>JAPKLX010000024.1:57863-68265 GCA_026898415.1 Leonotis leonurus | reverse complement strand
AGTTGTCTTGCTTTAGCTTTCTGTCTGAGACATCTTTCATCTTTCTGGTTGGACTGGCTTCGACTATCTGGTTTATAAGAACCAAAAAGAAATGATACAGAACATGAATAATACCAAGTGTGTTTTTGTGATAACATCATCAAAACTTTAGAATATTTGCGGGGTTCCCAACAATTTCCCCCTTTTTGATGATGTCAAAACCACACTTAGACAGCGTATTCAATTTAGCATGTATCATGTTCTGGAGAGATTAGCTATTTGTTATTTAAGTTAAATAACAGTAAGCAGTAAGATAAATAGGACAGTAAGATGTTGTCTCCAGAAAACTTCATTATTCATAGATGTATGAATTGATGAGTACAATTGATCAGAAAGAAAGAAAAAAAAAGACAGAGAGCAAAAAGCAGAAGATAAGAATAATCTATTTAAGAGAACCATCTGGCTGCTCCGCCCTTTTTCATCTTTTCTCTCTGTGCATCGGATACCAGTTGGATGCTCTCATAGATCCCATCCCTTACTCTGGCGTAGTTTGGGTCATGATTGTCGATTTTGTAACCTTTAATCTTGGCCAGCTGGTTGATGTAGTTCAGAATATATGTCTTATCTGGAAGATTGCTCCCTGGTACAGTTGGGCAGACCATGTATTCTTTCTCTGGAGCCTTTATCTGAATTATGGCATCAGAGGCTGCTGTTCTGATCCTCTGCACTAGCTCCTGGTCACTAAAATTCTCCAGATATCGATTAAAGTCTTCATCTGGGGTAGACTCTGAGTATGTAGGCTCCTTCAAAAAGTATCTGTTTAAGATGAAACCTTGTTTGACCTTTTCCCAATCATTCTGGTCACCCACTGGAACCCATGTATCGCTTGGTGTTTTCTTCTGTAAAGATAGGTTCCAGGAGAATGGTTTCTTCTTCTTCTTTTTGGACTGTGTTGTTGACTGAGATGACTGTTGCTGCGAGTGCTCTGTTGATGAAGGCGAGGAGAAGGGAGTTTGAAAAGATTTTTCTTTAGCCTCCTGGGCAGCCAGCTTTCTCTCCCTCTCTGCCTGGTCTTTGTAGAATTGTGCTCTGAACACTGGATCACAGGCTTGATCCATGCTTACACCAAACAGCAACAGTTCGGCTATCTGGTCTTCCTCATCTATCGGTTTCTTGCCTTTGTCTGGGATCTGAGGTGCTGGTGCTAGTGGTGGTGGAGCTTGTTCTGATCCCAGTAGGGTGGGGTCAGGTCTCGGTGGTGTGGTTGGTCTTGGTTGGGCTGGTGCTGGTGTTTCTGTTCCAGCATCTGTTGCTTCAGTTAAGCCCTTGCTGCTTTTGCCTCCCTTGCCTCCCTTGCCTCCAGAGATTTCCCCCTTTTTGACATCATCAAAAATGGCCTCGATGAGTGCTCGAAGTGAGGTTATCTCCTCGGACATCTTCTCCATTCTGTCCTCAGCATCTGCTTTGAAACCAAGCAGAAGGTTGATGGTTTGGTCAGATGCGTCTATCTTCTTCTCCAGCCTGCTGTTCATGGTTGACAAGGTTTTGTCATAAGTTTCTTGTAATTCTTCTACAGCAGTGATGCGAGTGACTTGCTGCTCGTGTTCTTCGGGGTTGGGGTAGAGAAGGTCATTTAAGACATCGACCTGGTGTTTCCGCATCAGCTCCACAAATTTCTCATTTTCAAAATGAGCTAGTTGGGAGTGGATGGACAGGTCAGTGTCTTCCTTCAGTTGAGCAGCAAGTTGAATGCCTTTCTGTGCGACAGCAGCATCAATGGTTTCTGTCTGTTTTGCCAGAAGATCAGCTATCAATTCAGTGGCTTTGTCTGCTTTTCCTTCTATGCCAGTCAGGCGAAGGTTGATTTTGGCTTGTCCTGCTTCATTTGCTGATCTATCATCATCGATTTTCTTGTCAAGCTCCTTTCAGATTGTTCTGAGTTTGGCTCTGATGTCATGGTCCATATCGTTCACGTAGTCCTTCTGGTGCTGATTGAAATCAGAGAGTATCTGTGTAGCCTTCTCTTGAAGAGAGTTACAGATATCCGTCATCTGATCCTCAACGCGAAGGGTGATCAGGTTGTCCAGCTGGTAGTTGTTGAATGTGTTGGGCTCTCTTTCCAAGAGTTCTTCCATGGTGTAAAAGTTGACGTGTTTCTTCAACTTCTGGGCAGCACCATGGGTATATATTTCATTGCTTGGCTCCCCGCCAATGTGTTGGCCCACTGGTTCATCATCACCTGAATCAAGGTCGATGATAGTTGTTTTCTTGGGAGACTGCCTGGATGAAGTTTCTCCCTGTTCTGGTTGATGGTATGTGGGAACAGATTCTGGCATCTGGACTTCAGGTTGTGATGTTGGTAGATCAACCTTTAGTGCTGCTGCCTCCTGCTTCATGAGGCCCGAGATAAGTTGTTGATATTCTGCTCTCACTTCTTGAACTGTGGAAACTTGGAGGAGATTGAGTAGGATGGCCTCTTCCTTCTTTAGGTCGTCTATAGTCTTGAGTTGAAGCAGAGCATCAAAAACGTAGTACTCGCTGTCTTTAACCAGCAAGTAGAACTTGACGCGCTTTGCTGCATTCAAACTATCTGGTAAAGAATGAATACCATGAAAGTCTTGCAGCACAGAGTGTTCTTCTTCATTCTCCAGCAGATTGATGACACTGTCTGCCTGGCGCTTCCTCTCTTCTTCCTCATCAGCTGACTCTCCTTCCTCTTCATCTTCACTTATCCTTTCCATTCTGTTGGGAGAAGGTGTAGATGTTCTGGCGGGAGAAAAGTCTTTCTCCGGATGTGGAATATGACTTGTTTCTGGTTCTACCTCCACTGCTGGAGTCTCTGATTGTGGTGTTTCTTCTTCATGTTCTGGTATATCCAAGTGTTCTGCTGTTGCTGCTGCTGGTGGTGGTGATGATTCTTGAACTTTCTGGAGTCTCCTTTTCTTCTGTTTAGGTTGGGATGCAGATGCTTCTGTCTCAACAGAACTTCCTCGCTTACGGGTTGTCTTTTCTTTGACCACTTTCTCTTTGGAACCTCTCTCCTTCTTCTTCTCAACACCTTTAGTAGGTGGAACCCATGTAGGGTTAGAACTACCGACTTCCAATGCGGCAACACGATGCACCTCATCTGGTATCTTGTTGAAGAATTGTGGTGCTAGTCCCAGAGACATTTCCAGCTGGTGTTGATCATTGGGAATAGAGTGATTAGTGTTGTATTCCTCAGCATCATCCCAGACTTTCTGCTTGAAGAATCTTTCCACCATCAAACTGATCTTGGTGGAGTGTCGGAGATTTCTTCTAACTTCCACCGAGGTTCCTCTGCCCCTGCTGTCCTTGGTGTAAGTGACTAACTTGGCTTCCTTAGCCATTAAGTCAAACAAAATCCTACTCCAGTTAACACGAAGATTTAGAACAATAGCAGTGAGGATTCTGAACTTCTCAGGAGTCACTTGATCGTATGAGCCGCTGTGGTTGAGAAAGATCCTCTGAACCAGTTCCAGTAGTAACTTGAAACCTGGTTGAAGTAGAGATCTCTGAAACATTCTTCCAGTATACTTTATCGGTATCACCATTACTATTTCCACTGCTTCTTGCAGTTGTGCAGGAGTGATCTCTTCCAAGGATAGACCTTCATCCTTCAACCTATAGGTCTGGTTGATCATCTCAATCACGTTGTATGGGGTTTTGCTTGTTCTATCCTCGATTGGCATCAAAACATTAGCTTCAAAGCCATGTTTGTCACTCTGCCATGTCAGATAGAAAGAGGCTACTTGTTTTGCCAGAAACATTTTGGGGTGTCCAGTAACGATATTGCCAAAACCTAATATCACAAGAACATTCAAGGCAGATATATATATATATATTCATCAGTTTACATGACCAAGCATGAAAATTCGCACAAGAACAGTAAGATTAGCAGTTCATAGAACACATAACACAGAATGTGCAATAAAATGTAGATATAAAGGAAATATAATGACTGTAAAACCTTTGCAGCGTGTAACCATGGCAAAAATTTCCTCGAGTTTTCGAAAACCATGGGTGTCAAGAACAGCATATGGTTCAGGTGAAAGGAACTTCTGAACCTCGGCAACGTGTTGGAGAAATAGAGAAATTTGTGGTGCCATGATCAAAACGCAAAATGATTGAAAAGAGATTTGCAGAAATTTTGAGAAAATTCTTAAGTGCTTAAAGAGAGTAGTGCTCAGTGCGATGAAGTGAAGGTGAACAGTTCGGAGATGTATATCGCATATATATAACGATGAATAAGGAAGATGAAGAAGGCAAATAAGTAAAAGATAGGCTGAATATCTTCCCTTTTTAGATTTTCCCGCTTCTCTCTTTTATTTTGCCGCGTTTACTTGCGTGTGATGTACGCTCTAGATTCTAGGGTTGTAGAATAGCGCGTGCAAATCTTTTCCTTCAGTGCAACTTTCCTTTTTCCTATTTTCGCAGGGATTTTCTCGATCACAGTTCCCAAAGGTGGGCTAATCATCATTTAAGATAAAGATTTTAGTAAATCTAGATCAAAAAGGTAACTTTTTCAGACTGTAATCGTGGGTGTTGATTGTATGGAGTGACACCATGTCTCTTAAGATGCTTCCGATTCGTAGAAAATTCCCCCTTGACTTAATAATTAAGAAATAAATTCCACGTGTCACTTTCTTCAGATTAGGCATTATGGATATTCTGATAACTTTCTGATGTCAGTCTTCTGTTGGCTTTCTGTTGTCAACTATCTGGTAGTCTTCTGTTGTCAGCTATCTGGTGACCTTCTGTTGATAACTCTCTGGTGACCTTTTGTTGATAGCTACCTGGAGACCTTCTGTTGACAACTCTCTGGTGACCTTCTGTTGTTCTCCATCTAGACTGAGTAATCCAAGTTTACCACATAGCATCTTAAACCTTTCTTCTGGTAAGGCTTTAGTTAAAATATCAGCACGTTGAATATCTGTATGGATTTTCTCAATCTGGATGTGCTTTCTTTCAACATGATCTCTATTAAAATGATGTCTCACATCAACATGTTTGCATCTTGTGTGAAGTACTGGGTTCTGTGTTATGGCTATTGCACTTGAACTGTCACAGAATATAGGTATCTCATTTACCTCAATCTCATAATCTTTAAGTTGCTGTTTTAACCACAGAATTTGTGCACAACAGCTTCCAGCAGCCATATATTCTGCTTCTGTTGTTGATGTGGCAACGGATGTTTGTTTCTTTGAAAACCAAGATATCAACTTGTTTCCAAGAAACTGACATGTTCCAGAAGTAGACTTTCTGTCCAGCTTGCATCCTGCATAATCTGAGTCAGAATAGCCTGTAAGTTCAAAATTGTCATCTTGTGGATACCAGAGACCAATGTGAGCTGTTTCTTTAAGATATCTAAGTATCTTTTTGGCAGCTTCCATATGGGATTCTTTGGGATTGGCTTGATATCTTGCACACACTCCAACTGCAAAAGTGATATCTGGTCGACTTGCAGTGAGATATAATAGTGATCCAATGATCCCTCTATATTGTGTGATGTTAGCTGGTTTTCCTTCTGGGTCTGGATCTATCTTCCCGTTGGATTGCATTGGGATATTAACTTCTCTGCTGTCTTTCATCCTAAATTTGACTAGTAGATCGTTGATATACTTTGCTTGATTAACAAAGATACCGTCTGGAAGTTGCTTTACCTGCAATCCTAGAAAGAAATTCATCTCCCCCATCATGGACATTTGGTATTTGTTCTTCATTAGTTCTGCAAATTTATCACACAGATAGGGAGATTGTGATCCAAAGATTATGTCATCGACATATATCTGGACCAACAGAATGTGTTCTTTGACTTTGATGACAAACAGTGTCTTGTCCACAGAACCTCTTCTGAAGCCTGATTCCAGTAGGAATGTTGACAATGTTTCATACCACGCTCTGGGTGCCTGTTTCAAACCATAGACATCTTTAGCTAGTCTATATACTCTCTGGTCAGGATTCTCTTCTTCAAAACCAGGTGGTTGCTCAACATATACTTCTTCTTCAAGTATGCCATTTAGGAATGCACTTTTAACATCCATCTGGTATACTTTAAATCTTTTGTATGCAGCATATGCTAAAAATAACCTAATTGCTTCCAATCTGGCAACTGGTGCAAAAGTCTCATCGAAGTCGATACCTTCCTGTTGATTGTATCCTTTTGCAACAAGTCTAGCCTTGTTTCTGACTACTTCTCCGTTCTCATCTCGTTTGTTTTTGAATACCCATTTGACACCTATCACTCCCTGATGTTTTGGTCTATCTACCAGATATCAGACTTGGTTTCTTTTGAACTCATTGAGTTCTTCTTGCATAGCAATAACCCAGTTTGCATCTTTGAGAGCTTCATAAGTGTCAGATGGTTCAACACGTGATAGATAGCAACTGAGAAGTGCACTTTCTCCATGCATTCTTCTAGTTCTCACTCTATCTGTTGGGTTCCCAACAATCTGTTCAGAAGGATGATTTTCTTGAATCCATTTCCTTCTGCTAGATATCTCTTCTTCTGATATCTCAGGTTCTGATTCATTTGCTGGGTCCTCGAATTCTGGATGAGATGTTTGGAAAGGATTTTCAGCTTCTGGTTCTTCTTGATCATTATTCCAACCATTTGATTCTTTGGGTTGATCTGGTTCTGGTTCATTAGTATTGTTTCCTCCTTCTGGCTGATTGTGTTCTGGTGTAGTTAAGGTTGTCTGTTCTGTTCCCCCTTGCTGCAAGCTTACTGCTTCAGCATTGTTTGGAACTTCAACATCATTCTCTTCTGATGTATTCCAGATTAGAATATCTTCTAGCAGAATTCCTTTTACTTTCTGGTTGTTCTTCTGGATTGCTTTCTGATTCGTGTTCTGGTTTTGTGTTTGATCAGCATCTAGGTTCCTGTCACTAATAACAGATTCATCAAAAACAATATGAGGTGTTACTTCCACAATGTGAGTCCTCTTGTTAAAAACCCTATATGCTTTGCTAACATCAGAATATCCTAAGAATATTCCTGGATCAGCTTTGCTATCAAAAGTTTTCAACTGAGATTTCCCATTATTGTGAATGTAACATAGACAGCCAAAAGAGCGAAGATAATGTATCCTGGGTTTTCTGTTGTTCCATATCTCGTAGGGTGTCTTCCCATGTCTGATGGTAACAACTGATCTGTTCTGTGTGTAGCATGCTGTATAGATGGCTTCTGCCCAAAATTTCTTTGGTAATCTGGTTGCATTTAGCATAGTACGAGCTGCTTCCTTTAACGATCTGTTTCTTCTTTCAACTACCCCATTCTGTTGAGGTGTTCTGGCAGCAGATGTCTGATGTGTAATTCCCATCTGGTTGCAGTAATCCTCAACCTTCTGGTTTAGGAACTCTGTTCCACGATCAGTTCTGATGGTGGTAACAGAAACTTCCTTTTTCTTGGTGATTTTGTTAAGAAAGTTTGGCAGCTTCTCCAGAGTTTCTTTCTTCTTATACAGGAATATAACCCAAGTAAATCTTGAATAATCATCAATGATGACCAGAGTATATTTTCTACCATTTATACTTAATGGTTTAACTGGACCAAATAAGTCTAAATGTAGTAATTCTAAGATTCTGGTTGAGCTCTGGACAGATTTGCTTGAAAATGATGTTCTGGTTTGCTTTCCAGCTTGATAAGCTTCACAAATGTGATTTTTATCATAGACCTGTTCTGGCAATCCTTCAACTAGTTTTTCTTGTGCAATCTTATTGATTGACTTGAAATTGAGATGGCTTAATCTTTTATGCCATAACCAACTAGTTTCTGATACTGTCTTAGTGATCAGACAGGTCTCTATCTGGTTGTTCCATTGCACAATATATAGTCTATCCTGCAATATTCCGGTAAGGAGTATCTCATCTCCTTCCTTGTTCTTCACCAGACAGTTGTTAGTGTCAAAAATAATTTGATTACCATTTGCACAGAACTGACTTACAGAAAACAGATTGTGGCTGAGACCTTCAACATATGAAACATTTGAGATGGTGGTCTTGCCAACTTTTATGTTTCCATATCCTCTGGTATATCCTTTTGAATTGCATCCAAAGGTGACTTGGGGTCCTGGTTTCTCAGTGTAGTCTGTTAGTAGATTCTTGTCACAGGTCATGTGCTTCGAACATCCACTATCAATTATCCAGATCGATCCTTTAGCAATCTTGTTTCTTCTTGCAGTCTTCTGGTCCTGCAATTAATCAGACTTAGCTACCCTTTATTGTCTGGGTGCTTGGTTATTAGCAAAAATTCCTTTTTGAATCCAAAATAGCTTTAGATTGGGAACAGCAATGTAGCTGGTGATGATATTTCCATTTTCATCAACATTGGACTTTGAATGAAGAACAGATGGATGATATCTCTTCAATTCATTGCTTTTTGTTTTCTTCTGTAATGACCTGTTGACATTATTTTTGGACTGTTGATTTGATTCAGTATAGTAGGCAGGATGTCCTTTGGTTTGATGATATTGTCTGTTGCTAGCTTGTTTAACGATCATCTTCTGGGGAAGATCTTTCTTATTTTTCAAGTTTATTACTTGATCTGGTCTCTGTCTTCTTTCTGGTACGAATTTTATTGGACCTGCTGCTTTTTCTGAGTGACCTGGATATCCTAATCCAGATGTACTTTTCTGTTGTATGTTGATGAGCAGCTTAGCACGTTCATCACTTCTGTAGAACATATCTCTACCTTTCTTTATCTTTTCTTCAGCAATGTTGTTCCTATTGATAAGATCTTTGACCTTTGAGTTCAAAGAATGAATCTCACTGTCTTTTCTCTAGATCTGATCTTCCAGATCAGTTAACTGGACTGAGAACTTGGTATTTGCTTCGCTTAGGAATTTTACAGTATCATTCAATTTTTCATTTTCTTTTATAGCTTCAGAGAACAGCTTCTTGATACTTGTATAGCTTTCGAACATTTCGTTGATTTCATCCCATGTTACTTCTGGTTCATCTTCATTTCCTGAATCATAATCAGATTTATTTGAAGATAGGGAGTCATGAAGATTTACCTCATTCTCGTCGAGTCCATTATCTAGGCCCATGTAGCATTCATCCCAATCATTGTCTGTTTCTTCTGCATAGAATGCTTCATCATTTTCTGAAGAGCTATCTGTTAGATGACTTGAGCTGCTAGAGTCTTCTTCTGCTATCATAGCTTTACGTTGAGCTTTGAGTTTTCTGTCTCTTTTAGCTCGAAGTTCTTCTCTTTGACTTTTAGATAGGTCAGGACAATCTGTTTTGAAATGACCTGTTCTCCCACAACCATAACAAGTATAGTCAGTAGGATTAGTGATTTTACCATTACCTCTACTTTCTGTTTTGTCATCAGATCGTTCTGCCTCTTTGTTTTTCTGGTATCTACTCTTGTTTTCATTGTAGAACCTACGATACTTTCTTGATCTGACTTCCATCTTGTCCATTCTCTTTGCAATCATTGAGAATTCTTTGAGTAACTTATCATATCCTCCTTCTGCTGGTGCAGCAGATGATGCTGATTCATCTGTTTTGCACTTCGCTTTGAAGGCAGTCTCTTTCTCCTTCTTTGTGCTATTCTCGCTCTTCTTGCTGGAGGAGTAATCTGGTCCGTGAATCCTTCTGATGTCACATTCATGGACAGCTAGATGATCAAAGAGTGCTTCTACAGATAGATCATTAAAATCAGCACGTAGAGGTTGCATAGCTGAATAGATTTCCCAGCTTGGAGGTAGAGCTCTAAGAATCTTGAGATTCTTCTCTCTCTGAGTGTACTTATTCTTGTTAAAGGCAGACACTTCGAGTAACACTTCAATGAATCTGTTTTTCATCTGCTCGATGGTCTCTCCTGGTTTCATCTTGAATTCATCGAACTTGTTGCAAGCCAGAGATAGTTTGTTCTCAATCATTGCTTCAGATCCTAGACTGAGATCTCTTAGTGCTTCCCACATTTCTTTGGCTGTGTCAAGATCTTGGATCTTAGCTAGATGAACTCCTTTCACAGTACTGGAGATAACTCCTTTAGCAAAATCATCAAGATTTGCTTCTCTTCTTTCCTCAGAAGTATACTTTCTGGGGTCTTTCAGAACAGTTTCCTTGACTACTCCTGTTTCTGTGACACGAGTAGTTTCTTCTGTAATGGCTAAAGGTCCTTCTTCTATTACCTTTCACATCAAGCAGTGATGAGCTTTGAGACACATCTTGATTCTGAAACTCCATTCTCTGTAACCTTGGATGGAGAATTCTTCGCATGCCCTGATAACAGATGACTCCATAACAGATAGTATGCAGATGATGAAAAGATTTTCTAGATCTATTCAAGTTGATCACGCAGGTATTAACCTTGTGAAAACAAAACAATGGTCGTATGAACCACTGCTCTGATACCACTTGTTGGTCCCGAAAGAGCAAGGTTTGGTGTATG
>JAPKLX010000024.1:28650-56481 GCA_026898415.1 Leonotis leonurus | reverse complement strand
AGTTGTCTTGCTTTAGCTTTCTGTCTGAGACATCTTTCATCTTTCTGGTTGGACTGGCTTCGACTATCTGGTTTATAAGAACCAAAAAGAAATGATACAGAACATGAATAATACCAAGTGTGTTTTTGTGATAACATCATCAAAACTTTAGAATATTTGCGGGGTTCCCAACACTTGCCTTTATAGAACAAGCTTCCCACCATTCTCTACACTGTTGGTTCATACTCGGATATGAACAGTAATACACTTGTGTAGCTTGAATGGCTAATACAAATGGTTCATATTTTCTAAGTCTGCGCGTATGATTTACAGACACTAATTTGAACTGTGTATCAACCCTTGTACCGGCCGGAGAGGTGTCGAACCAGTCACACTTGAAGAGAACGACCTTCTTATTGTGTAATCCTAGGTATGTGAGCTCGCACACTTCGACTAATTGTCCATAAAAATCCGTCTGACTCGAGTCCCCATAGTTACCCGCTTTTATGCACACACCACTACTCATAGTTGCTTTGTGAGTTCCATGTGATATCGTGTGAAATTTGTAACCATTCACCAAATAACCATGATATGATGTAATCATTGGTGAAGGTCCACGTGCAATGTCCCACATAACAGGTTCAGTTACACAATTTTGTACCTACATCACATACAAGTTTATACTTATAAAGTTATGGAGTTCGATGTCCCTTATATAGTTCTTAATTAAATAATTTCAAGTATCTTAGTGAAAATTTGACTCACATAGGAGCAAAACCATTCAGGGAATTCTGTAGACATTTTCTTGTCAATGTCCATGTCAGTTATCCATGGATTTGAGTGTCTGAGCTGTGATTCGTATTCCCTTCATAGAAAAGAACATATTAGTTGATAAAAACCACACATTGCATTAAATAGTCGTATTGGGAGACTTGTAAAAAATTACTTGATATATGGATCGATCTCCACGCAATTATGGAGTACATATAGATGCGCAGCTCTATATTCCCTTGGATCCAACGATCTTTTCGTTGTTTTTCCAAAACCAGTTCCGGCAAGTTTGAATACAGAAGGCAAGTCTGATTGATCTTCTACCCCACTAGTAGAACATCCTCCAACGTAGTTGCGAGGCACCTCTCTATGTTTCGTACTTACATGATCCTCAAAATAATATGAACAGAAAGCAGTGGCTTCCTCCACTAAGTATGCATTGCATATCGATCCCTCAACGCTTGATTTGTTCTTCACATTATTTTTCAGTTTTCTTAAATATCTGTATTGAAATGATTCATTTAGAAAGCATGAAACAATAGTTAAAATTCAGGAAACATTAAACACAATTGATTTGGTTTGATAAAGTACCTCTCAAATGGGTACATCCATCGATATTGGACTGGTCCTCCATCTCTTGCCTCGTCGGCTAGATGGATAGACAAATGTTCCATTGAGTCGAAGAAGCTTGGTGGAAATATTCGTTCAAGCTTACACAAAATCAGTGGGATGTTATTGTTAAGTGTCTCCATGTCGTCACTCTTTATGTTTCGTGATGTCAAATCACGAAAGAATAGACACAACTCAGTTATGGACTTCCAAACAGCTTGTGGGAGTAGTTCTCGAAATGCAATGGGTAGAATGCGCTGCATGAAAACGTGACAGTCGTGGCTCTTCATCCCAAACATCTTAAGTTTACTCATGTCTACACATCTACCCATATTTGAGACGTAACCGTCAGGAAACTTAAGGGTTTTCACCCACTCACACAAGACTTTTCTCTCCTTTTTGTCAAGTGTATAGCATGCCTTAGGATATTTATTAGTGTACTGGTCACGCATCAGCTGGGGTCTATGACAATAGAGGTTCAGTTCCTCCCTCGACTTTGTCGTGTCTTTTGTCATGCCTTGGACATTCATAACAGTATTGAAAATGTTGTCAAACACATTCTTTTCAATATGCATAACATCTAAATTGTGTCGAATGAGCAGAGAACTCCAATACGGAAGGTCCCAAAAGATGCTCTTTTTCCGCCATCCAGTGGTAACTTGTCTTAAGATGCGCTTGTTATTATCATCATAATCTTCGGTTACCTTTACTAGTCCCAAATCTTCAATCTGATAAAGTATCTCTTCCCCTGATCTCCTCTCCGGAGGATCATCTGCAACAATCTTATTCTTTCTAAAGGCCCTCCTATTCCTCCTGAACTGGTGATCGTAAGGTAGGAACTTGCGATGTGTATCAAACCATGACTGCTTCCGGCTATGTGTTAAGGAGAATGCTTCTGTTTGTTCCATGCATCGAGGACAAGCTAATATTTCGGCTGTACTCCAACCAGACAACATCGAGTACGCCGGAAAATCACTAATGGTCCACATCAATGCTGCGTACATCTGGAAGTTTTGTCTTCTTGAAACGTCATAAGTATGGGCACCGACTGTCCACAATTGATTGAGTTCAGATATAAGTGGCTGTAGGTAGACATCAATCTTATCTTTTGGATTTCGGGGACCAGGAACAAGCACTGTGAGAAACATGTGCTGTTCTTTCATGCACAACCACGGAGGTAAGTTGTAAGGAGTAAGGATAACAGGCCAGGATGAGTACTGTTGTCCCGACTGCCCGAATGGTTGAAAACCATCTGTTGATAGTCCTAATCGTATATTCCGTGGCTCCGCTGCAAAACCCGGGTAAGTCGCATTAAAGTGCTTCCACGCTGGCAAATCTGCAGGATGACGCATAACACCATCATCAGCTGAGGTTGAATGCCAGATCATGTCGCCGGCCGTAGCTTTAGATGCATACAACCTTTGTAAACGAGGTGTTAAAGGGAAGTAGTACATCTTCTTAAGGGACACTTGTTTACGTCCCCGACTCCTATCTTTGTATCGGCTTTCATTGCAAAATTTGCAATTCACAAGATGGGAATCCCCCTCCCAATAGATCATGCAATGATTCCTACACGAATCTATCTTTTCTACAGGTAAACCCATTGCCCGTAGCAATTTCTGTGTGCTGTAGTAATTCATGGGCACTTTGTGGTGATCTGGGAATGCCTCATTCAATAACACACACAACTCGTTGAAATATTTTTGTGGCATCCCAGAACGGGCCTTCAAAGTCATCAGACGAGCCACAAAAGACAACTGAGTGTGGTTCTTACACCCAGGGTATAACTCTTGATCGGCAGCGTCCAACAACTCGTACAACAACTTTGCTGTAGCGTTTGGATCTTCCTCTGTGTCTGAGTTGTTGAAAGAGGGACCCCCGAGATCATGAACCATCGCGTGGTATGTCCCGTACTCTTCCTCGGGTTCTACATCTACGTCGACACGTGTTTCTTGAGCATATGAAGGTATTTCATTTTCACCATGAAACCTCCAGATCTCGTAACCCCGTGTGAAACCCTTTTTAGCCAGATGAAGCTGTACAACATCTGTACTTCTAAAGTATATATTCTTACACTTCACACACGGACACTTGATTTTTTCTCCATCCATTAACTGAGGCTGACTACTTGCAAATCTTAAGAACTCGTCAAGCCCAGCAAGGAAGTGCGGATTAAATCCCCCGTTCGGAAGTAAACGCAGATACATCCAATCTCGACTCATTTTTATAACCCTCATTAATATTAATAATTATTTACATAGTAAAATAAAGATTCATTAGTTACGGAGAGGGCAAGAATATATTAGTGGTCGATTAAATTAGACATTAATTTAAATGAATATTGCACATGTGTAAACATAGACTCACTTAGGAAAGTGTTAAATGAGAGTTGAATTATTTGAGGTTAAATAGAGGAAGACAATTATAAGTTGATTTGGAGTATAATAGTGGACGACAATAGAGGACGAGAATTATGAAAATTACGGTCCCAGGTTGAGAATTATGGTTTGTCGGCGAATATTATAAGTTCATTTGCACTTGATTGCATTTGGTTATTTTCGGTCATTTAATTTGGTCATTTTTGGAGATTTGCAGTTGATTGCGTCCAAATTAATATATATCCCATATCACTAAATCTAATCAAAACAGCCAGCTGACACAATCATGAAAATATCCCAACATACATTTCATAATCAAAACATTCGTACATAATAATTAAAATATCACAACACATGCATCTCATCAAATCACCACAACATAATATTACACATATTGGGAGAAGATCCTTAAGACATAATCAAAATCTATCCCAAAGGGAGAAGATCCTTAAGAAATTAATTATGTCTATCCCAATGTCATAATATATATATATAAATACAACATTAATCTAAATTAAGATAATTAATAATCTTAAACAAACTTGATCTAAACAATTTATTACGTCTAACCAAATATATTTAATTACCTAATTATTTACATATAATTAACCTAAGTAATTAAATAAGTACATTATTATAATTTAATTACCTTTCACCGAAGTAGAGAGCGCCGGAGCGGCAAAAGGCGGCTCGGAAAGGCTGAGAGAGGAGTCGGGAGGCGACAGGCGTAATTGAAGAAACCCTAATTAAACAATTTAAACATATAATTAAACTAACGCTCAATTAACAAATTAACTAATACTAATTAACAATTAAGTAAACATATTAAGTTAATCTAATTAACTAATTAAATTAAACAATTACCTTTCACGAAGGAGGCGACGCCGAAGGGAACCGTCTGGAAGGCAGCAAAAGGCGAAAGGCGGGTCCTAAACAAATTTAATTAAAGTAATTACATTCTAATTAACATATACTAATTAACAATTAAATTAAACTAATTAACAATCTAAACTAATTAAATAATTAAACTAACTATCTTATATATACTAATTAACAATCTAAACTAATTAAACTATGTTATATATACTAACTATCTTATATATACTAATAATTAAACTAACTATCTTATATATACTAATTAACTATCTTATATATACTAATTAACAATTTAAACTATCTTATATATACTAATTAAATAATTAAACTAACTATCTTATATATATTAGTTGGGAACTATCTTATATATACTAATTAACAATCTAAACTAATTAAATAATTAAACTAACTAAAATAATAACTCATTAAACAAATAAATTAATTAATTAAACCTATATTAATTAACATTCTCAACTAATTGAATAATTAACTATAAAGTTAACTTAATTAAACAATTATAACACTAGCTAACCAATTATTCAAACTAATGCTAATAAATTCAAGAAAGCCAATTAAACATAATCAATTATTCAAACTTATAATCCTAATTAATTCAACCATATTCTTAATTACACATAATTATCAAATTAACTATAAATGACATTAACTAATTAACAATTAAATTAAAGTAAATAAAGTAATTAAACCTACCTATATAAAATTAATTAACAATATAAACTAATTACATAATTAACATATTTGAATAACATAATTAAACCATAACCTAATTAATTAATCTAATTAAACACTAAACTATAATAAATTAATTAATCTAATTAAATCATAACATAAATAATTAATCTAATTAACTAATTAAACAATTAAACTAATTAAAAAATTAAACACTAACCTAATTCTAAATTCCGGCAGCGAGCAGTGGTTGGCGGCGGCGGCGGCGACGGGCAGAGGCTCGGACTGGTGGCCGGTGGCGGCGACGGGCAGTGCTGGGGCGCTGGGGCTGGGCTGGGCTGGGGCTGGGGCTGGGGCTGGGGCTGGGCTGGGCTGGGGGCGCTGGGGCTGGGCTGGGGCGGCGGCGGGGGGTCTACGCACGACAAAGAGAGTGAAAGAGTAAATAAAGGGAAAAAACACGAAAAATAGAAGAAATTAGAGTGGAAGGAGCAAACCTGGAGTCCGGTGGTGGAATACCGCCGTTGGTGGTGGGAATCGCCGGAGGTAGGGTTTAGATTGGGGATATTCGACTGATTTCAGATTGGGGAAGAAGACGCGATTTAAATTGAACTAGCGACGGACCTCGCGACGGATTTAATCCGTCGCTAGGTATTAAAAATAAATAAAAAAAAATTAAATTATGGGACGACGGACGCACGACGGACGGAGCTAACGACGGACTCGTCCGTCGTGACGTCCGTCGTTAGTTTTAGCGCCAATATGCGCACCAAAAAGTCCGTCGTCAATCCGTCGTCGAGTCCGTCGTCGACCATTTTCGTTGTGGTCCGTCGCCAGTCCGTCGCGAGCTAGCTACGAACTTGAATTCCGTCGTCCCATCCGTCGCCTGTTCCATATTTTTTTGTAGTGAAAGATTATCCTTAAAAGATGATAATTAAAGATGCGAAGAACAGGCAGTATCATCAAACAAATGGACAACCAGCTCACTACACAGAATCAGATCACCTTCAAAAAGCAAATGTCAACAGGACAAAAATTGTCAACAGGACAGTACCCACTAAGAAAGGATTGAAGAAAGATGGAATAGAGAGATATCATCCATCTGAAATTCACTCTGTATCTCAAGTTGATAATGAGGGGAACATCATTACCTGCTATATTTCTGTTCCTAACCCTAGAAAGTTCTGGATTCGAAAAGGAATATTTGCTAATAATCAAGCACCCAAACGTTGAAAGGGTAGCTAAGTGTGATTAATTGCAGGATCAAAGAACTGCAAGAAGGAGTAAGATAGCAAGAGGAACCATTTGGATAATAGATAGTGGTTGTTCAAAACACATGACATGTGACAAGAACCTACTATCAGATTACATAGAGAAACCAGGACCACAGGTCACTTTTGAATGTAATTCAAAAGGATATACCAGAGGGTATGGAAACATCAAAGTTGGCAAGACCACTATCACTAATGTGTCATATGTTGAGGGTCTTAGTCACAATCTGTTTTCTGTAAGTCAGTTTTGTGCTAATGGTAATCAGATTGTTTTTGATACTAACAACTGTCTGGTGAAGAACAAGGAAGGAGATGAAATACTCCTTACCGGTAAACTGCAGGATAGATTATATATTGTCCAGTGGACAAATCAGATCGAGACCTGCTTAGTCACTAAGACTGTATCAGAAACCAGCTGGTTATGGCATAAGAGATTAAGCTATCTTAACTTCAAGTCAATCAACAGGATTGCCAAGGAAAGGTTAGTGGAAGGACTACCAGATCAAGTATATGATAAAGATCACATATGTGAAGCTTGTCAAGCTGGAAAGCAAACCAGATCATCCTTTACAAGCAAAACAGCTCACTCAACATCAAGGATACTGGAGTTGTTACACCTTGATCTGTTTGGACCAGTCAAACCACTAAGTATCAATGGGAGAAAGTACACATTGGTAATCATAGATGATTACTCAAGGTTCACTTGGGTCATCTTTTTGTTAAAGAAGAAAGAGACCCTAGACAAGCTCCCTGACTTCCTACACAAGATCACAAAACAGAAAGAGATGAGTATAACCTCTATCAGAACAGATCGAGGAACAGAATTTCTCAACCAGAAGATTGAAGCATATTGCAACAACATGGGAATCACTCATCAAACATCTGCTGCTCGAACTCCCCAACAGAATGGAGTTGTTGAAAGGAGAAACAGATCACTCAAAGAAGCAGCTCGCACAATGCTTAATGCGACCAATCTACCAAAGAAATTCTGGGCAGAAGCCATATACACAGCCTGCTATACTCAAAATAGATCATCCATCACAATAAGACATGGAAAAACTCCATATGAGATTTGGAACAGCAGAAAGCCTAAGATTTCTTATTTTAGAACTTTTGGTTGTTTGTGTTACATACACAATAATGGGAAATCACAATTGAAAACTTTTGATAGTAAAACTGACCCTGGAATATTCTTAGGATATTCTGATGTTAGTAAAGCTTATCGAGTTTACAATAAGAATTCTCATATTATGGAGGTAACACCTCATGTTGTTTTTGATGAGTCAATCGTTGAGTACAGGTCACCAGATGGAAAGCAGACAGAAAACCAGGTGACTACCAGAAGGATGAATGAACTACTACTTGAAGATATTCTTGTATGGAATTCAAAAAGTGAGGATGAAGAAATTATCACTTCACCCGTTGCTGAAGAGATCATACAGCAAGGGGGAATATCACAACACAATCTGAATGAAAACAGATCATCAACAGAAAATAATGAAACAATCATTACAAACGATGATCAACATGAAAATCCAAATTCAGAAGAAAGTCCAGATGAGAATCCATTTCAAACTATATCAACAGCACACCCTGAGTTTGAGGAACCAACAGATCAACCTGATCCTGAGATATCTGATGAAGAGATGACCAGGAGAAGGAGATGGATACAAGATCATCGACCAGAACAAATCGTTGGGAACCCATCAGACCGTGTGAAAACCAGAAGAATGCATGGAGAGAGTGCATTGTTGAGCTGTTACCTCTCTCGCATGGAGCCATCTGATGCTTATGAAGCACTTCAAGATGCAGATTGGATAACAGCAATGTAAGAAGAACTCAATGAGTTCAAAAGGAATGAAGTCTGGTATCTCGTGGACAGACCCAAACACCAAGGTGTGATAGGTGTAAAATGGGTGTTCAAAAATAAACGAGATGAGAATGGTGAAGTAGTCAGAAATAAGGCCAGATTGGTAGCTAAAGGCTATAATCAACAAGAAGGCATTGATTTTGACGAAACATTCGCACCAGTAGCCAGATTAGAAGCTATAAGGCTATTTCTAGCATATGCTGCTCACAAACGGTTCAAGGTATACCAGATGGATGTCAAAAGTGCTTTCCTCAATGTTGTCCTTGAAGAAGAAGTATATGTGGAACAGCCACCTAGATTTGAAGAAGCAGATCCAGATCAGAAAGTATACAGACTGGCTAAGGCAGTGTATGGTCTAAAACAAGCCCCAAGAGCTTGGTATGAGACCTTATCAACCTTCCTACTAGAATCTGGATTCAGAAGAGGATCTGTTGACAAAACTTTGTTTATCATCAAAGTCAAAGAAAACATTCTCTTAGTCCAGATCTATGTAGATGATATCATTTTTGGATCTCAATCTACCTATCTGTGTGACAAGTTTGCTGAACTTATGAAAAATAAGTACCAAATGTCCATGATGGGAGAAATGAGCTTCTTTTTAGGTTTGCAGGTCAAGCAGCTACCAGATGGTATCTTTATTAATCAGACAAAATACATCAACGATCTGCTGATCAAATTTGGGTTAAAAGACAGTAACCCAGTAAAAATCCCAATGCAAACAAATGGGAAAATTGATCCAGATCCAGAGGGAAGACCAGCAAACATTACTCAATACAGAGGGATTATAGGATCATTACTATACCTAACTGCCAATCGACCTGACATCACATTTGCAGTAGGTGTATGTGCAAGATATCAAGCAAATCCCAAAGAGTCTCACATGGAAGCAGCTAAGAAGATACTAAGATATCTTAAGGGAACAGCCCATGTAGGATTATGGTATCCATGTGAAGACAATTTTGAGCTAACTGGATATACTGATTCAGATTACGCTGGATGTAAACTGGACAGAAAGTCAACATCTGGTACATGTCAGTTTCTAGGAAATAAACTGATTTCTTGGTTTTCAAAGAAACAGACATCAGTTGCCACCTCAACTACAGAGGCAGAATATATGGCAGCTGGAAGTTGTTGTGCACAAATATTGTGGCTAAGACAACAGCTTAAAGATTATGAGATTGAAGTCAAGGAGATACCTATTTTCTGTGATAGTTCAAGTGCTATAGCAATCACACAGAACCCAGTGTTGCACACCAGATGCAAACATGTGGATGTGAGACATCATTTCATAAGAGACCATGTTGAAAGGAAACATGTACAGATTGAGAAAATACACACTGAAGTTCAGAGAGCAGACATTCTCACTAAGGCATTACCAGAAGAAAGATTTAAGATGCTTTGTGGAAAACTAGGACTTTTAAATCTTGAAGAAAGGACCAGATTGATCTAAACCAGATAAAATTCAATATTCCAATAGGGAATCAAAGCCAGATCGTCATGGTCCAGATTGATAAAATCCAGATCACCTGAAATTCCAACAGTGAATTGACACTAGATCACTAAGTATATGTCAATACAGATTGATCAAGTTCCAACTGGGAATTATTAAAAGAGTCAACCAGATCGATAGTTCTCACTATGGAAGAGATCGACTTTGACCAGATTACTAAAATGCCACGTGGATATTAATTTAATATTTCTTATCCCATTACTTGGTTAAGGGGGAAAGGTCAACCTTATACGGCGACTAATTATATAAAATATCTGATTTCTGACTCTAGATATCAAATCTTTTATTTTTGATGATTAAGTACAGTAATTGGGAAACGTGATCGAGGAAATATCTACCAAATCAAGAAAAAGGGAGAAAAATGACTGCAACAAAGACAACGCGCTACATCACAACCGTTCGATCAAAGCGCGTGTATCATACGATAAATAGAAGCGGTGATAGACTGGAAACCTAGAACATGGAAAGGCGGGAAAGCTGAAAAAGGGAAGGATTTCTGAATATTTTATTACTCTACTTATCGTGTATATAGATTGATAAGGCGTTTCATGTATAACTCACACTTATATTTCTCGAAACACTTAGCCAAAATTTCCTCTCCTTCAAACCGTCTCTACCTTCGAAATCTCTCTATTTCTAGCAAAAATGGCACCAAAAACTTCTCAGTTTCTTGATCAAGCGAACTTTTTGAAACCATACTTGCACTAAGACCTTTTTGCCACTCTTGATACCTACGGGTTTCACAAACTCGAAAAGGCCTTTGACCTTGTTCGCAAATGCAAAGGTTTACCATTTTATGTTCTTGCTTCGAATTGTTCTATGTTCTTTTCAATCATGCGTTCGAACTGTTTTCTTTTCTCATCTGCATATACGTATGGTTATGGTTTTTTTGTGATATAAACTGCTAGACTACATAAACTGTTTTGGGCACTTATACTTCACTGATGGAAGGATAATGCTCACATATGCTCTATTATGCTTCTTGTAGGTTTTCACAACATTATCACTTCACACCCCGTTCATTTCCTACCCAAGGATGTTGCTGCCTTCTACCTCTCATGGCAGGGAGAGAGGGGTGGAGATGAGGCAACCATCAGGGTTAGTAAAGGGAATACTGTCAGCAACACTCCTTACAACGTCATCAATATCATCAACGATGTTTATAAATTGAAGGATGAAGGTGCAGACCTTGGGAAAATCACTGCAGCACAACTCCAAGAGGCAGTGGAGATGGTCATGATCATACCAATCCAATATACGAACCGGATGTTCACCCGTGCTCTTCTCGCTCCAGAATTCAGAATTCTATTCGAATTCGTGCAGCGAATCTTCCTCAATCACAATGGATCCTACGACCAGGTCACCCCTGAAAAGTTCAGGATCCTAGCAGCAGTGGTTCTCAACCTGCCAGTGAACTGGAGCAGGATTTTATTTGATCTCTTGGCCAAAGAATCAAACATGATCTTGTTCGTGAAAGGAGGATCCCCCGGCATTGAAGTGAAGCGCAGCAGCTTGAGACACTCAACGAAAATAAGCTTCATGCTGGAAACATTCTTCCCTCATCACCAATGGGACACAGCTGTTGAATTCAACACCAGGCAGCATTTTCCCAAGGACCAGCATCAGATAGAAATATCGATGGGCATTTCAGCCAATCTGATTGCACGGGTGAAGGATTCAGTGGTGTTTAGTGCACTGATGGAAATGGGAAACTCGAATCCCATCTGGATTCCCCCAACTGGTCAAGCAGATCGCCCAACAAAATCCAAGATCACAAAAGAAAAGCCAATCGAGAGGATACCCACCAAGAGGACCACCAGAAGATCAAGCTCGCTTGACACAGATACGTCTACAGCAGCTCAACCACCCAAACCCAAACGAAGGAAGCTGCAGAAACTGGCTGACGCAGCACAAAGCCCAGAACCAGCACTAGAATCTGTTCTCCCTCAACTGGAGGTTGAGGAGGAGAACATTCTGATGACTGGACCACCAGAAGATGTGGCTCCTATCTCTTCTTTGGATCCCAACAAGGACTTTTCCCCAGCTCGGACTGAAAGTCCATCCTCTGCTGAACCACTGGAGCAGATTGATGAAGAAGTTGAGGGGGAAGAAGAGTCAATGGATGAGGAAGAAGAGTTAAAGAAGGCAGAGACTGTGGTGAGAATGCTGGAGACAGAGGCAGATCATTATGTTCTTCGAACTTTCCCTGGGATCCAGCTCACCCCAGAAACGTATGAAGCTGCAAAGAGGTTGAAGTTCCTTTTACTGGTCAAGGATAAGGAATTTTATGTTCTGGATGCTCATCTCCGCACCAGATCCATCCATGAGCTAAAAATTGAAGAAGCAACATTGCTGAAAATCTTCACAGCATCTTCAATCTCTGAGCTGAGGGCGACATTCAAGCCAGACATCCTAGGCATGTCTAAATTTGAAGCAGAGGAACTGCAGATCAACCTACGATCTGAGTATGAGAAGGCACACATGCTTGAGTTCTATCAAAGCATTGAAGAAGAAACAGATAAGGAAGCAGAATCTGAAGCAGAACACACTGATGCTCACCAACAGGGTGCAGCCACCACAGAATCTGCACCAGATCAGCACATGACTGATACTGGGGAGCAAGTGATAGAACCCACCCCACAGACTGAGGGGGAACCTGCTGATCAGTCTCAAGCAGAGGATGAGCCTGTAGGTCAGAATGTCGGAGGCGAGCTTACAAACGACATCTACACACCTGCTGCTGCAGCTGCACTCGGTGTATATGTGCCAACATTCACCCTGGAAGACATACTGATGGACCAACATCAATCTCTGTCCCACACTCAAATCAAAGATCTCATTTCCATGAAAGTGGACCAATACATGTATGGGACACTCTCCCAAGTACAAGATGAAGCTACTCGCATCCTCACAGAGTTCAACGACCACTTGAAGACTCACGTCGATCAAGTTGAATCTGACTTGAGGAGAATATGCCGGCTAAAGATTGAAGAGATTAGCAAGAAACTGGACGATGATCGAGCTGCTGCCGAAGAACGGAAGGCACAGATCGATCAAAGTCTGTTTACAACTGAACTGAAAGTGAAAGAAATTTACAAGATTATCACTGCTTTTGTTGAAAAGGAGAAGGACATGGTGCATGCCATAGTGCAGAAACAGACAGATGGAATAGCAGCTGATGTTCTAAAGGAAGCCATCTCACACACCAAGGCCATGTTCAGACAGTTCGAACAGGATGGGAAGAACTTCGTTGAGAGGAAGTTAAGCGAACTGCGCTACCCTACGAAAACAATGATCGAAACATATTTTAACGACAGTCTGATCATCCAAAAAGATGTAGAGACCCACACAGCTGATCTGGTTAACATTACAACCTCATTTCAAAAGCAGATCGACGACGCTAATCTCAATATCACATCTCTGCTTACACAAAAAGTGGAGACAGATAAAGAGATCAAATCAATGAAGGAGGAGGTTACTTCCCTACGGGCATTCATCAATATGTTGGTTGATGATGTTGAAAAGGGGGAAGGATTAGCGAAAGGAAAGAAGGGAGCAGCAACAAAAGGAAAGGTACAATCTGCCAAACAACAGATTGCAACAGCACCAACAACACCAACAGCAACAACAGCACCAACACCAGAACAAACCAGTCCACCATCTATCCAAGCCCAGAAAGTGTCCATTTCTTCCTCCAGCAGATCAAGTCTATCTCAACCCCTCAAGAGGAAGAAAAAGACTGGATTCTGTTGGCCTTCTGCTCCTATCAGACCAACTAGAGAAGAGACCAACTGGGTCCCAGTACACTTAAGAGATGGATGGGAAGGGCTCAAGAATGCCTTTGTCATGTGCCGTTATTTTTTAAAGGAGCCCGCATACACCGAGGGAAAACCCGATGAAACATTTCAGCGCTATCTGGACATGAATGAAGCAGCAGACTTGGTAGATGAGATAAGAAAGGCTGCTGCAAAGGCTAACATCAAGATCACTGCTCCACAGAAAGAGTTCAGATCGTGCCCAACCATCCCAGGAACTGATCTACCTGACAAAACTTTCCTGCTCACCTTCATCAACCAACTGGCTGAGAACAGAGGGTATAAGGTTGATGCAGAAGACCCTGATTACATAAGAGAAGGCGTATATGAGAGTGTCCAACTCATCTCGGATGAAACCAGGGCGAAGATGAAGAGACAACAAGAAGAGAGAAGAAAGGGCAGATAGCTATATGTTTTTCATATCTTTATGATCTGCATTTCTCACTCTTGTGATAATAATCTATATACTCTGTTTTGCCCTTATATATATGTGGAGTCCTTTTTTAGTTTCTGATGACAACGCTCTATTGTCCAGAACACATATAAAATATCCTAAACGTTATAAACTTAATAACGAACAACATCAATCTGGCTATCAGACCAGATCACTCCTTCATGTGCTGATAGGAATTATTGTAAAGTGTGGTTTCGACATCATCAAAAAGGGGGAAATTGTTGGGAACCCTAAATTTAGTTTTGATGATGGTCATTCGAAACACACTTAGTTGTTTTATAGTTTAAACTGTTCTACGTGTAAAAACAGATCACTAGAGATAAAGTGAATTCTGCTATGGAACAGGTTAGGAGATGACTTAAAGTGTAAAGGAAAATATTCCTATAGAAGTCAATCTCAACTTAGAATAGGATGAAAGTCAAAATTTCACGCCAAAAGGAATCGATCTGCTGTAACAGACAGTGACCAGATCGATGCCTACAGCGAGGAACCAGAACGATTAAGTCATCAATCCATCAACTGACATCATCCTACACATCATATGCTCTTGCCACGTCAAAGATCAAGTCCATCCAACTGGGATTGGAAAGAAGATTTTCGGTCAACACATAGAAGAAAAGAGACCGTTAGCAAACTGCTTTCCATAACTCAAAGATTGAGTCAATCTTTCTTTTATGGCAAGAATAGATATGATGGAAACCATTGATTGGCAATATACCATCTATCTCACGCCAATCAACAACGGCTAGAATTTCTAAATTCAATGCCTATATAGTTGAAGTAAGAGATCTGGAGAGATAGAGAATACACGCGAGCAATACTGTTATTATCTTCTCAAGCAATCAAGCTGCAATCCAGACTTAGAGCTTCAACATCTTGTGATTCTACATCACACCAACCACCTCGATTCAAGTCTGTCTTGTCGAGAGAAAGGAGATCACCCTGCTAGCTAGTAGTTTTCTAGTGGTAACGTAGAGGTAATCTGTTGTAAAGGGACACGACCCTTATTTCGTGCATAAGTATCTCTCTAGTTGTGATTGATACTTGTGACTCGTTCTCCACGAGTATAAAGAAGCAGAGTATCCTAGTAGTGGATAATCTGGTCTAGTATTGACCAGATCGTGGACGTAGGGATTTCCCGAACCACGTTAAACAACTGTGTGCTTTACATTCCTGCATTCTTTATTTTTCAGTTGTTTATTATTCTAACTCTCTGCACTATCATCCATCTGCATCTCAATCAATCTCCTTAATCAATCTGGTTAATACTTAAGGTTTTCTAAACAAGAGCAATCACTAATCCACCATTATTCCGCACTCACTCAGCACTCAGAAAGTAATAAGATCACTCTTATTATTAGCTAAGTGTTTACTAGAGAGTAATCTGGTTGGACTAAACTGCTATCGATCTGCATATCGATCTGTCTAGTCATCTTCGAGCAATTTCTTATACAGAATAGCTTGAACTCTCTCTCTCAACTTGTCAAGTAAACTGAAAAGTTTGTATTTGGTGTATTCCACCCCCATACACCAAACCTTGCTCTTTCGGGACCAACACCCCTATTTAATTCTCCTTTATGTGGTATTATGTTATAGAATTAATTATTTAAATGATATATTAAACATGTGGATACTGCGGATTTACGAGCTGGTTATACGGGTTCTATCAATAAGCTCATTGAAAGTGTTTGACAAATTAAGCTATTTGAGAGCTTATAAGTTGTAAAAATAAGCTTTTTGAGCTTATAAGTTGTTCAAAAAATAAGTAGCTCCACCCCAACTCATTTATTCATGAACTTATAAGCCGCAACAAAATTAAACAAATAACCCTATAATATTTTGTTATTATCAGATTTACCCCAACCAATTTATATGAAAAGCTTAAAATGTCAAAAATTTTATCATCTTATACGTTCTTTAAAAGAGAGCTTATAAGCTCATTTATCCAAACACCTTGATAACTTATAAGTTTTTAATGCATGATATCTTATAAACTTTTGCAAAGGGAATATTTACACCCGGCGTACCAATTAGATTGGTTGTTTCTTTTATATGTAAATTCGATCCCATTGTAATTTATAGGCATGTTATTTATCTAAATGAAAGTATTTGTTATTTAAATAACTTATTTAATTTAGATAAAATCCTTAGACCTTAAAAAGTTATAAGATATGATCACGCATATGATGGTGATTATGAAATATATATTTGAAAACTTTGGTCTTTAAAGGTTCCGAATGAAATAACTATTCAACAAAGGATATTGGATTGTTGGAAATAACTCGCACATATGATACATGGTCATAAGATGAGAGTGTTGCGTTTGATCAACATTAACGTGGTTGACGTAAGTGTTTATATGTGGGTGCATGTTAGAGAACATGTACACCGAACTGACCCGATAGAAATTCTTATGTGAAATTTATTTTATTGAAATAAGAATTACTATATTATGGTAGTAAATGATTAGTCATTAGACTTGAGACACCATAGTAATTTTATATGAGTCTTATTTCATTTTGATATATTTTTTGATTGATAGACAATCATTTAAAAATTTATGTTGGATGAAATATAAACTTATATGAAGATTAATGTGTGGTCGATAAAGAATCTATTACTTGTTTAGAACAAAAGAATTTCATAAGTTCTCATTATTCATAACCTGAAAACCTTGGGCAGAGCATAATGAATTATGATTCATTGGAAATGTTATTGAATTAGAATGGAAATGAGAATATTGAAATATTTTGAGTTTTCAATTTAATTTCATGGTCAATATCCAATTAGGGAATTTGATAATAGAAGGACCGTAATTGTATGATGATTCATTAATCAAAATATGTTTACTTGTTATTTCACCTAATGCTAGCTAGACAACCATGCTACTTGATAGATGTTTCCATGGTTTATAGGTTCTAAAATTAAAGAGTTAATAAATTAAGTGAATTAATTTATTGGATAAATTAATTTAAATTGTAATATGTTACAAGCTTATTACTAGCATTAGTTGTGAAACTAAGAGTGTTACACACAAATTAGTAGAACATGTTTATCGATTCGATTTAATAGTTAAATTCAAATAATTGATTCGATTAATTATTTTGAGACTTGTTCTAAATTAATAAGTTTCTTTAGACATATAATTAAATATAATTAGATTAACAAGTTCGATTCTATATTAAATTAATTAGATTAATTTAATTATAGATATAGTTAATTTGATTAATTAAAAATCTATTAAAATAAAATTTTTGTATTCAGGTTATAGATATTCAGATAGTATCTAGAGTTGATAAAGAATATGAAAGAGTGCTTATTTGTTGTGATTCACTGTTACTATAGAAACAAATTATTTCCTTAATTATAAGAATTGAGTATGGCATGAATGTGAGGTGGTTTCTCCACTCAAACATTTATGATTTAATAATTTCTCTAATAAGTGAATTGATTATGGCATGATAGTGGATGATGGTTTTTTCCATATATACTATACGGCTCTTTTCATAGATAGAATTGGAAAAAGTATTTTTCAAATTCTGAATTTTGGAGTTGTTTCTGATTTTACAAAGGTATTGGTGTTCTTGCTAGCAGAAGACTATAATACTTGACTCGCTACCTAAGTGTGGACTTGATAGAGAGGATATATGTGGTTCCCTTTGAGCAACCGATTGCTTCTAAACTCGACAACCTGAGTGCGAAAAGGTATTATAATTTTCGTACTCACTATTGAAGTCGTTAGTGTCATTGAAACGAAATAATGATTATTTCATTTATTGATTCAAAATTTTAATTTTTCGCTGCGTATTACGACACGATCCTAACAATGGTATCAGAGCCTGGGTTCACGTTAATATGGTGTTTACAAACTGTTATGGCATGTTTTAATTGTTAAAATTGCTTAAGTTTATTTTGTTATTGGAAGTATGCAAGAAATCTGAATTTTCGCATAGTATTTTATGAAAATTTCATCGTGGCATTTCATCAAACATTTGGTATGCGTCAGGAATTGTAGGTTTCTTGAAAGAAATATCTATGTCCGACCATGGTGTGCGACGCTGTGTGCACCGTGGGTGTTTAGGAATACCATAATGCATTAAATTCACTTGAGCAGCTTCAAGGAATCGAGATTTGTCTCGTTTTCACTCAAACTTTTTATGCGGAGGAGGACACAAGTTTGGGGATGCATTGCTTCAAGCTTTGGGCTGCTATATGCACTCCCTAGCTTTTGGGATTAGGGGTGAGCAAAAAATGATAAAAAACCGAAAACCGAACCGAACCGAGCCGAACCGATAAATTCAGTTCGATTTTTTTCCTTTTCGGTTCGGTTTTGATTTTTCGGTTTGGTTTCGATTTTGACATCAAAAGAACCGAAATACCAAAACCGAACTGAAACATATTATTTAATATTTATTTATTTAATATTACTCATTAAATAATTATTTATATATATTACTTATTAAATATATAAATAGATATTAAATATTACTTATTAAATAATTATTTAATTAATATTACTTATTAAATATATATTAAATACTATTTATTAAATATATTTCTAATAATTTTTATTCAATATTTTCGGTTTCGGTTTTTTCGGCTTTTAACCGAAACCGAACCGAAAATTTCGGTTCGATTTTTTTCGGTTCAAGGTTATTTTGGTTCGGTTTTGGTTTTATATTTTTTGGTTCGGTAACCGAACTGAACCATGCTCACCCCTATTTGGGATGCATTGTTTATGCTGCTCTTGTGCAGCCCAAGCAGGTGGCCAAGTTTATTCGGTAAAAAGCTTGCATTTCATGTTCCCCCGCCACTTACTCGATAAAATGTCTCAATGTAAGGTTATCTTGTTGAGCAGCCCGTGTGCGTGTTCGGGCTGTGGTGTATGTCCGAGCACATATGTTGTTGTTCGATGTACACAAATAGATCCTCGAGATGGCGATGTGACTTGTTAATTAATGAGATATTGATTTTTGACTAATGTAGTCAAATAAATTGACCACCAAGTATAAAGATACTCATGAAATAAATTCATCGCTACGTTGTCCATGAGTTGTGGAATTTATTGATGTTCTATTTACATGATTGTTTGATGGGAATGACTTCACACTTTGTACTATATGGACTCATGTTGGTCCCGAAACGAGTATACTGAGTGTATGGGGGGGGGGGGGGGGGAAAAACACCAGTTATATTTTTACAAGTTAAAACATTTTTGAGTGACTCCTGAAGTGAAGGGAGGAACTTCAGTATGAGTTGAATACTTCAGATAATAATCCTTCAGTCTACACTGAGTGTTTGACTGATGGACTAATATCTTAAGTGTTGTGCGGAATGTGGTGGTTTTAAATCTTACTCGTTTGTTCAGAAAACTTAATGCAATTCTTTTTCTTTTCAATTAATTAGTATTCAGTGTATGATAATCAATGAATAAGAAATACTGAAGGTAAATGATAGAGACAGGATTTGGTTTGCGTGGTTCGGAGATAAAAACTCCTAAGTCCACGTGTCTCGATGTTAGTCGATGTTTTCCAAATTAATGGAGATGATCTTACAATAGACAAAGTAAGTCTGATCACTCTTCGGTTACAAAATATAATCGCTTCTAAGAACACTAGTATATGAAATCTGAAAGCTAGAGTGTTCTTGAGTGAGAGTTTGAAAGCTTGAGAGCAGAATAGCGATTGTATGTTTGAGAGCAGGGTAACAGGTAATTGAAGCGTTTGAAGCAGCGGGGTATATATAGCTCTATCATAGAATGTAACCGTTGTGAGATAGAGCTCATTTGAATTCTTCCTGTTGAAGTCTTCGTCCTTTTTGCCATTTTTGGTGTCTGCAACAAGATTGTGTTTCACCTATTGAGATTTTTGCTATAAATGGTAAGTCCTATAAAATAGACTAACACTCAGTGGAAACTTCAGATTGGACTTCAGTGCAGAAACTTCAGTGAACTTCAGTGGCAATGAGACTTTAGCTTCTAACTTCAACTTCAAAACTTCAGGACAGACTTCAGTAGAGTGGTCCTTCAGTTTTGGAATGTCTTGAATCTTCAGTGGAGATTGTCCTTCAGTGTACCTGAAAAATAGAACTTCCTAACATATGAGTTCATAGACAAAATACTAGAGATTCAGTTTTGGACTTATTACATCTTTCATGGGAGTTTTTGGGATTTGAATCAAAACACTTATAAATATTTCCCAACAATTTCTCCCTTTTTGATGATGCCAAAACCTAACCTGAAAACATCTATCTAAGATAAAGAATTCCCCTAAACTGGAGAACACCTAATCTATAAGATGAGATGAGTTAGTTAATCAGTTATTATCAAACGAAAAAAAATAATCAGAGCCTGGACAACTAGAAGATTGTCATCAGGTTGAGATCAAGAGATAGACAAAATTTTTGCATTTCATTAATAGGATTTTCAGTACATAGATTTTCAGAAAGTAGAATGAAATACAACAAAAGGTTAAGAGGCAGCTTTCTCCTTTTCTTCTCTTGACTTCTGAACCATTTCAATATGAGCTTCAGGAGATATAACGTTGAACATCAGATAAGTATCATCTCTAAGCTTTCTGAATGGTCCCCTCAGATTCAGATCCAGCAGCCCAATCACTTGTGCAGCAATGATTGCTTCAGATTCAATAGGCTTCTTATCCATGAAAGGGCTTCCAGGAAGGTTTGGTCTGTCAAACCGCTTCCTATCAGGGGCTAAAATAGAGATTCCAGAAGTTGCAGCATCTTCCCTGATCAGTTTGATGAAGTCTGAATCTGGATAGTCATCCATAAAATTCTAAAATAAGATGTCTCGATCAGTTTCTCCACATGCTCCATATATAGTCCAATGATCAAGCATCTTTATGATGTCATCCTTCAGATCTTCCCATTCGTCGCTTAGATTGGGTTGAACCCATGAATCAGTGTGTGGACGTGTGGGAGGATCAGTCTGACTTGTCCTTTTCTTCTTTCCTTGCAGTCTGAGATAATATAATTTTGATGCTCGCTGAGTGTCAGTGTCTCTAAGTTCAGCCTGACGAGCATAAAAAAGATCTTTAAGTTCCTGCATCTTTTCTCTGGCTTCTGGAGGAATAGTAATTTGAACAAGAAGTCTGTCATCCTCTTCTCCAGAGCCTGGGCTCATCTCCCCTTCATAAAGCTCTTCTTCATTCAGTTCAGTTCCAGAGGGAGATGGCAGAGAATCCTTTCCTTGGGATTTAGACTATGTAGACTTGGACTGGAGGAGGAGGAGGTTCAGAAGTAGCAGCAGCACCAGAGGCTGGCTCTTTAGTGGAGATCCTAGCAGAACCTGAAGGCACGACACCTGAGGTCCGTCCTTGTCATTACCATCATCATCATCATTATCATCATCTCCTTCATTATCAGTCAGCTCTACTTCAGGTGACTCTTCTCGCTCATCTTCATCATCATTCTCTTCATCTTCAATTTCTTTATCAGCTTCTTCCTCAATCTCTTTGCTAGCTTCAGAAATGTTTTCAGGCACCGCCTCTTCCCCCTTTTTGGCAGCATCAAATGCGTCAGTCAGAATCTTGTCGGCATGCTAGAGGAGAGAGAGAATGCGTGGGAATTGAAGCTCTAGATTGTTAGAATCAGATATAGATTGGCAAAATTCTTCAATGTGAGAGAGGCGCATGCGGCAATGAGCAATGATAAGATCCACTCTCGTATGATGATCTTGAGACGATTCAGTGGATGAGGAAGGAAGGACAATTGAGGTTTGAGCTCGAGACTAGGCCGCAGAGGCGTTTATGCATGCAATATCAGCAATATTCTTGGCCTTTTCAGCTAGAGCATGGGTAGAGTCAGCAGCAGCTTTGGCCTTCTCAGCAAGTACACAGCCAGAGTCAGCTCGTTTAAAAGTTTGCCTGAGGAGGGAGCGTTGACGAGCGATAGATTTTCCATGTTCAGTACTTATGGCTGTGACTTGATCTAGGGCAGCGCGTACAGAAGACAGCTCTTTGACAACATCATTGAATTTGGAGCGAAGAGCAGTTGTCTTTGTGCCATTGCTGTTGCAAGATATTACTAAATCATTCACTTTCTTGCTCGTTGGCACCTTGTAATGCTCCAGATGTGTAGGGAAAGTGGAGCGCATCTCTTTCTTCACAAAGTTTTGCAAGTCAGCATACTGAGCCTTAATAGCATCTTCAATTTTAGCATCAATGGCCTCAGTGGAAGAAAGAGTGGAGAGAGAGGCAGCATTCAGTTCAGCCTTCAGAGAGGCATTTTCAGCCGACACAACATCTATGCTCTTTTGTAGATCAGCAACATGCCCTTCGTGTTTCTTTGAATAAGTGGCCTGGAGGGCGTTGATCATTGAGGCTATAGAATTGGTAAGGCGCTGGCTCTCAGCATCAGAATGCATCTTGAGCTCGGTGATAGTAGCCTTGTATAGAGATCTGTGAGCAGAGAGGAGAGCCCCATCTGAGTCAGAGCTTCAGGGAGAGAGGGGTCAGATGATGATTGAGCAGCAGTGACGGCGGCAGAAGAAGTGGAGGCACGACGAGTGTAAGTGCGGCTGGCTGCGGCTTCAGCGTGAGCGATCTGGTCTTCGATGTAAGCCTAAGCATTAAGGAATGCATCCTTGGCATCAGTAAACTGAAAAATAGTTTGAAGCTCAGCTTCCTCGATCAAAATTGAACTCAATCCAGACAACTCTTTCTTGTACTGGAGAGCAGTAGTATCCATAAAACGATAAGTGCGCCAGGCCTAGAGGCGCTGGCAGAGAGAATTAAGGGATGGGTGGTTAAAGAGTTCAGGAAAATTGGAGCTAAGAAATTGGAAAGATTGAAGCTCAAGGTTGTTGAGGTAGAGTTGGGCTGGGGATGAAAGCACTATGGCTTGGGTTTCTGATGGCTGGGAGGTAGAGGCATGTTAGTGAGTTTCAGCTCGGGGAATTTCAAGTTGGGGTTCAGGTGAGGGTGGAGATGGTATAGGTTGGGTTTCAGAGGGGGTGGTTTTGGTCGTGGCTTTGGATTTGGGTTTAGTGGGTGTCTTAGATTTGGAGAGGGAGGAAAGTTTGGAGGGTGAGATATCGATGAAGGTGGGTGTGGGTGTGGGCTGGAATTCTGAAGGGTCGATAGTGGAGATAGGTTGGGGGCTTGGAAAGGTAGAAGGTTGGACAGGTTTACGGGGGCGTTTGGATAGTTGGAATTGGTCCTGGAGGTCCTCATCAGTAGAGGAGTCAAGAACCTCCTGGAGCACAGGTTTGGGTTGGGGAGGGGGATTCTCTCAGAATGCCTGAGAGGGCACTTTGAAGGATTGCGCTTCCTCTTGACAGGCTTTGGAGGAGAAGTAGGAGGAACTTCAGGAGCGGCATCAGAGGCCTCCTCTTAGTCAAAATCCTCCACCGCGTGGATAGGATCCACATCTTCCTCTTCAGCAACGGCCTTCTTGGCCTTCATACGCTCCTTGGAGAGCTCAATCTGAAGGGCCATGGCCTTCCATGCATGCACGCCTGCACATCAAAGTCTGTGGAGAACATCCACTTCTCATTGTAAGCAACGGCAGTGGGAAAGGCAGAGTCAGCATACTGATAGGATTCTTCTATCAGAACTGAAACCTTGGTGGCAAGGTTTAGGGTGTCTGTCCCAGTCATAGTCACTCCACCGGGGACTTCCTTCAGTTTGTTTGCTTCTCCCATGAGAAGCTCTTCCATCACAGCCACCCAGTTGGCTCCTTCATTCCCATAAATGCTCTTCATCAGAGCAAGCTTCTGCCAGCTGAGTTGCTCGTGGGATGATTTCTTTCCCAGGATGCAGTGCTGAACTACATCGAGCAAAATCTTAAATTCTTAGCGTAACAAGCCCTTGTTATTGTTGGCAGTTGAGAAGAGACGTGGGGGATCCTCCACTTGGATCTCTGCGAAGAAGGACTGAATTGCCTCCTTATCCTTCAGGAACTGGATGGGTTTGGTATTACCCACATTCCTAAGTTTGAAAACAGACTGCAGCAACTCAGTCACATTAAGCTGCAGCTTCTCCATCTGAACTGCTCCAGAAATTAGTTCCCTGATGGAAATTTCCAGGGAGGACTTCAGTTCTGAACCATCATAACCCAGGTTGATGTAGAATTGAACCACCTGGTCTGGGTAGATGTTCTTAGGGCGCAGTGTGGTCAGAAGCTCCAGACCATTTGACTTGATGATTTGAAACATCGTTTTGGCCACATCAACGTCAGTCTGTGAGAAAACAGCAGTGGGCTTGGCATGAAGGCGAGCACGCAATTGAGATAGCTTCATTGCAGGTCCAAGGATAGCTTTCTTACCAATGATGTTGTTAACTATTAAACATTAAAATACAGATTAGTTTCTCATGATCAAAATATCCAAAAAAAAATGTAGAGAGTTACACGAACATACATTGATGGATATGAGACAGAGTAATAAGTTATCAACCAGTAAGAACACTAAACAGCAATGCGCAACAATGGATTTGGAAAGGTTTTAGCGTAAGCCTTTAAGAGTAGCAGATTGTGAAAGGTTTAATTGATCGGAGAAGAAAGGTTTTTATAAAGTGATGAACGGTTAGATCTATCTCCGAAAAATAAGAAATCAACGGTTGGGGATAAGCCACGCGAAAAAGTAGTTGTCTGGGCGGGAAAGTGTATAGCGCATGAAATTCACGCGCAGACGTTTGACTTCCCGAGGTCAAAAGTACTGTTGCAGTACTGTAGATATCAGAAAATATTAAATGCGAGATAGCGTATATGATACGATGAGTCTTTCGAGGTACGATGTGCCTTAAATTACGCTATTGACATTCAATACAGATTACAGAACAAAACACTTGAAGCAATAAATACATGAAATAAATGCAAGTGTTGAGCTTCAGTCGCTGCTACTAGCTACTGAGTTTTCTTCCTTTCAGTTGTGCTTGTGCTTTCAGATTCTAAAGTCCTTCAGTTTAAGTAACACCTTATGTCCTGTAAACTTCAGATTCTTGTTACGTGTATATATATTTCAGATTTGCCTTTTCTCCAGAGAGTAGCATTCAGAATTTTTAAGCAAATCTGAATCTAAAGTCTTCAGTTGACATGTAATCTTCAGATTTTGCATTATTTTCTTTATACATGTAGAAGGTCCTTCAGTAGGTTACTTCTTTGACTTTAGTGACCTGCATGGTTAGTTTCAACATGTAGTTTGCAATGTGTGATGATTTGATATCTGAGATAACTATGTAGAGTTACCTAGGATGCAACCATCACATTATTTTGTGTCTTATTGAGATCATGACTTCAATACACAAAGGGAACTGAATCAATGAATCTTTAAGACAATCAGTTAGATAGGAAATTTAGAGATGTACCTTCAGTGAATACATTTAGGAGAGATCTGGATTCAGTAAACCAAGTCTTCCACTTAGCATCTTGAATCTAGCTTCTTCCAGTGGCTTTGTGAGAATGTCTGCTCGTTGAATGTCAGTGTGGATCTTCTCTATGATGACATCCTTCTTTTCAACGTGATCTCTTATGAAGTGATGCCTGATGTCCATGTGCTTGCATCTTGTGTGTAGAACTGGGTTCTGAGTGATAGCAATGGCACTTGAACTGTCACAATAAATTGCAACCTGAGTGGTAGGCACTTCATAGTCTCTGAGTTGTTGCTTTAACCAGAGAATCTGAGAGCAGCAACTTCCAGCAGCCATGTATTCAGCTTCAGTAGTGGAGGTGGCAACTGAAGTCTGTTTCTTGGAGAACCAACTAATAAGTTTGTTTCCCAAGAACTGACAAGTACCTGAGGTAGATTTCCTATCCAGTTTGCAACCTGCAAAATCAGCATCAGAATAACCAGTGAGTTCTAAGTTATCATCTGAAGGATACCATAAGCCAAGATTGGGTGTGCCCTTCAGGTAGCGCAGAATCTTCTTTGCAGTTTCCATGTATGACTCATTTGGATTGGCTTGATAGCATGCACACACTCCAACAGCAAAAGTGATGTCTGGCCTGCTGGCAGTGAGATATAGAAGAGATCCAATGATTTCTCTATACTCAGTCTGGCTGACTGGCTTTCCTTCACGATCTGGTTCTATCCTTCCATTGGTGTTCATTGGAATCTTCACAGCTTTGCTATTCTGAACGCCAAATTTGCTGATCAGTTCCTTTGTGTATTTGGCTTGATTGATGAAGATGCCTTCAGGGGACTGCTTGATCTGGAATCCCAGGAAGAATCCCATTTCTGCTATCATTGACATTTGATACTGAGTCTTCATCAACTTGGCAAATTTGTCACAAAGCATCTGAGACTTGGAATGTCACGCCCCGTCCTCCGCCCTTATGGCGAAGACCGGGTACACGACATAATACAATTCAATAAAGGATAAATAGAAACTGAAGGCTTTCAACGAAATAAAAGGATAATTTGATAACTGAGTTTCAGTACATAATAAGGAGTTTAACTCGAAATTGACACCTACGTCAAACAAAAGTTTATGAAACCTCTTGCAGCGGAAAAGGATCTACGTAAATCTACGTGTATGAAGACACGTAAATCCCCAAGAGTTCGACTACACAAAAGACTGACAAGCCCGTCATAGCACCTCCATCCATCACGTCTCAACCTGCACATTTAGAAATACATGCAGGGCTAAGTACAAACGTACTCAGTAGGCACATGCCGAAATCGCATACGTACATATATAATTGTCATTGCCGTAAAGAGTGAAACATAGGGATTTGATCTTTAAAAGTACCTACGTTCACTAAATCCTTTTTGTGAAACCTATAGTTTGACAGCTGTCTAAGTTTTTTAGTATTCTACCATATCTGTTTTCTACGTGCACCGTGAAGTTGGCCACCTTCTACGGACACCTGACTGGTCAACACCTTCGTCAACTCACAGTCCTTTGTGTACACTAGTTCGAGCGGGGATGCTTACCCACTGGAACCCGAATTCGATTAAATGATAACAAGATAGGCATCGTACAAAACATAAATCATTTCGGCAATATAACACTTTAAAACATAAGTTCTCATTTGAAAACCTTTTCGAAATATCAACTTAATAGCATACGAGCACACATAATTTCTTTGTAATAGAAAGCCTACTTGGATAGCTTCGACTTGCACTTACTTTGGTCTTGAAATGCGAAATAGGTCTCTCGTAGGAACCTTTAGAAAATCTCGTATAAGTTAAAATGCTCTAAGTGCTTTTAGAAACATTTAAATAGTAAGAATATTTTATTCTTAGTTTCTCTTTTAATTCGTTAATTGAAAATATTGATCCCTCGAATCAATATATTTTCTAAGGTTCAAATCTCGATCAAATTACTCAAGTAATTGACCTTGAGTAATATAAGTGAATTAACACTTTCTTGAATAATTATATTCTTAGTTTAAATTTCAATTAATTAATCCTTTAGATCATCTTACAAATTATTAATTTCTTTAATAATTCCTTAAGAGTTATATGGGGTTGCACCTCGATTTATTTCTTAGTTTAACTAGAGTATTTTGTCTCTAAATTTTTTTAACCTCAATTATTTAGATTTAATTAGATTTCTTGATTTAATAATTAAACCTTAATTTTCTAAGTTATCACTTTTAAATATTTGCAAGTCATGTAGGTATCTTATTAGCCCATTCGTAATTTAATTA
>JAPKLX010000024.1:1142-28640 GCA_026898415.1 Leonotis leonurus | reverse complement strand
GCGTTTAAAATCGCTTACTTTGATAATTAAAAGACGGGGCATTACATGGAACCAAATATAATATCATCAATATAAATCTGAACGATTAATATGTCTCATTTATACTTGATTGTGAATAGAGTTCTATCCAATGATCCTCGCTTGAAACCTGATTCAATAAGAAAAACAGACAAAGTGTCATACCAAGCTCTAGGAGCTTGTTTCAGCCCATAAAGAGCCTTGTGTAGTTTATACACTTTGGAGTAGTCAATTTCAAAGCCTTATGGTTGCTCCACGTAGACTTCTTCCTTCAGTACGCCGTTCAGGAATGCGCTCTTGACGTCCATCTGGTAGACTTTGAACTTCATGTGAGCAGCATAGGCAAAGAAGAGTCGAATCGCCTCTAATCTAGCTACTGGAGCAAAGGTCTCATCGAAGTCTATTCCTTCTTCTTGACAATAACCTTTAGCAACCAGTCTAGCTTTGTTTCGAACAACTTCTCCTAGTTCGTCTTTCTTGTTTTTAAGGACCCATTTAACACCAATGACACCCTGATGCATAGGACGATCAACAAGTTCCCAAACTTGGTTCCTTGTGAATTCATTTAATTCATCTTGCATCGCGGACACCCAATTCACATCTTGAAGGGCTTCCTGAGCGTCTTTGGGTTCAATGTTGGAGAGATAGAAGCTATGTAGGAAGTTTTCATCTGAAAACAACGCAATATCCGCTTTTATCATTAGTTGTTCTTCAGTGGTGGAGTCAGTGGGGGGTTCAACGGTTGCTAATGGTTGGACCATTTCAGCTTGGATCTGATTCCTCATTTGAACTCCTCTCTCCAGACTACCAATCATTGAATCAGAGGGATGGTCTTCAATCCATCTTCTTCTTCTTCGCATATCCTCCTCAGTAATGATCATAAGATCAAGTCTTTGATGGGCAGGAGGCACTGAAGGCCTTGAATGGAATGGATCATCTTCTTCTTCATTTTGAGGGCTTGTTCCCCCTTGGTTGTTGGCTCTTACATATTCAGTATGTTGAATTTCCTACAAGATAGCTTTATCTAAACTGGCCAAAATATCGTTAGTAGCAACAATTATAGAAATATTAAATAAATTAGGACTGCTACTTCCTGAAGTTGGTGATAGGATCTCATTGGTGAGATTTTCTAAAATTGTCTGAACTTCAGGTAGAATCTGAACATCAATTAGCTCTTCAGATTGGATATCCTCTTCTCTTAATGGAATCTCAGTGGTGAGATTTTCAGTTTGAGTTGGAGAAGAGATGTCAATTTCAGGCGCTGGAGTCCTGACTTCAGTGGGCTCCATTTCTTGTTCCAATCTGATGTTTGTTTCTTCAGTTGGAGTATTCTCTTCATCATCATCTTCTAAGTTCCATATGAGAATCTCCTTTGGATTTTGAACTGAAGGTTGTAAGTTCAGATTCTGAAGTCTTTGAGTGATGACTTCAGTTTCTTTTAACCTGTACTCAAAAATAGATTCATCAAATATAACATGAGGTGTTATTTCCACTATAAGGCTACGCTTATTAAAAACTCTATAGGCAGCACTCTCCTCTGAGTATCCAAGGAAAAATCCTGGATCTGCTTTGCCATCAAAGGTCTTTAACTGAGTTTTACCATTATTGTGAATATAACACATGCAACCAAAAGCACGAAAATATTTAAGAGTAGGCTTCCTGTCATTCCATAGTTCATATGGAGTTTTTTCTTGGCGTATGGTCAACAATGATCTGTTCTGAGTGTAGCAAGCAGTGTTGATGGCTTCAGCCCAGAACTTCTTTGGAATTCCCAAACTATTGAGCATAGTTCTTGTAGCTTCCTTTAGTGACCTGTTTCTTCTTTCTACAACGCCATTTTGTTGTGGAGTCCTTGCAGCTGAAGTCTGATGTTCAATCTCCATTTGTGCACAAAATTCTGAAATCTTTGCATTGAGAAACTCAATTCCTTTATCTGTGCGTATGGTGATGACATTGGTTGACTTCTGATTCTTCAGTTTTGTAAGCAGTGCTGGTATGCGCTCCATGGTTTCATTCTTGTGATAGAGAAATACTGTTCATGTATAACGAGAAAAATAATTAGTGATAACAAGACAATATTTTCTACCATTGGCACTCAATGGAGTCACTGGTCCAAACAAATCCATGTGTAAGAGTTGAAGAATCTTCTCAATGGATGGGGCTTCTTTGGTCTTGAATGAAGCTTTGATTTGCTTTCCACTTTGGCAAGCTCCGCAGATGTGATCTTTGTCAAAGATCAGATTTGGCAATCCACGCACTAGACTGTGTCTTGAAAGTCTGTTGATGACTTTGAAGTTCATGTGACTGAGTCTATTATGCCATAGCCAGCTTTCAACTGAAGTGCTCTTGGAGACCAGGCATGTTTCAGGGGAGGAGGCTTTCCAATCTGCAGCGTAAATATTTCCAACCCTGAATCCTTTCATTATAGTGGTCTCATCAGTGAGCTTATTGATCATGCATTCATCAGAACTAAATACAACATTAAAACCTTTGTCACACAACTGATTTACTGAAAGTAAGTTGTGCTTCAGGCCAGAAACATAGAAAACATTATCAATTGAAACATTACCTATATTGAGAGTACCATATCCTTTAGTGAAACCTTTTGAGTTATCACCAAAGGTTACCTGAGGACCATCTTTTTTCTCAATGTAGTTGGAGAGGGCTTCTCTTTGAAAATTCATGTGCCTTGAGCATCCACTGTCTATGATCCAGCTTGAATGCTCCTTATGTGCACCTCTCCTTGGTCCTTGATCCTGCAATTACTGATTCTTAGGATCCAGTTGAGAACTAGACCCAGATTCAACATGTATGCAATGTTTTGGCACCCAATGTTGCCTTATGATGCGTGTGTTAGATGCATCTTTTGACTTTTTCTTCTGAAAGTCAGTATTAACTTCCTTCTTTGGAACATAATTTTTGCTTACTTCAGGCTTAGTGAAAGCCCTGAAGTTTGATCTCGTTTGTACCTTTGTCCATCTTTGTTCAGTATTCACTGATCGTTTAGGTCTTTGAGAGTGTACTGGGGCGTAGAAATCATGTGACTTTCTAGTGTAGTCAGAGTAATATGAACTAGGTGATGAATTCCTACGTTCATATCTGTAATGAGCATTGTTGTAATGTGATTCCTAACGTTGAGTTCTAGGACTTGAGCCATTAGATGAACAAGTGCAATGTGAGCACTTTGTTTTGTAGATCATGGTTCAGGAGACTGTTGTCTCTTAGGCTCACGCCTTCCTTTAGTCTCATGCCTTTCAGTAGCATGATTTTGGTCCCTTTTGGCCTTTGGCTTTTCAGTAGCCTTAGGCTTTCTGAAAGCCATCTTTTCAGTACGAGTGTTGCCTTCAGGAAGAGTATTCTTCCTGAAAACCTGCTTAGGTTTTTCAATAGCAACATGTTTCTCTGTGGCAATTTTCTTTGTCTTAGCTTTTTCAAGTGTAGCCTTTACTGTAGGATGAGTAAAGACTTTCTTAGCCTTCAGTTTAGGCTGCACTTCAGTCAATGGCTTCTTTCCTTGGGACTTAGAAGCATTTTCAGTGGCTTTGACAGCCTCAGTGACAGTCATTTCCTCTTTAGCGTGATTTGGTCCTAGTACAAAGGATATAATAGGAAATGATGGTTTAGGCACAGTCATACAAGGCACTTTTGCCTTATCCAAATTGAAACCAAGGCCTTTGCCTTGAGGTCGTTGAGATTCACTCAACATATGATTCGTGTATCCAGATTTGGTCCATGTTTCGACCTTCATCTTGTAATACTCTTATCCTTTCAGATAGTAAGTCATTCCATTCTGTAAGTTCTCGTATTTGAGAATCTTTGAACAATATCTCATTGTTCTTAGCACCAAGATCATTTTTGAGATGAGACATCTCATATGCAGTGGTTTGAAACTCAGTATTAGATAGGCTCTTACTCAAGCCTTCAGTTTGTACATCTAGTTTGGACGATAGATCTTCGTTTTCTTTCTTTATCAGAAGAAAGATAGCTTGTAGATTACTAAAATCTTCAGATAAAGATTCATAGTCTTCCATCGAGATAGTTGTCTCATCATCCATGCTTACATCATCCTCAACTGAAGAATTTTCAGTTTTGGATGGTATTTCAGTTGTACTTTCAGATAGAATCTGAATCTCATGTTTGGATGAAATGGATGTGGTGGATGGAATGGATGCATATGATGTAGAGTACTTAGTTTTAGGTTCCACATATCCTTCAGGCATGACATGTGCATAGATTACCTGAGGGACGAATTCTCCATTGCCCATCAAGCAGAAGACTTCAGTTGACTCCACTTCTTCAGTAGCGTAGAGTCCTAGATCTTCATCATCTGAATAATCTGAGAAGTGCTTCTCATAGCTTGATTTGGAGGGTGTGTTGATTTGATATGGATCATCATCAATAAGCATTGCCTTCCTCTCAGCATTGGGTTGATCTCTTCGCAACCTAAGTTCATCCCTTTCCTTCTTGCTTAGATCGGGACAGTCAGGCTTGAAGTGATCTGCTGATCCACATTCATAACAAACTCATTTGTTATATTGTTGTCGTTCAAGTTTGGACTGAGTGGCAGTCGCGTCCTGATTTGATGTGGATGTGGAGGTTTCAGTAGTTGGTGGTGTGGCTCTTCTAGTACGATTCTCTCTATGAAATTTTCGGAATCTACTATTCTTCAAATCTGCACGTTCAAAATGTTTTGCCATTAACACGTATTGTTCCATAAGTTCAGCCTTGGTCATACCTTCGAGTTATGGAGCCTCTGGCTTTGACTCCTTTGCTGGACTCTTTTCTGCCTTGAAGGCAACAATGTCCTATGATGAAGTAGAAACAGGAATGACTTCTCTAATTGGATTTGAGATGTCCAATATCTTCTTCCTTGTCTCGTGACTCTTCAGTATACTGAAGATGGCAGCAGTTGTGAGCGTGTTGAAGTCTGGTCGTCCACTAATCTGGATTTGATATGGCAGCCAGTCTTCACGTCGAAGACACCACACGATCTTTAGATTGGTCTCTCTTTGTGTGTACTTTTCAGGTTTCAGTGCCCTAACAGCGGTTAGGATCTGCATAAACCTGAGTTCCACTTCGCTAATGGATTCTCCATGTACCTGTAAGAAAACATTATATTTTTTACATTCAAGGGTTAGTTTGTTCTCCTTGATTTCTTCAGAACCTGAGTTCCACTTCGCTAATGGATTCTCCATGTACCTGAGTTCCACTTCGCACACATTTGCTCGAGCGTCTCCCACATCTCTCTTGCAGTCTCACAATGTTGGATGTGTACGAGCATTGGTCTTTCAAGAGTTCTTGAAATGATATGCTTAGCATAATCATCTAGACCACCGATCTTCTTTTCACCGGCTGTGTATTCACTGAGTGGCTTCACTTCAGTGGCTGGTTCTCGTACGCTTGTTGTTTCCTGAGGAAACATTTTCATAATTTTGATTGGCCCTGTTGTGATAACTTGCCACATCATCACATGATGTGCTTTCAGGTAAGAAGTCATCCTGTATTTCCAGTAGTCATAATCTTCTACTGAAAACATGGGCAAAACAAGAGACTTCTTTATTGGAGATATTAGATCAATGCAAATGTAGTTTTCTGAAAGATCAGTTTACAAAACCTTGGGTTTTAGAAACAGTGGTAGTTAAACACACTGCTCTGATACCACTTGTTGGTCCCGAAACGAGTACACTAAGTGTATGGTGGGGGAATACACCAGTTTATATTTTTACAAGTTAAAAACTTTTTGAGTGACTCCTGAACTGAAGGGAGGAACTTCAGTATGAGTTGAATACTTCAGATAGTAATCCTTCAGTCTACACTGAGTGTTTGACTGATGGACTAATATCTTAAGTGTTGTGCGGAATGTGGTGGTTTTAAATCTTACTCGTTTGTTCAGAAAACTTAATGCAATTCTTTCTCTTTTCAATTAATCAGTATTCAGTGTATGATAATCAATGAATAAGAAATACTGAAGCAGGTAAATGATAGAGACAGGATTTGGTTTGCGTGGTTTGGAGATAAAATGTCCTACGTCCGCGTGTCTCGATGTTAGTCGAGGTTTTCCAAATTAATGGAGATGATCTTACAGTGATCTTACAATAGATAAAGTAAGTCTGATCACTCTTCGGTTACAAAATATAATCGCTTCTAAGAACACTAGTATATGAAATCTAAAAGATAGAGTGTTCTTGAGTGAGAGTTTGAAAGCTTGAGAGCAGAATAGCGATTGTATGTTTGAGAGCAGGGTAACTGGTAATTGAAGCATTTGAAGCAGCGGGGTATATATAGCTCTCTCATAGAATGTAACCGTTGTGAGATAGAGCTCATTTGAATTCTTCCCGTTGAAGTCTTCATCCTTTTTGCCATTTTTGGTGTCTGCAACAAGATTGTGTTTCACCTACTGAGTTGCTATAAATGGTAAGTCCTATAAAATAGACTAACACTCAGTGGAAACTTCAGATTGGACTTCAATGCAGAAACTTCAGTGAACTTCAGTGGCAATGAGACTTTAGCTTCTAACTTCAACTTCAAAACTTCAGGACAGACTTCAGTAGAGTGGTCCTTCAGTTTTGGAATGTCTTGAATCTTCAGTGGAGATTTTCCTTCAGTGTACCTGAAAAATAGAACTCCCTAACATATGAGTTCATAGACAAAATACTAGAGATTCAGTTTTGGACTTATTACATCTTTCATGGGAGGTTTTGGGATTTGAATCAAAACACTTATAAATATTTCTCAACAACTCATAATATTGAGGTATATAGGAAAAGTGAGGTAAAATAATATTGAAGGTTATATAAAGATATAGTAGTTAAATAATTGACCACCAATTAAAATATTTCATGGACTCATAAAATTGAGGTATGAAATGTTCTTGTTAGGCTTCAATTCCCTCTAGAGAATATGATTTTCGAACTTCCATTTGGGGTTATGAAATTTAAATGAAATAGTGAAAGTCAATTAATTATTAAATACCTTATTTTAATTGAATATATTTTACATTGTCTGCTAATTTTCTGCATTTTGCTTGTGGATTGTCTGCATTATGTCGAAAAATCCATTAACATCTATCCTTGACCAAAACAAACTTACCAGACCGAATTATGTTGATTGAGTTTGCAATTTTAGAATTGTTCAAAATCGCGAAAAGAAGATTTATGTCTTCGATGCTCCAATGCCTAAAAGGCCCGTTGATGACGCTACAAATGATGTACTTACGAAGTACCAAAGTCATGTTGATGATGATTTCCAAGTTCATTGCTACATGCTAGCATCGATGACAAATGAATTTCAAAGGCAAAATGAAGGTGTAACTTCGGCTTATGAGATCCTTATCCATTTACATAGATTGTATGGGGAAAGTAATCGACAACAAAGATATACGATATCTAAGGAACTTTTCCAATGTCGTATGACTGAAGGATCTTCAGTCCAAACTCATGGGTTGAAGATGATAGATCTCATGGAAAGATTGGGATCTCTAAGAGATTGAAGTTGAATTGCGAACTGATCTCATGTTGCAATCATTGCCACCATCATTTGATAATTTTATCGTCAACTTCAATATGCATAGCATGAAAACTAGTCTTCCCGAACTTTTCAATATGCTAGTAACTGCGAGTCCACCATGAAAAAGGACAAACCGGTTCTTCTTGATGGTTCCTCCTCATCGTCGAAAGCTTTCAAAGCTAAGAATAACAAAGGGAAGGGGAAGGGGAAGATGAAAAGTTCATCTAAACCAAACAAGTTGAAGGCACAATGTGGAGTTGGGAAAAAGAAGAAGAATTCTCAAGCCAATGACATTTGTCATTTCTACAAGAAACCGGGACACTGGAAGAGGAATTGCAAGAAGTATCTTGCAAGCCCGAAAAGTTATGGTATTTAAAATGTTGAAGTTAACTTATTTGTTAATGATGCTTCATGGGTATTGGAGACCGGTTGTTCATCACATCTTTGTAATAATTTACATGTGATGGTGGAAACTAAGAAATTGAGTACATGAGAGACAGTTCTACGCATGGGCAATGGAGAAAGAGTTGCAGCTTTAGCTGTATGAACTGTTCACTTAGCTCTTGATAGTGGTTTTAAAATTGTTTTGAACAATTGTTTTTATGTGCCTAGTTTGATTAAGAACATCATCTCTATTCCAATTTTGGATAGACAAAATTATGAATTTTCAATAAAGGGTGGAATGTGTTCCATCTTGAAGGATGCTTCTTTAATTTAGTCTAGTACATTGGTTAATGATCTTTATACTATTATGCATCGAAACCCTATTTTTCATGTTCAACAAAGTAATTTTTTTTTTTATAATTGTAGTTCCATAGATCTCTGTCATTCGAGAGTTTGGGTCATATTTTTGAGGGAATGATGAATAAATTGTCTCAAATGTTTGGTCTTTCAACCGAGGAAAGGATGACAAGTTGTGAATCTTGTCTTAAAGGAAAGATGACTAAATCACCATTTATAGGACAAGTGGAAAGAACACAATATGTTTTGGATTTGATCCATATAGATGTTTGTGGACCACTTAGTGTGGGTGCCCGCGGGAATTATCACTTATTTGTAACTTTTACTGACAATTAACCTAGGTATGATTATGTGTATCTTTTAAGACAAAAATCTGAAGTATTTGAAAAGTTTAAAGAATACAAACAAGAAGTGGAGAAACAAACTTCCTCTAGTATTAAAATTCTTCGATCCGGTCGAGGAGGTGAATATTTGAGTGGGGTGTTCTTTGATTATCTAAAAGAGAATGAGATTCTCTCACAGTGGACGCCTCTTGGCACTCCTCAACTCAATGGAGTTTCTGAGCGCAGGGATCGAACCTTGTTAGACATGGTACGATCAATGCTGAGCTTCACTACATTACCTCTTTAATTTTGGCGTTACGCTTTAGAAACCACAACACATCTATTAAAAAGAGTGCCATCTAAAGCAGTACCCAAAACACCATATGAATTATGGTTTGTAAAACACCTTCTTACAAATATCTTAGGATATGGGGGTCTACTGCTTATGTGAAGTAGCTAATGGGAGATAAGTTGGATATGAGATCCATCTTATGTCATTTTGTGGGATAACCAAAAGAGTCTATTGGATATTATTTCTATGATCTCTCGTAACAAAAAGTGTTTGTTTCGAGGAATGCTACTTTCCTTGAGGAAGAATTTATGTGTAATAAAAACAACAAGATTGTAGAACTTGACGAAACTCAAGAACCACAAAGTATTCCTATTGCGGCAGAAAATACACAATCAACACAAGGTGAAACGTCTTATGTACAACCCCATCAAAAGTCCAAATGAGTTTTCAGGCCACCTGATAGGTTGAACTTATTGATGTAAAACAATAAGGAAGAACTTCCTATGGATAATGATCCAAGGACCTTTTATGAGGCAATTAAAGATATTGACTCAAATAAGTGATTGGAAGCTATGCAATCTGAAATTGAATCCATGCATTTTAATAAGGTGTGGATTTTAGTGGATCTACCATCTGGAATTGTTCCTATTGGTTGCAAGTGGATTTTCAAACGAAAGCTTGGAGTTGAAGAAAATGTGGCTACCTTTAAAGCTCTTCTGGTTGCAAAAGGTTATACACAAAAGCAAAGTGTTGATTATGAGGAAACTTTTTCACCAGTAGCGATGCTAATGTCCTTTCGAATTCTGCTTTCAATAGCTCCATATTATGACTATGCGATATGAAAGATGGATGTAAAGACTGCATTCCTTAATAGTAACATTAAGGAAGATATATATATATATATATATATATATATATATATGGTACAAACAGAAGGATATGTATCTAAAGGGGATGAACAAAAAATTTGCAAACTCAAAAGATCTATCTATGGACTTAAACAAGCTTCAAGGAGTTGGAACATCCGATTCGATGAAACAATCAAAGCGTTTGGTTTTCATAAGAATCTGAAAGAGCCTGTGTATATAAGAAAGTTAGTGGGAGTGCGGTAGTAATTGTTGTGATTTATGTTGATGACATTCTTGTCATTGGGAATGATATAGGAATAATTCAATCAACAAGGATTTGGTTGTCAAAACAATTCTCCATGAAGGATTTCAGAGATGTTTCCTTCATTCTTGGTATTAAGATATATAGAGATAGATCAAGAAGGATGATTGGATTGTCTCAGTTTGTGTACATAGACAAAACGTTAAAAAGGTTTAGCATGGAAGAATACAAATGTGGATTCTTGCCAATGAGTCATGGTATTTCTCTCTCTAAATCTCTGTCTCCTCAGAAACCTAAAGGGGAAGAAAAAATGGCGCGTGTACCTTATGCTTTTGCTATAGAAAGTGTTATATACGCTATGTTATGTACACGTCCAGATGTCGCACATACTATGAGTGTCACGAGCAGATATCAGTCTAATCCAGACAAAGAGCATTGGAAGGTCGTAAAATCAATCCTCAAGTATTTGAGAAGAACTAAGGATTTATTTTTGATCTATGGAGGTGGGGAACTGAAATTATAGGGTTTTACTGACTCTAGTTTTGAGTATGATAAAGATGACTCTAGTTTTGAGTATGATAAAGATGTCGGGATTTTTATTCACTTTGAACGGTGGAGCAATTTGTTGAAAAAGTTCCAAGCAAGATACAATTTCTAATTCAACCACCGAAGCCGAATATATTGCTGCATCAGATCTGCAAAGAAGCTGTTTGGATAAGGAATTTCATGCTAGAGTTGAGTGTAATTCCTTCAGCCGTTGATCCAGTACTTATATACTGTGACAACAATGGAGATATTGCGCAAGCTAAAGAACCAAGATCTCATCAAAGATCCAAACACATAATGCGAAGATATCACTTGATTAGAGAAATCATTGGTAGAGGCGAAGTCGTTGAGCGAGTTGCTTCGACAGAAAATGTAGCAGATCCGGTTACTAAAACCTTGTAACAAAAGGTATTTGAATGACATCTAGATAAGATGGGTCTAAGATACACGGGTGATTGGTGCTAGGGCGAGTGGAAGATTAAAAGAGTTACACTTGGCGCACCAATTAGATTGGTTGTTTCTTTTTATATGTAAATTCGATCTCATTGGAATTTATTTTAATAAAGGCATATTTTTTTATCTAAATGAAAGTATTTGTTATTGAAATAACTTATGTAATTTAGATAAAATCTTTAGACCGTAAAAAGTTATAAATGATCAAACATATGATGGTGATTATGAAATATATCTTTGAAGGCTTTGGTATTAAAAGGTTGAGTGAAATAACTATTCAAGAAAGGATATTGGATTATTGGAAATAACTCGTACATATGATACATGGTCATAAGATGAGAATTTTGCGTTTCATCAACATTAACGTGGTTGACGTAAGTATATATATGTGGGTGCATGTTAGAGAACATGTACACCGAACTGACCCGATAGAAATTCTTATGTGGAAATATATTTTATCGAAATAAGAATTACTATATTATGATAGTACATGATTAGTCCTTAGACTTGAGACATCATGGTGATTTTATATGAGTCTTATTTCGTTTTGATATATTTTCTGATTGCTAGATAATCATTTAAGAATTTATGTTGGATGAAATATGAATTCCTATGGGGATTAATGTGTGGTCGATAAAGAATCTATTACTTGTTTAAGACGAGATAATTTCCTAAATTTTCATTATTCATAACCTGAAGATCTTGTCACGGAACAATGAATTATAATTCATTGGAAAAGTTACTAAATTAGAATGAAAATTAGAATATTGGAATATTTTGAGTTTTTGATTTAATTCCATGCTCAATATCCAATTATGGGATTTGATAATAGAAGGATCGTACGTGTATGGTGATTCATTAATCAAAATAGGTTTACTCTCTATTTCACATAATGCTAAACAAACATGCTACTTGTTAGGTGTTCTTAAAACTAAAGAGTTAATAAATTAAGTGAATTAATTTATTGGATAAATTAATTTAAATTGTAATATGTTACAAGCTTATTACTAGCATTAGTTGTGATCACACACAAATTAGTAGAAACATGTGTATTGGTTCGATTTATAGTTAAATTCAAATAATTGATTCGATTAATTATTTTGAGACTTATTCTAAATTAATAAGTTGGTTTAGATATTTAATTAAATTAAATATAATTAGATTAACAAGTCTGATTGTATATTAAATTAATTAGATTAATTTAATTATAGATAAAGCTAATTTGATTAATTTTAAATCTATTAAAATCAGATTTTCGTATTCGGGTTATAAATATCCGGATAGTATCTAGAGTTAATAAAGAATTTGAAAGGGTGCTTATTTGTAGTAATTCGCCGTTACTATAGAAACAAATTATTTCCTTAATTATGTGAATTGAGTATGGCATGAATGTGGGTGATTTCTCCATTCAAACACTTATGATTTAATAATTTCTCTAATTAAGTGAATTGATTATGGCATGATAGTGGATGATGGTTTTTCCATACATACTATACGGCTCTTTTCATCGATGGAATTGGAAAAAGCATTTTTCATATTATGAATTATGGAGTTGCTTCTAATTTTACAATATAGAAAGGTATTGGTGGTCTTGCTAGCGAAAAACTATAATACTATACTCGTTCGTTAAGTGTGAACTTGATAGAGGGGATACATGTAATGCCCCTCAATTTTCATTAGAATCATCTCGTATTAGATATTCGTAATTAATTAAATTACGCTTATGAACCAAATATCAATTACAAAAATTGATAATGTTAACTCCTCAATGGTCTAAATTGATTTATTTCAATTTAAATCTCATCATAAATGAGAGTTTAAGATAAGATCAGTGTCTTAAGTATTTAATATTAGGAAAGCTATCATTTAATTAACTCAAAAGGCTTAGGGTTATATTATTGTTATTAAATCCTTAGGACACTATGATGAGAACATAAGTACAAGGTAATATTATTTTATATAAATAGAGGTATGCTTAATGATTTAATAAGTGGATAATTAAATGAAACCACATATGTATATATATATATATTACGTGTAAATATTAAATGGCAAGTATGTACATGAAATAAAAGCCTACAAGGCATGCATACACACTGCAATGAAGAAAAAGGAGGAATGGGATGATGTCCCTGCAATACTTTTACAACTTGAAATTGTATTACAAGGAGAATTAATAAGCAACTACTACAAGTTAAGGCAAGTGACAGAAAAGTAGGGTAGGGATGCAGCCTTCCAACTAAAATATTACATGTCACAATCTCATAAGTCCAAAATATAAAAGAGAGATGGAGCAGTAGTTAATCTGGACCAAATTGTCAATATTTGGGGGCCCTAGGCAATGCAAGTGGCAACTGCAGAAAGGAAAGGGGGGAGGACAAAGCTGCCAAGATCTTCTATATACCTGCACAAGCAAAGTAAAGATATAGGTAGTGCAGTCTAAGCAACAAAATCAAGGGTTAAAAACATGTTGGAAAGCATCACACTTTAATCTAATGGTTATAACATTCACCTAAGACTCATCATTTCCCCTATAAAAGAATCACTCCTCAGGACTTAATTACACTTTCATTTACCCACATACACGGCTACAAGTGGAGATATTCAGAAAGAGTTCATAGCACAAAGAGTAGTTGAAGCTCTTGAGGTAAAGAAATATCAACCTCTACAATTTAGTGTTCATAATTATATCCTTTCAGGGTTCAATTCAAAACAGTATATAAACTCTTTACCTCCAATTCATGCTCTTAAACCTAGGGAACGCACTTAAACAAGATTTAATCTTAACTTTGAAAGAGTTAGAGTATATAAACTTTACACCTACTAGTTCAAAACACCATTAGAACTCAACCTACTTCTAGAACATCACAGATTTCACATCATAGAATAAAGGGGTTCTAGCAATACTAATTCAAAGTTTCACATCAGTATGTTAGGAGGATATTACAGGAAGTTTATGATAAGAACTAGCTACTCTTCAAATCAGTAAACATAGTTTTGACCTCCAACAGAACATAAAAACACTTCAGATTTTGGTTATAGTGCTGTGTCAAACTCTTACTAAGATCTTCCATATTTAGAAAGCCATTTTACATAACAATCAAAGAAACACAACCAACCAAATATTGAAAACAATAAAAAAAGGGTTAGACTTAGTTCCAATGGATTCCTCTATGAACAAAAGAAAACATTCAAGTATAGAAAAGAGAAGAGAAAATTTGGCTTACTTAGCTAGCCATCTTGACAGAAGAACCACGCAGCAGCTCCACTCGAAATTAACCTCATAACCAACTAAAGCTCTGTCAATACCAAACGATTAGGTTATAATCATTCCTTAAATCAGATTTACAAATAAAGAGAATGAAAATACAGAATGTTAAGCTCCCAAATAAAGCCTAAAACTAGATTATTAGAACAAATCCAAGATCGATAATGATACGTGCAGAATACTAAACATCCCAAATATAGAAAATTCACTCTGAAGTGAAAAAGAAAAAAAGAAGTGCAGAAACTGAACATATAAGAAAGAATTAGAAATTGAAATTCATCATATATAATTCGACAACAGTAGCCAGGGGAAATTAGAATTTAAAGATAGAGTTAATGAGTATTAGAAATTGGAAATGGAAATAAACAAATTGGAAACGGAAATACAGTAAAGAGGAGAGCTTTACCTTGGGCTGTAGCGGTGAGCTCCCCTGTTCCACGAAAACTGAGAGAGAGGCTTCGAGCCAGAGAGGCTCTGCCTTCCTGGAATAAACAAAGAGAAGGGAGAACCGAGAGCTAGGCCTACAGAATAAATTTTGAGATTTAGATTTTAAGGAATTTCAGAAATCAAATGAATTAGAGACTAGAAACATTAGAAATAAAGAATAATGAGAGTTACCGTGAGAGAGACGACCACCGGTGACTGCTCTACCCGGTGAGCCTTCCACCGCCCAATCCAGAAGCAATTGAGAGATAGAGGCAGAGAAAAAGGGGAAAGCAGAGACAGTCCGATGGAGAGGGAGAAGGATTGTGCAGGATGTGTTGCTGGGTTGGAAGAGAAGGGGCGGCGAAGTGAAATGAGGAGTGGTTGCTGTGCAGCCGCTGCTTATAAAGCGAGAGAGAGAGAGATTAGGGATGGTGAAGAGAAAGAACGAATTTAGGAAGAGAATGGGGTGGGTGTCGGCTAAATGAGGAGAATTAGGCTAGGTTTAAGCCTAAGTAAGTTTAAGGTTCAGGATTATGAGTTAATTTAATTGGTGGGTTTGATTTATTTGGGGTAATTGGGCTAGAGGATATAAAGGAAGTTGGGTAAGAAATAAATTAATGATGGGCTACAAATTAAATTATATGGGCCTAGAATAACTACCTAATGGGGAGTAGAAGAATAAAGGAAATGGGCTAGGCATTTATTTTTACCTGGACTGAAAAGTTGAAGATATTTGGGCTACAGTGTGATTAAGAACTGGGCTGTTTTAAGATAATTATTTTATGGGCTATCTAAGGAAGAATTTATTGATACAAAAACCCAACTTTGATTACCAAAAGAATTATATTAACCTATTAGATTAATAAATATAATTCTTAAGGACTTGAATAGTCTAAATAAATTACATTACTCCAATTGATTAATTGATCAATTAAAAGTCTTGGAAGGAAAAATATTCTTAATTGGAGAATATTTTAATTGGTTTACCATATCAAATTAATTAAAAGAATGATCATTAATTGAGGGACTATGATTATGATTCCAATGGAATTATTTAAGTATGTTTAAGAAAATATATCCTTAGTACTCGAAGACGAGTAGAACCAATATACGAGATTAGTCCTCGAATTAATGAAATATCATTTCACTCTCGCTCAAAAGAAGTTAAGAAAAGAACTTATACTCAAGTCGAGTATCTTACTACAAAATGCATTTAAAGGATACTACGGGAGTGGAAAACCGAAGATAGGAAGGAGTTAACCTTAGAGGAAGAGAAGAACTCATCGAGGTAGGCTTTCTATTACAAAGAAAATTATGTGTGATCGTATGCTATTTATATTGATTTCGAAAGGATTTCAAAATGAGAAAAGATGTTTTCAAAGTATTGTCTTGCCGAAATGTTTTATGTTTTGTATGAGGCCTATCTGGTTAAGGTTCCAATGATAAGATCGAATTCGGATTCCAGTGGGGATGCAACCCCACTCGAGTCGTGTACACAAGGACCGTGAGTCATCGAAAGGGTTGGCCGGTCAAGGTGTCCGTAGAAGGTGGCCACCTTCTCGGACTCAAAAAGAACCGATATGGCGTAGTACTAAAGAACTTAGACAGCTGTCGAACTCAGGTTTCACAAAAAGAATTTAGTGAACGTAGGTGCTTTTAAAGTCAAAATCCCTATGTTTCACTGTAAGACGGCATTGACAATTATATATGTATGTATGCGTTTTCGGCATGTGCCTACTGAGTACGTTTGTACTCAGCCCTGCATATATTTCTAAATGTGCAGGTTGAGACTTGATGAAAGGATGTGCTATGGCGGGCTTGTCGGACTTTTGAGTATAGACTTGGGTGTCTACGTGTCTTCATACACGTAGACTTATGCCGATCCTATTTTTCCGCTGCAAGAGGTTCCATTTGTGAATTCTGGCGATGATGCCAATCATGTAATTAACTCTTTGTTTTGAACTGAACACAGTTAATCAACTATCTTTCGTTCAGTCAAAGCTTTCAGGGTTATTCGTAACTGTTATCTAATTATTCTCTAATCTCACACCCGATCTCTGCCACAAGGGCGGAGGTCGGGGCGTGACAATACATGTGGATCCTTCCGAGTAACCGATTGCTTCTAAACCCGACAACAATCGGATTGCGAAAATGTATTATAATATTCGTACTCATTATCACAACATGTTAACGTGAAGTCGTTAGTGCCATTGAAACAAAATAATGATTATTTTATTTATTGATTTAAAATTTTAATTTTCCGCTACGTATTACGACACGATCTTAATAGCAAGAGCTTATATACTATTTGAAATAAGTTTAGTCAAATAGAATAATTTATAAGTTTTTTAAAATAAGTTTGGTTATACTCAATCTTGTTGATTGCGCTTGCTTGCTTACATTACTCCATCTTACTCAACTCCTTGGCAGAGCATATCATTATTATTCTTCTTCATTTGATTAAATTTTCTTGATATTCATCGATTTTTCAACGAAAATAAAACAATCTAACAGTTAGAATTTTAATCAAGTTACAATAATAGTCTTCTGACACAACACTTAACAATTATGATTTCCAATAATATAATCAAAAGTTAGAATAGTTCCAAGATTATTTAATTTTGTGTTAATCTATTTTAGCTTTTGGAAAGTTTAAATATATTTTTAATGGAGTTAAAATAAATAATGGTGTTTTTATATGATTAATTAATAAAAATAATTCAAGTGAACCTTGTATTTATTTTGATATATAAATCACAAATTTATCAATTTTAAATTAATTTAATAATCTTATCATTTAAATAGTAAATCATATATTTTATCAATCTAGCTAATGACTAATGTAGTGTTTACTTAGAGTGATAAATTAGATTAATAAAATATAAAATTGACTATTTAAAGGATTTTAAAAATTATAAAATTAGTTTAAATATTGATAAATCCATGATTTATATATAAAAATAAGTACAAGATTAACTTGAATTATTTATTTTTATTAATTAATTATATAATTGAAAGTAAATACTACATTTGTCCCATGATACTATTACGACGTTCCATTCTTTTTAAAAATAGTAAAAATTATTTATTAAAAAAAAGTGTAGACGTTATTACTTTTATCACTTTTATACTAATTTTATAACCAATCATTATTAATCGTGACCGAAAAAAAATATCAAATTTAGTGGACAGTCTTTAAAAGTAAACGCCACTAAGTTTTGAGAAAGAGAGAAAAATGAACGGAGAGAGAGATTCCATTAGTACTATTTCCAGCTCAGGTTACAGTTTTTTGTTCCTTCGCTCTTCCACCCTCTCTCCAACTGTCACTCCAATTCAATTCTATATTCTCTCTTTCTCTCAAAGCATTCATTCTTTCGCATTCTTCTTGTTATTCCTCTCGGAATTCCAATACATTCCTCAAATTTTCTCCCTACTGATCCCCTTTTCCCCCCTACCACCATGGAATAATCCTCGCATTCTTCAAATTCTTCGCACTCTCGCTGCAATGCACGACACCCCGCACCTCAAATCGCAGCGCCGCCGCCGCCACTGGTGCTGCTCTTTCACCACGCCACCGCTCAGCCCCGAGAACCCAGCGGCCCTCTCGCACTCCTGCTCCCTCCGCTCTCACTCATCCTCATGCAGTAAAAAGGCGCAATTGCCCTTCTCCAATTCCCCCCACACCCAGAGGACCCCATTCGCCCGTCGGATCCTCTCCCCGGGTCGGGTCTCCCCCTTCTCCGAGCACCCCGTCGCTGCCCACGCCGCCACTCCCAAAAAATATCCAATCCCCAAATCGCCCTCTCCCCCGCTTCCGCCTCCTGTCGATTCGGGAATCGACGTCGCTAGCAAGAAGAAATTGGGGGTTTACGATACCCGGTTGAAGCTGAAAGGGAAAAACGGTGGATCCATGGTGCTGGAGCTGAGGTCGGAGGTTTTGGCGGCGAATAGCCCTGTTTTCGCCGATTTGATCGCCGATTATGGCAAAAATTTGAGTGGTTTATGTAGGGTTGAGGTTCCCGACGTTGAGAATTTAATTGTGTTTCGTGAAACGATAGAGCTGATGTTTGAGGAGGATATTCACAAGAAGCTAGTCAAGATCGGGGTTTTTCGGGCTATCGAAATACTTGAGGTATGTATCCAGAAGAAGCTATGTGGTTCTTGGTTTTTCTTGATACCAATTCTAGTATTATTTTAATTTTTATTTACTTTATTTATTATGATGATATTGTTTAATTCGTACTCGATTTGAATGATGTTGTGTATGATTCGTGCATGACATGTAGGGGTCAGTTTCAAACTACTGTAGAGGTTTGAAAATTAGTACTCCTAACAAAATGTTCTGCTGATTTACGATCATTATCAATTTTTGGTCTTTGTTTTAAGCACTATTTGCCATTAAGACTGCAAAATTTGAGTGTTGATTACTGCTGAGACCAGAAGACTTGGTTGAATAATTAAATTTCTATTTGGGACTTATCTCTGACTTAAAATATAATAGCCGAGTATGTTATAGTTATTGTTGAAAAAATTTGGATCTAGAATGAAAACTGGGTGAAATGCAGCTTCCTATGTTTTGGTTTTCTTTCAAGAGGATTCTGATAGAGCAAAGATTTGTAATTTGAATTCTTAATTCAAATTATTATTTATTAATTATTGTTATTTGGTTATTGGGTTTAGTGCCTTACGGGCTTATCCGTGGGTTTAGGGTTAATTTTAGTATTTAGTCCGTTATTGAGTTTAGCACCTTATGGGCTTACCCACGGGCTTAGGGTTTCGTTAGGGTTTTTTATTCAATAAATTTATCTTTGTTTATTTCATCGCGGCTTACTCTCTAGTAATTGGTCCGACCTACCGGATTCGAACGAGTGACCTCCCTTTGTTTATTTTCTCGCGGCTTACTCTCTATTAATTGGTCCGACCTACCGGATTCGAACAAGTGACCTAAGGATTTATTGAATAAACTAAAAGGGAAAACGAAAAGAAAGTCAGAACCGAAGTTCTACCCAAGCCCATAAACTCAGAACCGAAGTTCTTCCCAAGCTGAAACAATAATAATTCTAATCAATGAATTCTAGACTCTAGCAATGACCTATAAATACTAATATTGAAAAACTCTAACGAAACCCTAAGCCCGTGGGTAACCTCATAAGGTGCTAAACCCAATAACGGACTAAATAATAAAATTAACCCTAGACCCACGGACAAGCCCGTAAGGCACTAATCCCAATAACCAAATAACAATAATTAATAAATAACAATTTGAATTAAGAATTCAAATTACGAATCGTTGCTCTATTAGATTCTTTCGTACATTCAATTGTATGCAAGCTTTTTGTTTCTTTGAGAAATCAATAGAAGGGTCCTTTCTCCATCATCATGTCTCTGCTTTGTGCTATATATGTGATAGAAACTTTATAGTTTATTATCACTTGAATTAGGTAGCAGCATGCATCAAGTTTGGCAGGTGTATCTCTGCATGTTTAAAATATCTAGAGGCAGTACCATGGACCGAAGAGGAAGAAGAGAAGCTGAGGGATCTATTCAATAGTCTCAATATAGATGATCCTAAAGCCAAAGATATCCTAGACAGATTCTGTAGCCTCAGTCCCATTGAATCACAGCCAACATTGACCAAGCAGCTTATATGGTCTATCACCAACTGCAACGATGCCACTGCAGGGAACGAGCTGAAGTCTTTGGTTAAAGGTCTTTTATGCAAAAGCTCTGTCTACGAAAAGGACAATCCTGATGTGAACAAGGAGGATATATATACAGTTTGTGAGTCATGTCTGGAATCACTAAGTAGTCTTCTTGAGGAAACCTCAGGTACCTTTGTAGGACAGAAATCAACAAACAAAAAGGAAAAAGAAAAGCCTCTTTTAGAGCGCCTCTCAAAACAGGTTGACAACATAAACTGGCTCATAGATATCCTACTTGATCATGAGATGGCAGAGGAGTTCATCCATCTATGGGCAAATCAAGAACTGCTTAAACTGCACGAGAATGCATCTCCAATGGTAAAGTATGAGCTTAGTCGAGTCTCAGCATTGCTGTTTATTGCAATCGGGACTAGGCGATTCCATTGCCCACCGGAAGCAAGGTTGAGGCTCCTTCAAGCATGGTTTAGACCAATGCTCTCAGATTTTGGCTGGTTGCAGAGGAGCAAAAAGGGACTCGACATGAAGGCATTGGAGGAGGCGATGGGGCAAGTGCTGCTTACTCTTCCATTGAAAGAGCAGTATTCTTTGTTTATGGAATGGTTCCGTTGCTTCTCCAAGAATGGCACTGAATGCCCCAACCTTAGCAAAGCATTCCAAATATGGTGGCGAAGATCATTTCTTAGAGGCTCGGAGACCTTAGCCATTGAATCTAGATGAAGTAATGCTCTGTCAATTTCTCAAGTAGAGATTCTCATCTATTATTTTGTGCTTGAGATCATAGGAGAGATGTTCGATAAGATGAAGTTCGATATTATTGTAGATTTTACTGTGTAAAATTTGTTGACGCTTTGTTGGTGACGTAATATTAGATGATTAGGCTGTTTGTATGTATTTCTGGATTTTCTCAGACATTCGATTTTGGTTTTAACAGTACTTTCTGCAACTATTTAGGTCTTCGTATTTTCAGATGTGGAATAATCTTTTGATTATTCGTGGTAAGGAAAATAAACCAAATGAAGAAAAGTAATCAATATAATTTTTTAGTAGCTTTTTTTTCACGATGAACGAATAATGATAGTAATAATATATCATGTCAACTCGAGCCATTCAAAAATCGAGGTGTTATTATGCAAATGAGTTCCCAAATTATTTTTGTTTCAAATCGAGTTTGAATTATTCAATTTGAAAGGTGACCATTTTCAAATATAGCTTTAATGAGTCGAATTTCAAATAGTTCACGAACTTTATTAACGAGCTTGTTCACAACTTTAAAAGGGAGTCGAGTTTCGAATAGTTTGTGAACTTATATACGAACTAGTCAAATTAATACAAAATGTATATTATAATAACAAATAATTTTAATAAACGAGTTTTTTTACGAGCTTAAACTTGAATATTTAACGAACTCGAGTTGAGTTCGGGCTCGATTTTATTTACCAAACAAAATTTGAACTTGATTTTCAGAATTTGAACTGATCTCGAGCCGAACTAGAGCCTGAAAGTAATCGCTTCAGTTTGATTTGATTATAATCCTACGAAGAAGTAGATTTATGCTTGTCAAGTGGTCTAAATCAACTCAGCCCTACATGGCCCAGATCCATTATCGGCCAACACGCACTTAGAGAGGCCGAGTGAAGAGTTTTTTCATCGATTAACGCCCCTAACCCAGACACAACTCATGTCCGCAAAAAATCTTAAATAGACTTTTTTTATACTATTTTTAGAAGAAAAACGGCCTAACTCCGACCCGCCATAGTAGTGCGTTTGGACCGAATTTGACCTATATATGCAATAAGTTTGGACTAATCTAATAATTTTATTATGCTATTGCAATCTATATATATATAAAAGAAAAATCATTTTATCACTTTCTTCGAATTTTGTCCTTTTATTTTATTATATTTACTTTATTATTTTTCACTTCTTTTTATATTTTTTCTTTTTTTTGTATTAATAATTAAGTTTCTTTAATTCAATATATTAAAATATATATATATATATATATATAAAATTAAAAAATATATATTTTTTATTTTATTTTATTTACCTTATTATCTTTTCACTTATAATTTTTTTCTTAAATTATAATATTATAAATGAATAAAATATTATATACAAATATAATTATTTTTGTATTTTGTATGATTATAATTACTTTTATTAACAGGATGTGGTTAATATGACAATATCATATTATATTGTAATTACTTTAATATTCTAATAAAAAATACTAAATAAAAATTTAGAATTATTAAATACAATGTTGTTAATGCTCATTATATTCAAATTATTAGTCGTTTTAAGGTTAGACACAAGCATTAAGAAATGTTAAACATACTCAAGCATCCAAGGCTACAGCTAATACAAAGGACAAAGGGAGCATGGTTCAGTTGCAGGACATTACACATGGTCTTGATAGTACTATACCATAGATGAGCCAACACGTTGCATAACAGCTTCAAGGTTGTTATTTTAGGGTTTTGTCTCTTTATCCAGTAGGGTTGCTTTATTACTGTTATGTTCTTATAAATAGGGATATACGAGAAAGAAACATTTCCTCTGCAATGTAGTTTGCATACTAAAACCATGCAAGAATTATTTTGCTCTTCTTCATTTTCTTTCATGGTATCAGAGCAGGCTTAAACCTGTCTTTGTTACCTCTCCACCCTTCTTATCATGTCTGATACCGATGCATCAAATGATACATCTCAATCTATACCTATACCAGACTCTAGTCTCAGCCCGTCCCTATACTCCCTCAAAATCATCTTATTTCCATAAAACTCACAGTACTAACTATCTCATATGGAAACAACAGATTGTAGCTACTGTGAAAGGCTACGGCCTTGAGTCTTTTCTCAATGGAGATTCTAACCCTCCGCCATAATACATTCCCATTCCTAAAGCTCAAAAGGCTATGAAACTCAATCTTGAGTTTCTCAAGTGGCATCGTCAAGACCAGCTCCTTGTTGTTTGGATCCAATCTTCTCTTTCTGAGAGCATTATGATTTTGGTCGTGGGTTTGAGTACCAGTCGAGAGATATGGGCTACACTTGAATCCAACAATAGAGGTGGTCGGAATGGAGCTCAACGAGGTGGTAGAGATGGCAGAGGTCGTGGTAATGGTCCTAACCTTAACAAACCAACCTGTCAAGTTTGTCTTAAGCATGGTCATACTGCTGTGGACTGTTGGTACCGTTTTGAGCAAAATTTTGTTCCTTAGTCACGGCAGCAGTCTCAACAACAACATTCCTCCTTCTCTAGTCAAAATCAAGTCAACAATCATTCTCTTCACTTCACTCAAGCTCGGGGTGCCTCTAGCAGTGCAACTCCATCTGAATATGGCTTTGATTCTTCCTCTGTTTGGTTTCCTGATTCTGGAGCCACCAATCATGTCTCCAATGATCTCAACAATCTCAACTCGGCCTCCGAATATCATGGAGGTAACCTCTTGAAACTTGGAGATGATCATTGTGTACCTATTTCCCATGTGAGTTCTTCAACAGTTCACTCTCTTGTTAACAAATCTAGACATTTCTCACTTTCCAATCTTCTTCATGTGCCTCACATTTCTAAGAATCTCTTAAGTGTGTTTCAGTTTGCCAAAGATAATGCTATGTTTTTTGAGTTTCACCCTTCCGTTTGTCTTGTCAAGGATTAGGTCACTCGTCAAACACTCCTCAAGGGCATTATTGAGCATGGTTTGTACAAGTTCCACCTCTACAAGTCCTCCTTTAGTTCTTCTCCTTCAGCTTCAATCAATGATAGCTCCTCAGCTGCCCAAAGTTCAAGTGCTAGGGTTTCTTTATGCTCCATTCCTACTGTCTTGTCTACTGCGTGTTCTTCTTTTCTTAGTTTAGACTTATGGCATAAGAGACTTGGTCACTCTGCCTGGGATATAGTTGAGAAAGCTTTGACGAGTTGTAACATTGCTTTTGTTCCTGTTAAACATTCCATTCTATGTAATCCTTGTTGCCTTGCTAAAATGTATCATCTTCCTTACGATCAATCTATTGTCACTTATTCTCAACCGTTGCAACTTGTTCACAGTGACTTGTGGGGACCATCTCTTATTCTTTCTAGGAATGGCTACAAGTATTATGTTTCCTTTATTGATCATTTTAGTAGGCATACTTGGATTTATTTACTCAAAAGAAAAAATGAGGTCATGCAAGCCTTTTCTCAGTTCAAAACATTGGTTGAAAATCAGCTTAACCAAAAAATTAAAATGTTTCAAAGTGATTGGGGCAGTGAGTTCCAAGGCATGAGTGATATTTTTAAGTCTAGTGGGATTCACCATCGTGTGTATTGTCCTTACCCTCGGCAACAAAATGGTCTTGCTGAACGTAAACATCGACACATTGTTGAAAAGGGGCTTTCCTTATTAGCTCAATCCCATTTGCCTTCTAAATATTGAGATGATGCCTTCATTACAGCCGTTTACATCACCAATAGGGTTCCTAGCAAGCTTCTCTCTCACAAATCCCCTCTTGAAGTTTGTTTTGATCAAAAGCGTGACTATTCATTTTTTAGAGTTTTTGGTTGTCAATGCTTTCCTTTTCTCAGACCTTACACCAAATATAACCTTGATTTTAGATCCTCAGTGGGCACTTTTCTTGGCTATAGCTTTTCTCATAAGGGTTATAAAGTGCTCCTTCCTTCAGGGAAAGTCATTGTCACTAGAGATGTCTTGTTTAATGAGCATATCTTTCCTTTTTCTCCATCTTCTGGTCATTCTTCTCCTATTATTCTTATGTCTCATGACCCTCCCACTACTGTCGTGTCTGTCCCCATTGCCCATCGTTATGCTTCTAATACTTCCAAGACCTTGTCCTCCACAACTCTTCCTTCCACAAACACATCTATTCCAACTCCAGCCTCCCTTGAAGCATCTGATTCCATTGCTTCTTCCATGTCTCCAGTTAAACCCTCTCATCCCATGGTTACTCATTCTAAGGCACTTGCTAGTGATCATTCCATTCTTACTGCTACTACTTCTTTGCTTACGTCTGAACCTAAGTCTGTTTCTATTGCTCTTGCCTCTCCTGTTTGGTTTGAGGCTATGATGGATGAGTTTTATGCTTTGCTCAAAAACAAAACTTGGGTTCTCACTACTTTGCCCCCTAGCAAGAATCTCATTGGTTCTAAGTGGATTTTCGAAATTAAACGCCATGCTAATGGTACTGTCTCTCAGTACAAGGCGCGACTTGTGGCGCAAGGATATTCTCAGGAGCCCGGTTTTGATTTTAAGGACACCTTTAGTGTTGTAGTCAAGCCTTCCACCATTCATATCATGCTTAGCGTTGCTGTTTCTACTCATTGGCCGATCACTCACCTTGATGTCAATAACACTTTTCTTCATGGCACTTTGGAGGAGGATATATATATGCGACAAGTTGCTGGTTTTGAAGTTTCTGGTGGTTCATTGGTTTGTAAGCTTACTAAGGCTATATATGGGCTAAAGCAGGCGTCACACTCTTGGTTCTTCACCATCAAGCGGTTGTCCATTGGTTTCTCTCAGTCAAGAGCTGATCACTCCTTGTTTTATAGGGTTTCTCCTACTTCTGCTGTCTATCTCCTTCTATATGTGGACGATATGCTTATTACTGGCTCTAACACCACAGATGTTTCTCATGTGATTGATTCTCTCAATGCTCATTTCTCCTTGAAGAATCTTGGTGAAGTTCATCATTTTTTGGGCATTGAAATGACAAGAACGAAACAAGGGTTGCACTTATTTCAAGCAACTTATATCAAGGAGATTCTCCACGGCATGAACATGGCTGATGTGAAGGGCATTTCCACACCCATGATCTCTTCTCCACAGTTGTCTAAACATGTTGGTGATCCCACCATTGATGGCAAACAATATAGGAGTGCGGTGGGTGCACTTCAATTTGATACCATCACCAGGCCTGAAATAAGTTACAATGTTAATAAAATCAGTCAATATATGTCGTGCCCTCTTGATACTCATTGGCGGGCTGTTAAGCGTATTCTCCGGTACTTGGCTGGCACTCTTGATCAGGGTATACATACACCTTTAAGCTTCTTCTAGGGTTTTTACAGCGTTCTCGGATGCTGATTGGGTGTCGGATTTGGATGATAGACGCTCTATCACTAGTTATTGCATGTACTTGGGTTGTAATCTTATTTCTTGGTGTTCCAAAAAGCAATCTGTCGTTTCTCGGTCAAGCACTGAATCAGAGTACATAAGCTTGGCTCATGCTGCTTCCAAAGTAACTTGGATAACTACTCTATTATCCGAATTAGGCCTTCATCTTGATGGTCTCCCGGTTATTTGGGTTGATAACTTGAGCACTATTGCTCTTGCTTCGAATCCTGTTCTACATGCTCGCACTAAGCCCATAGAGTTGGATGTGCACTTCATCAGAGACAAGGTTGCAGCGAGGCATATGCTTCTTCGTCATGTTCCATCGGCTGAGCAGATTGCATATCTCTTTACTAAGCCATTGGGAAATCAATTCTTCTCCAAGCTCAAGAACAAGCTTGGTGTTTGTTCTTCTAGCTCGCTCGAATTGAGGGGCGATGTTAACATACTCAAGCATCCAAGACTACAGCTAATACAAAGGACAATGGGAGAATGGTTCAGTTGCAGGACATTACACATGGTCCCGATAGCACTATACCATAGATGAGCCAAAATGTTGCATAGCATATTCAAGTTTGTTATTTTAGGGTTATCTATTTATCCAGTAGGGTTGCTTTATTACTGTTATTTTCCTATAAATAGGGATGGTGGCTATAGTTGTGATATACGAGAAAAAAACTTTTCCTCTGCAATGCTGTTTGCATACTAAAAGCATGCAAGAATTATTTTGCTCTTCTTCATTTTCTTTCAAGAAATATTTATTTTTCCTAAATTAACCTTAATTTATAGTAATAGATCTTTAATCATGTAATCAATATGATTTAATTAATGAATGAAGAGGTTGAATGGACATATGCAATAATGGGTTAAAAATTTAAAACAGACTCATAAAATGAAAGTAGTTAAAAAGCCTAAAACAACTCTTAAAATGAAGAACGCTTAAGTGATTAGTATGAAAAGTTAATTAGTTACATATTAATTAGATGAATTATCAAAATTTCAAACGTGTAAAAATCTAAACTCGTTTTTTTTTTTTTTTT
>JAPKLX010001987.1:0-16129 GCA_026898415.1 Leonotis leonurus | reverse complement strand
TACATATGCTTTCTGTATTCAGGGATTAATTGGAGGTCAGAAAGCATCTTTAGAGATTAAACATAAATGGTAAGTTAAACTCTAAAAGATATGAATTGAAGGTATAGCTAGAGCTTAAATTTCCTTACCTTAGACTTTAGCTACTTCTTCTTGAATGAAATGTTGATTGCCGCACTGTTATGGGAACGTTGATGGGTTATAAAGGGTTCTAGGGCAGCCCTTTACCCCTTTATATAAGTGTTGTAGTAGTGGTATTCTAAATCTAAATGCTTAAGTTTGGAATGCCTAGTTTGATAGCTTTACTCTATGCTTGTAGGTATTGGAAGAAGCATGGGTGGAGATCTCTCTCCCCTTTACTCAATCGAGACTACTCTGCAGCCCCTGCTGCCCTTGCCACTTGCTTGCCACTGCCACTTGCATTGCTATTTTCTTCTTTGCAGTCATACTGCCACTGCATTGCTTATTTCCTTCTCTGCAGCAGCATGGCTGCTCAGTTTCTACTGCAGCAGCTGTGCTGTTTTTTTTTTTTTTTTTTTTTTTTCCTTCTTCCCAATGTTTTCCTTCCTATTTTTATGTTATCAACATCACGCTTCTGACACTTATAGCTAGCTTTCTTTCTTTCCTTTTTACCATGCTGCTGCCAGCTTTATGTAACTAGCTTTAGACTTAGTTAATATTTCATTTTAATGCCATGTATTATATAGCTTTGGGTGTTAGCCAACTATGTACCAACACCTATATATATAAGATATTATACTCGAGTGTTTCAAATTCTTAGCTTACCTTACTTCTAATTACATACATGCATGCACTTTACTTCACACTTGAGTGTTATCTTTTCTCCCAACATAACTGCAGGCCTTAGCATATATATATTTATACCATACGTGTGGTTCTTCTTTATTTTAAGTACAAATTTCCAGCATTATACATCTATATATAATCAAACGTATGTTATATATACATATGTACCTAGATATGATCTTTTACTACACCCTTATTGTAGTATGCATTCCATGCATATTATTCATAATTTCTCAAAACATAACACTTATACTTATACTTAATTAATCCAAGGTGTAGCACATCTTAATATTAACCCTTCTTAATATAATAATCAAGAAACCTATGATTACTTATTTATTTTAAACCAACTCCTCTTCAACTAGATTAAACTTCCATTAATCAATGCAATTGATTATACTAATATTATTAATCACCATTAATGATTCTACTAAATATCATTCACCACTATCTTTAACCATAGTAATTTAAACTTGGTTAAATCTTACTATTAATAAATTCTATCATGACTTTATATTTATATAAGGTCACTAATCATCATAACATAAGTGGCTACTAATTCATGATCAGTGACACCGACTCACGTTCAAAGATTCAAATGCATCTAAGTTGCACGAGTTGCGATAATATAGGTTACTTCTATTTCATCTTATAATCTCGGTCTGATAATAAAATTTACAAGAATATCTAATCCGAACAATTTACTATTTTAATCGAGGTTAAAAGAGCTGGGCATTACAGCCATCCAGTGGTAACTTGTCTTAAAATGCGCTTGTTATTATCATCATAATCTTCGGTGACCTTTACTAGTCCCAAATCTTCAATCTGATAAAGTATCTCTTCCCCTGATCTCCTCTCCGGAGGATCATCTGCAACAATCTTATTCTTTCTAAAGGCCCTCCTATTCCTCCTGAACTGGTGATCGTAAGGTAGGAACAGAATGCTTCTGTTTGTTCCATGCATCGAGGACAAGCTAATCTTCCGGCTGTACTCCAACCAGACAACATCGAGTACGCCGGAAAATCACTAATGGTCCACATCAATGCTGCGTGCATCTGGAAGTTTTGTCTTCTTGAAACGTCATAAGTATGGGCACTGACTGTCCACAATTGATTGAGTTCTGATATAAGTGGCTGTAGGTAAACATCTATCTTATCTTTTGGATTTCGGGGACCAGGAACCAGCACTGTGAGAAACATATACTGTTCTTTCATGCACAACCACGGAGGTAAGTTGTAAGGAGTAAGGATAACAGGCCAGGATGAGTACTGTTGTCCCGATTGCCCGAATGGTTGAAAACCATCTGTTGACAGTCCTAATCGTATATTCTGTGGCTCCGCTGCAAAACCCGGGTAAGTCACATTAAAGTGCTTCCACGCCGGCGAATCTGCAGGATGGCGCATAACACCATCATCAGCTGAGGTTGAATGCCAGATCATGTCACCGGCCGTAGCTTTAGATGCATACAACCTTTGTAAACGAGGTGTTAAAGGGAAGTAGTACATCTTCTTAAGAGACACTTGTTTACGTCCCCGACACCTATCTTTGTATCGGCTTTCATTGAAAAATTTGCAATTCACAAGATGGGAATCCCCCTCCCAATAGATCATGCAATGATTCCTACACGAATCTATCTTTTCTACAGGTAAACCCATTGACCGTAGCAATTTCTGTCTGCTGTAGTAATTCATGGGCACTTTGTGGTGATCTGGGAATGCCTCATTCAATAACACACACAACTCGTTGAAATATTTCTGTGGCATCCCAGAACGGGCCTTCAAAGTCATCAGACGAGCCACAAAAGACAACTGAGTGTGGTTCTTACACCCAGGGTATAACTCTTGATCTGCAGCGTCCAACAACTCGTACAACAACTTTGCTGTAGCGTTCGGATCTTCCTCTGTGTCTGGGTTGTTGAAAGAGGGACCCCCGAGATCATGAACCATCGTGTGGTATGTCCCGTACTCTTCTTCGGGTTCTACATCTACTTCGACACGTGATTCTTGAGCATACGAAGGTATTTCATTTTCACCATGAAACCTCCAGATCTCGTAACCCCATGTAAAATCCTTCTTAGCCAGATGAAGCTGTACAACATCTGTACTTCTGAAGTATATATTCTTACACTTCACACACGGACACTTGATTTTTTCTCCATCCATTAACTGAGGCTGACTACTTGCAAATCTTAAGAACTCGTCAAGCCCAGCAAGGAAGTGCGGATTAAATCCCCCGTTCGGAAGTAAACGCAGATACATCCAATCTCGACTCATTTTTATAACCCTGATTAATATTAATAAGTATTTACATAGTAAAATGAAGTTGAATTAGTTACGGAGAGGACAAGAATATATTAGTGGTCGATTAAATGAGACATTAATTTGAATGAAGATTGCACATGTGTAAACATAGACTCACTTAGGAAAGTGTTATGATTCAATTGAATTATTTGAAGTTAAATAGAGGAAGAGCATTATAAGTTGATTCGGAGTAGAATAGTGGACGACAATAGAAGTCGGGAATTATGAAAATTATGGTCCGAGGTTGAGAATTATGGTTTGTCAGCGAATATTATAAGTTCATTTGCACTTGATTGCATTTGGTTATTTTCGGTCATTTAATTTGGTCATTTTTGGAGATTGGCAGTTGATTGCATCCAAATTAATATATATCCCATATCACTAGATCTAATCAAAACAGCCAGCTGACACAATTAATATATATCCCAACATGATCAAAACATTCCTACATAATAATTAAACTAACGCTCAATTAACATCTCATCAAACCACCACAACATAATATTACACATATTGGGAGAAGATCCTTAAGACATAATCAAAATCTATCCCAAAGGGAGAAGATCCTTAAAAAATTAATTATGTCTATCCCAATGTCATAAATCCACCATTTCGTTATACAATATTACAAAAATTAATTAGAAATTAGAAAAAATCAACTACAAACTAATTAAAAACCTACATTATATGTTTGTGTCAATTAAAACAATAATTTAAATTAAACAATGAATTCACTCATTATGATATTAAACAGACTTAGAGAAAATATGAACAAAACTTATAAGTCTAAATGACTTGGGTGTAAATTAGTATAATTAACCTACACAATTGACTAACATGATTAATCAAATTAAATACAAAAATTAACTAATTCATTATATATAAATGCTAAATAATCTAAAAATTACCTAAATAAATTTAAATAATTAACCTAAGTAATTAAATAAGTACATTATTATAATTTAATTACCTTTCACCGAAGTACAGAGCGCCGGAGCGGCAAAATGCGGCTCGGAAAGGCTGAGAGAGGAGTCGGGAGACGACAGGCGTAATTGAAGAAACCCTAATTAAACAATTTAAACATATAATTAAACTAACGTTCAATTAACAAATTAACTAATACTAAATAACAAGTAAGTAAACATATTAAGTTAATCTAATTAACTAATTAAATTAAACAATTACCTTTCACCGAAGGAGGCGACGCCGAAGGGAACCGTCTGGAAGGCAGCAAAAGGCCAAAGGCAGGTCCTAAACAAATTTAATTAAAGTAATTACATTCTAATTAACATATACTAATTAACAATTAAATTAAACTAATTAGATAATTAAACTAACTATCTTATATATACTAATTAACAATCTAAACTAATTAAACTAATTAAACTATGTTTTATATACTAACTATCTTATATATACTAATTAACTATCTTATATATACTAATTAGCAATCTAAACTATCTTATATATACTAATTAAATAATTAAACTAACTATCTTATATATACTAGTTGGGAACTATCTTATATACACTAATTAACAATCTAAACTAATTAAGTAATTAAACTAACTAAATTAATAACTTATTAAACAATTAAATTAATTAATTAAAGCTATATTAATTAACATTCTCAACTAATTAAATAATTAACTATAAAATTAACTTATTTAAACAATTATAACACTAACCAATTATTCAAACTAACGCTAATTAATTCAAGAAAGCCAATTAAACATAATCAATTATTCAAACTTATAACCCTAGTTAATTCAACCATATTCTTAATTACACATAATTATCAAATTAACTATAAATGACATTAACTAATTAACAATTAAATTAAAGCAAATAAAGTAATTAAACCTAGATAGCTATATAATATATTAATTAACAATATAAACTAATTACATAATTAACAATTAAAATACCTAATTAAACCATAACCTAATTAATTAATCTAATTAAACACTTGTAATGACCCATAAAATTTTTCTTAATTACCCTGTATCAGAAATCGCGATAATAAAATTTCGTTGTATTTATTAAAATGTCGAGCTACTAATTGATATTAGTAGCAATTGTATTCGTGTACCTTATAGTCCTGGGATAATAATAAGCATTATGCAAGCTCGTTCGATGATGAGATCATTAAAAGACGAATTAAATAAATCGTTTCAGTGTATGATCAATAGTTGGGGTTCTACCTGATAATCAAATTACCTAGAAGAGGCTTCAACAATTAGTAGTGTAGTTATATACTATAGAAAGGTTTATGATTTAACTTTAATAATGTAATGATGTGAGAAAAGGATCATGGGTTGTATTATTTATTAATGAGTTGATCAAATTAGTACAAGTGAAATTGTGTACTTATAAGATTTTGTATTTAGGTTTTGATAATGATAATCTGTACTTTAGCTATATTTAGAGTATAGAAATGAAATTATGGTATATTTAGTTAGAACGTTTTGGGTTATTGCATCAGGGAGCCACAATATACTATAAGTGCAGATTTCTAAAATAGAAATACATGTACAATTATTAATTACAACCTAGAAAACTCTTATTCCAACCTGTCACCAACATACATTAAAGATATAATATAGTAAAGACATAGTATGCATCTAGAGCTACTAGGTAGAAGTAAAGAACAACTACAAAATCTGCCGAGCAGATTTGGGTTCATAAGGAGTTATGGAGAAGGGCCACTGTGATGCACTGCAGATTATTACATTTCTGTACAGTATATACTTAGCAGAGTATAAGGAAAGCAGACAAATTGAAGGCTAAAGAGTGGGAGCAGCCGGCTGCAGGTGGAGAAAGATCACCTTGCACTCTTCATACTCTCCCCAAATCAATCTCTGCACCATATGAAATGATATCTCATTAATGTGTAACTCATAAGTCAATGAAATTCAGAAGTATAGCAAGGCCACACTTGAGTTATAGCTGTAATCTAGAGGGTTAGAGTGTGTAAAATAGAAGACTTATTTGATAAAGATAACAGCAGTCCTCCTTTTGATACATTACAAGCACTCTTACGTTGCAACCCAACCCAAAAGAAGAAACACTCTCCCACATATATTACCTCAACACTCAGTTTCACTCCCACTGAAATTATACGCAGCAATACTCACCTCCCCAGAAAAGTTTCTTAGCCATCCCAACAATGTTTAAGAAGTATTCCAAGCTATCCTAACCCCAAGAATCCTAAGGAGCCACTGAGGTAATACTAGTGTTGAACCTTCAGATTTTACAGGTTTTAGCACTTGCTTAAATTGGTTTATTTCCTTTTCTCCACAGAAGACAACTGGAAGGTCTCATAACCAAATCCTAGAAGTAAAAGTAAGCTCTCCTACTTATATCTAACTGTTAGAATGAGAAACCGATTTTGTTACAGATCCTGCAAACTTTTAAAACACGGGTAAAACCAAGAGTTCAAACATAGAGCCCTTATACTATCTTAACATTAGCATGCAGGCCACTTACAACCCAGGTACTATGATTTCAGAACCTAGAGATAACTGTATATTAGGTGTGTGAGTATACACTATTAATACTCTAAGTCTTGTTCCTTGGTATTAGTTCGAAATCTCCTGCTTATGTAAAGTTCAAGTTCAAATTTGCAAGCTTAAAACTAAGAATTTGAGAAGCTTTTTTTTTTAGATCCTTTTGTGAATAACTTTCTGATTCAAGAAACAGAACTTATAAACACTTAGATACGTAGATTCTGATTTTGCTAGAACTGGACCTACAATTATTTTATGCCATTGCAGTAATAAAATCAGTACATGTTTACCTCCACAATAAGAAACCAACTCGAAAACATAAAAACTCAGAAATTAAAGGCAGAAATCACCTCACGCAGCAACCCAACTGCAAAACCCTTCCGACGTATGAAACAAAACAAGACAGCAACCAATATGTACCCCTCAGCCAAAATACGAACAAAATCAAGTCAGAAATTGTTTAAAATGTTAAACCAACAAGAAAGGCCAACTCTCAAACTGAGAAGAAGCCTTGCTTCACGATTCAGTCACAAAAACAAAAATAAGAATAAAACTAAAGAATTTACCTGTGAAGAAAAGCCAATGTCTGCAATCCAGAAACACTCCTACGAGCACACCACCATTGAATTACCTCGCTTCAGATCAAAAATAGAAAGCAGAAAGTAGGGATTTTAGAATTTAGAATTATCGATAAAGAAAAATCTGAATTTAAACCCATCAGAATTTGGAAACTATTAAACAGAAACAGAAGCTTCGCCTTTTCTTTCCTCATGACCAAAAAAAAAATTCGAATTAGAACTTGTAAACATCTTTCCAGAACAAAATTCTGGAAGTAGAATTGAACATGTAGTATAAGAATTAAAATTGTTTGAAATCAGAAACAAAAGCCAAGAAATTAGGCAGAGATAGAACATTCCTGGAGAAAGGGCGACGACTGCTGCTATACGGGGAGGTCGACGAGCTCTTTGCGGAGGGAGAAGTCGAGATAACCAGAGACCGAAAGGAAAAGATGGAGCAGGGAGAGGAATCGAGGAACGTCGCTGCATTTCATCCTAGAGAGAGGGAGTTCTAGCGAGGAAGAGATGAAGAGGGGTCGACTGAGGAGAGTCCTGGTTAGGGCTAGTAGAAGAAATGAACAAATGGGTTAGGAGATTATCCAACGAGTGGGCCGAGTGAGAGTTAGGTATTGGATCAACTGATTGGGCTAAAGAAATTAAAGCATTTGGGCTTGGTGGTGATGAGTTAATACTGGGCCATTGTGAAAATAAAATCTGGGCCCAAATAAATGACGAACTAGGCTCCAAAATAATAATAAACGGGCTAGAATCCGAAATAAAAATCTATCGGGTTGTAAAACGAATAAATTTTGACGGAATAAATGTCTTCGTTTCATAAGACGAGCCTTAATAAAATAATTAGAACAAATTAAGAATTTACTTAATTAATTAAATCTTTGATCTTAGGGATTTATTTATTGGTTTGTCTATGATTAGTTAAATTGACCCCAACTTATTAAATGAACCGAGTTATAGATAAAAGACGAGATTAGTAGACGGATTTCGATTCTGTGCATGCGTAAGTGGTAAATTTAATTATGTTAGCTTATAAGAGTCTAGATTAGAGCTTTAGGCTTGGAACTAGATTGGTTCGAGTAATTATCTCGACAACCGTTAGTAATCTAATTAGAATTAATTAGACAAGGACAACTCGAAAAGTGCTAAGGAAAATTGGTTAAATTGAGAGTTATTTGGAACTCTTCATTAATGAATTGGATTTCATTACTAGGAACTCAATTCTAAATTGAGAGGCATAATCAAATAAATTATGAAATAATAGCGTATTATTTCATTTTGATTCTCTAAGACAAATTAATACTCACGAAGAGTATTTTTCTTTTAATTACGATTAAGGTTCGGCGAAGAAGAAAGTCAATCGATCTACACCCGATCCTCGTTAGACGAAGAAGCAGTTCAGGTAGGCTTTCTTTTACAAAATCAAAATCGTATGCGTTGTACCAAAGTATGATTTTCGTTATAGAATGCTTAGAATTTTTAAATGATATGAAGTATTGCATTGTCGAAAATGTTTATATTTTGGTATGATGCGTATCTGTTGAACAATTAATCGATTTCGGACCTTTAAAGATTTATATCTTTTAAGGTTAGTGTACACCAGAACCGTGAGTCATCTTAGCGGGTTGGCCGGTACAGTGTTCGCGGAAAGTGGCCACTTTCCCGACACACAGAATTACAGATATGTTTGATTACTCCAGAACTTAGACTGCGCAGTCGAACTTTTAAGATCACAAAAGAATTTAGTGAACATAGGTTCTTTAGTGACAAAATCCCTATGTTGCACTGTATTACGGCAATTGCAAATATATCAGTACGAATGTGATTTCGGCATGTGTTTACTGAGTACTTTCGTACTCAGCCCTGCATATATTTATAAATGTGCAGGTTAAGTCGTGATGACGAAGTGGAAGGCTCAGCGGTGGTTTTTGTTGAACTTTAAATGTTTTTACTCTCGGTGGTTTATATGTCGTCATACATGTAAATCTAGATATTGATCCAGTTTCCGCTGCCAGATTGTTGTTTCAGATCCAAGAACTGTTTAGCTATCCGTTTTGCTTTCGAACTATGTAGTTCAGACTTGTAATTGTTCTCCGTATTTCATTCGTGTCGAACCAAGTATTTCAGACTTTGATATTCTGTTGATGTATTAGGGGTGTTCGTGACACTCACACTCTATCGAAATCTTCCTCTTTGTTGTACGTTTCATGAATCATCCTTTTATCAATGTTTTCATTTCATTTGTTTATCCGTATTTTCTTTTAGTCACGTTTTTCTCGATTTTACTTAGAAAAGTGAAATGGGGACGTGACAGAGTGGTATCAGAGCAAATTTTTGTGCTTGAAACCCGAGAGTCTTTTTAGACCCGTGTCTAATATTGTTTCATTAGACTCCTAAATGAGTTAACAAAAACCCGAGCACTTCCGTACATCACGCACATCGAGGAGAAGCCAAGCAGTTCATCCAGATATGAAGGCGTTAAAACGGACAGAATCCATTACTTCGATATCTCTGAATAGAAATACAAGTTCTTTAATGAACTTGGGACGCTTAAATGTATATTTTCTTTGATAAAAGAAAACATAGAAGAGAATTTTGAAGAAAATTTTCGCAGTTACTCGGAAACGAGAACATCCCAAGTAAAGCCAAATCCTAACCTACGAAGAATAAAAGGAATATTTTAGAAGTACGTACTAATAAAGTATACTAAAAGACTTAAGAGATTTTAAGTGTTCAGAATAAATCAAAAGTGCTTTAGCACTTAACTAGACTATGTATATATAGAATGAGATTAGATGAATCTGATTGAAATTTCCTTTCTTTCTATAGATGGCAAGAATGATACGCACGGCTAGGAAGAGAGTGTCGCCGAGAGCTACCCCGGCTATGATATTGAGAGCCTACCAGACCTACGCACAGTGCATGGGAGATGACTTAGGGGAGTTTCTATCTCATTACCGGAGGATGTGGGAGGCAGCACGGCCTCATGATGCCTCAGGCCTTGACGGGATATTGAGATTGATCCAGCTGCTGCCTATCGATTGGCAGGGATGGGCCAGGATGTTATCCCGAGACTTCATCCACCCTATTGGCAGGAGTTTTGATCGGGAATGGGATTTCCTGAGGTTCATTGCTACACTCCACTACCATTATGACGCATTCGGCAGAGCGCCGATGGGACCCTATATCCTACCCGGAGACTTAGCACCTGTTGGCGACATGCCAGCTGAGTGGATTCCACTACCTCCAACATATCTTCCGATAGGAGTGATTCCGTTAGCACCGATACCCGAAGTTCAGCATCCACCACCTGTACCAGTGATCCCAGCGAGACATGATGCTGAGGCAGGACCGTCCAGACCAGTGAGAGAGACCCGATCACCACCACCGCGCACTATAGCACCGACGGCATACCCTATGTCCACATCCGCTTTGGGACGCATGCTGAGCGTCGAGCGTGAGACGCCGAGGGCGAGGGACAAGGGCAAGGCCCCAGCCACGACAGACTCCGAGGACGGCTGCACCCGAGCCGGACCATCTACAGCTACTACCAGCGGGAGTTCCCGGAAGAGGGAGCTATTCCCAGATCCCGATACTTTCTACGCTAGGATGGTGCGTAGGATAGCCGAGTTGGAGAAACCGGCTAGGAGGAGCGAGGAGAGTGAGGACCCCAGGGAGTGGGAGGACCCGAAGGGAGACTCCGACTGGGAGCAGGGATGCTAGTCAGGACGAGGCTCCATGGACTCGACGACTCGCCCGCGTGGGGAGATCTGGTGCCGGTTGAGGAGGACGAGGTGATGTTCATCAGAGACGAGTCGCGTGTTTAGACCGTTCTGATTTTGTTTTGTTAGTATGTATTTCTTTTGACGGAAACGTGGATCCGGTGAGGACCGTTCCGTAACATTCACATGTTTTTATTATTATTGTTGTTGTATTTTGGTGATGCCACCTAGGATAGTGAGCATCATAGCGCGTACAATATAGGTACGATTTTGAAGTGATTGTATCAAAGACCTCAAGGAGGCAAAATTTTCCCTATGATATATATATAGACTTTAGTAGAAATTGCAGTGATTTAGAACTATTATCGATAATAGCTGTACATTTATAACATGTGTAGTAATCGCGTAAAACCTCTAAAAGAAATTTATTAATATTTATATATAGCATTGGGACTGTCAGGAATACGTGTTGGAAATAGAAATTTTCGTCAAGTTCTAATTTTAAGAAGAAATAAACACATGCGTATATAGACATATGTCTTATTAATGGGAAATTTACTTAGCAGAATGCCGCCGAGAAGAGCAGGACGCCCGAGAGGCGGAGGCAGAGGAAGAGGTTCTAGAATTGCCGAAGAAGGACCTGAAATTGCACGAGAACAAACTCCACCCCTACCACCACCGGAACACAGGATAGAAGAACTATTCCTGAGGCAAAACCCACCGGTTTTCAACGGAATGGGAGATCCGGCGGAGGCAGAACTCTGGGTGCGAGCCCTTGAACGCATATTCAATTTCTTGCGTTGTACAGACCAGGAGCGCATAACCTGCGTCACCTTCCAACTTACCGGATCGGCTGATTTCTGGTTGGAAGCACGCAGGAAGATTATGACTCCAGATCAGTTAGCAAACCTGACTTGGGAGGATTTTAAGACTGGAATATACGACAAATATATTCCGAAGAGCTACCGTAAGCGCAAGGAGGCAGAGTTCTACAATTTAAAGCAAGGAAGGATGACTGTCACAGAGTATGACCGGATGTTCTGTGATATGGCGAGATATGCGCCAGATCAAGTTGATACAGATGAGAAGATGGCTGAGAAGTTTTGTGCGGGACTTAGGCACGAGATAAGGATGACATTGGCGAGTCATGGAGGATTGTCTTACACCGAATCCCTCAATCGAGCTTTGGATATTGAAGCTGCGATGCCAGTGGAAAGGTCCACACCTACTGCAACACCAGTATCCGCCCAACCGCAATCCCAAGGCTACAAGGGAAAGCGTAAGTGGGAGGATAACAGAAATGATTCCACTGTGAGGAAGCCATGGGAGGGACCAGCACGATCCCAGAATTTTTCGAGACCGAACCCGACTGTCCAAAAAGGGAACTATCCACAGAAGTTCCCAATCTGTCCCAAATGCAAGAAGATGCATGGGGGAATATGCAAAGCTGGCAGCGATGGATGCTTTGCGTGTGGACAGAAAGGGCATTTTGCCAACCAGTGCCCTACACGGCAGCAAGGTACGAGCGCGAGGTCTATTCAGGCGGCGCCGAATCAGCAGGTCAGAGCTATTCAAGCTCAACCTCTCAGACAACAAGCACCTCAGCAGCCACCACCACCTCCACCGCTACCACCTCATTACCAACCCCAGCAATATCAGAAGCAGTCAAACCAGGCAAGGGCTTATGCAATAAAGCAGAAGCAGCCTGAGGGAAATCGGGGAAACCTGACAGGTATGGGAACACTCCTCAACACTCCAGTAATTATTCTGTTTGATACTGGAGCTTCCCACTCGTTTATTGCCAAAGCATGCGTAGAGAACTTAAGACTGGAACTAGAACCGTTAGAGATATCCCTGGAAGTTTCTTCACCTTTGGGAGGAACTACGATTCTTACACACTCCTGCTCTAACCTAAGTTTGGGGTTAGGATCACTTAAAGTTCTTGCGAACAACCTTAGTGTTATTCCGATGGACGATATGGACATAATCTTAGGAATGGATTGACTAGCCAAAAACTATGCCACGATTCTCTGCAAAGAGAGACAAATATCGTTCAAAACCCCAGGAAAGGAACCTACGAGCTTTCACGGGATCACCATGAACAGGAAGAAGGCGATTATCTCAGCACTGCAAGCTGCTAAGCTAGTAAGGAAAGGATGTTCATCCTACCTAGTGTATTTGAAGGGAGAAGAGAATGAAGAAAGGAGACTTGAAGACGTAGCCATCGTACGGGAATACCCAGATGTATTTCCAGACGAGTTGCCAGGATTGCCACCCGACAGGCAGTTAGAATTCACGATTGATCTGGAACCAGGATCAGCCCCGGTATCTAAAGCACCTTATAGGATGGCCCCTAAGGAGTTGGAAGAACTCAAAATACAACTCCAGGAGTTGTTAGACTTAGGATTCATCCGACCCAGTGTATCCCCTTGGGGAGCACCGGTACTCTTTGTCAAGAAGAAAGATGGAACCTTGAGGATGTGCATAGACTACAGGGAGTTGAATAAGTTGACACTCAAGAACCGATATCCTTTACCAAGGATAGATGATTTGTTTGATCAACTCAAGGGAGCTTGTATCTTCTCAAAAGTAGATTTGAGATCAGGATACCACCAGCTGAAGATCCGAACAGAAGACGTGCCTAAAACTGCTTTTCGAACTCGGTATGGTCACTATGAGTTTATAGTGATGCCATTCGGATTAACAAATGCACCAGCAGTGTTCATGGATCTGATGAACCGCGTGTTTCACCCTTACCTTGACAAGTTCGTCTTGGTCTTCATAGATGATGTTCTTATCTATTCGAAGAATGAGAAAGAACATGAGCAACATCTAAGGATCACCCTAGAAACCCTCAGAAATGAGAAATTCTATGCTAAGTTCAGCAAGTGTGAATTTTGGCTCAGAGAAGTGATGTTTCTTGGACATATTGTGTCAGCGGAGGGAATCAAAGTAGATCCAGTTAAGGTAGAAGCTGTTCGCGAATGGAAGTCACCAACGACCCCCAATGAAATCAGGAGTTTCTTGGGATTGGCTGGGTACTATCGAAGATTCATAGAGGGATTTTCTACGATAGCACGACCGATGACGCAGCAACTGCGAAAAGGAATCAAGTTCACGTGATCTTCAGAATGCGAAGCCAGTTTTCAGATACTGAAAGAAAAGTTGACAACCGCCCCGATACTAGCAGTCCCTGAATCCAATAAGGAATATGTAGTCTATACGGACGCATCTAAGAATGGATTGGGATGTGTCTTGATGCAAGAGGGGAAGGTCATAGCATATGCATCTCGACAACTACGGCCGCACGAGCTGAACTACCCAACTCACGATTTAGAGTTAGCTGCCGTTGTGCATGCTTTGAAAATTTGGAGACATCATCTCTACGGAGTTACGTGTGAAATTTTCACAGATCATAAGAGTCTCAAATACTTCTTTGAGCAAAAGGACCTTAATATGAGGCAAAGGAGATGGCTCGAACTAGTAAAAGATTACGACTGTGGTATAAACTATCACCCAGGAAAGGCTAACGTAGTTGCCGATGCCTTAAGTCGTAAAAGTTCCTCGAAGCTTGCATTTATTCTAACTCGAGAGAATGAACTCGTGAAAGAATTTGAGAAAATGCACTTGGAAGTTCTACCACCACCCGAGACTGTGGGAGGAATTCTAGCAACATTGACCGTAGAACCTGACTTGAGAAGTAAGATCCTAACTGCTCAAAGGAATGACGAAAAATTTGAGAAAATACGTTTGAAGGTTAGAAAGGATGATGCAGCAGGTTACCATGAAGAAGGTGATAACATGATCTCCTATGAAGGAAGACTATGTATCCCACATAGTGAAGAACTTAAACAGGAAATCTTGAGTGAAGCTCATGATACGCCATATACTGCCCACCCAGGAAGTACAAAGATGTACCAGGATTTAAAGAGGAAATTCTGGTGGGACGGTATGAAGAGGGACATTGCTTCATTCGTAGAACGATGTCTAGCGTGCCAACAAGTGAAGGCTCTACATCAACGGCCCTATGGCAAATTGCAACCATTAGAGATTCCAGAATGGAAATGGGAGCATATCGCCATGGATTTTGTTACAGGATTGCCCAAATCTAAACGAGGAAACACTGCTATTTGGGTAATCGTAGATCGTCTTACAAAGTGCGCCCACTTTATTCCTATAATGATAACTTACGGGTCAGATAAGTTATCTCAACTATATGTACGCGAGATCGTACGACTACATGGCGTACCTGTATCAATTACCTCAGACCGAGACTCGAAATTTACATCCAGGTTCTGGATGAGTCTCCAAAAGGAATTAGGCACGAGATTAAATTTCAGTACCGCATTCCACCCTCAGACCGACGGACAATCGGAGAGAACGATTCAAACCCTCGAAGACATGTTGAGAACAGTGGTTCTCGATAGAGGTGGAAGCTGGGAAGCGATACTACCACTAATCGAATTCGCTTATAACAACAGCTATCAAGCAACCATAGGGATGGCACCATATGAAGCATTATATGGAAAGAAGTGTAGATCGCCACTCTATTGGGATGAGGTCGGAGAAAGAGCGATAACAGGCCCAGATGCAGTCAGTTAGATGATCGAAATTGTCAGACAGATCAGAGAAAGGATCAAGGAAGCTCAGAACCGGCAGAAGTCTTATGCTGACACCCGAAGAACCGAACTACAGTTTGGAATAGGAGACAAGGTTTTCTTGAAAGTATCTCCTTCCAAGGGAATAACCAGATTCGGCGTAAAAGGAAAACTGAGGCCCCGTTTTATTGGACCATACGAGATTCTGGAAAGAATAGGTCCAGTAGCATATAGACTAGCACTGCCGCCAAGTTTCGGAAACGTTCACAACGTTTTCCACGTATCACAACTCAGGAAATACGTGTTTGACCAGAAACACGTTGTCTATCAGGAAGAAATGATTTTACAACCAGACCTGACCTATGAAGAGAGACCCGAAGCTATATTGGATCAGAAGGTTCAAGAACTTCGAAATAAGTCAATCAAGATGGTTAAAGTGCTATGGAAGCATCACGGGCAAGAAGAAGCCACTTGGGAGCTTGAAAATAAGATGAAAGAAAAATATCCCGAGATATTTAGTTAGAACGTACAATTTTCGGGACGAAAATTTTATTCAGAGGGGAAGAATGTAATGACCCGTAAAATTTTTCTTAATTACCCTGTATCAGAAATCGCGATAATAAA
>JAPKLX010000018.1:4074533-4136845 GCA_026898415.1 Leonotis leonurus | reverse complement strand
GGCCGGCCCAATAGCTCGGCCCACTTGGTGTAAACCGCCATTGTGTTATCTATAAATAGCTAGATTAAAGCTAGATTCAAGGACACACATTCACAATCTCTGTAATTTCAGCTCTCAAGCTCTCAAAAGCTTCATAATAAAAGCTCTCCTCTCCGTGGACGTAGACTTAATTAAAAGTCGAACCACGTAAATCCCGTGTTATTTATTCCCTAACCATCGTGCAAATCTCACCTCGAAAAACGGTGATCGATCAAAGAGCGTGATTCATATGATTCTTTCCTTGTTTGCCATATATTCTAAATGATATCATTGCCATATGAATGGTAAATGATACGATTTCCATATATACTTTCATTAATGAGATTGGAATGCTTCCATGTTTGTAATGATAAATCTAAACTTGCCTTATTTCTATGATATGATTATACGGTGCAATAATTGCCATTTGAATCGAGTATTCCAAAAGAATGAGTATAATTAAGATGAAGAACACTAGTACGTTTATTGTTTCATTTGAATTACATGATTACATTTTCATTGAATGCTCTCACCTCCATCTCACACACTCTCTCTTTCTATCTCTAACTCTCTCCTCTAATCATTCTATTACCTCTATCTCTCTCTCTTACCTTTCTTTCTCACCATCTCTCCTATCTCTCTCTATCAACATTCTCTCTCGCTCTCTTACATCTCTCTCATCATTCTCTCTATCCCATCACTCTCTCATCATTTTCTCTATCTCACTATCTCTCTCACACTCTCTCTCAACACACTCTCTCTTTTACCTCCTTTGTCATCATTCTCTCTAATACTCTCTCTAACTATCTCTCTCCCTCCTACCCCTCTTTCACACACTCTATCTCTTTCTATCTCTTACTCTCTCTTTTCTCTTACCTCTAGATCTCTTTCACTATCCCTCTCTCTTTCTCATCACACTCTCTCTTACCTCTATCTCATCATTCTCGTTTTCTCTCTTATCACACACTCTTTCTCATCATTCTATGTCTCTATCTTACATTTCTCTCTCTGTCTTACCTATCTCTCTCATCATTCTCTTTTTCTCTCATCACTCTCATCATTCTCTCACACTCTCTCTCTCTCTATTACCTGTCTCTCAACACACACTCTCTCTTACCTCCTTGTCATCATTCTGTCTATTACTCTCTCTAACTATCTCTCTCCCTCCCGCCTCTCTTTCACACACTCTCTCTCTCTCTTTCTATCTCTAGCTCTCTCTCTCTCTCAACATTCCCTCTCACTCTCCCTCTCCCTCTCTCTCTCAACATTATCTCTCTCTCATTACTCTCTCCTTTTCATCACAATCTCTCTCTCATCGCACTCTCTCTTACCTCTCTCTCATCATTCTATATCTTACCTTTCTCTCTCTTATCACACTCTATCTCATCATTCTCTATCTTACCTTTCTCTCTCATCAGTATCATCATTTTCTCTCTCTCACTATGTCTTTCTTACCTCGCTCTCACATTCTGAATCCCAAAATATCGCAATGTTTTTATCTGCATTCTTCAACTCCAAACTTTATGGACTTTCTGCATCATCACTCTGAATTGAAATTGAGGTAAAATTACTCCATCCACACTGAATAAGATGGGGATAAAGCTCGAATCTTGTTGTACAAATGTAATTTCTTGAAGAAGCTTCGGAATTCGGTTGAACTCAGCACGATCAGAGGCACTGTTGTAGGCACTGTGTTGATGCATCATCAAATCAAGAATGGTAATCACTAATCAGAGTGAAGTAATGCTTGAAAGCTACGCAGTAATCACAACACACTAACATGCTATAATATTTTCTTACTAACATAACTAACTTCATTCAACTCTTACTAACAATATAATAAATCACTATATCCTTTGGTGAATAACTAAATATAAGTGCTACGGAACTTTTGGGTGCATAGATCTCCGCGAGCTACCCCAAAATGCCTTAAAGATCATCCCGATCGGACGTCTAGATCAAAAGTTATGTCCGTTTGAAGTTTTGACTTTTTTCAACGCAAGCCGTTTCGGCGATTTTTCGAAAATCTGATCTTTTGTATTTGAAAAAATTGGGGCTTTTTCGAGTATGGGTTCGGACAAAAAAAAAGGCGCTCGAAAACATCAAGTTTTGAGAGAGTTATGATTTTTTGAATGAAATGTGGCAGAATTACAATGAGGTTACGCGGAGCTGATTCAAGCCTCCCGAAATTCAGGTGAAATATCCGTTACTACGGATGATATTTTTGTAATGTGTGCGAGCGAGTGGTTGTGCCCCGTGCCGTTGGGAAGCCTACATTGTCTATTTAACATCCGCAGAGTCCGATCGAAAAAACGTGAAGTTTGGAGAGAGTTACAATGCTATGAAATATGAGGGAAAAAAACATCTCATAGAGACCAACCTAGGCATAAGTCAAGGGCTTAGCAATTTTTGAACAATTTACACAGCATGTTTGTTGTTGTATCTGTCCGCTTTCACCTAATAAACTGCCTTAATTGGTTGCCAATGAGTGGATGTATCATATACCGTTGGAAATCCTACGGAGTCTAGTTTCCAACAAAAAAAACGGTGCTCGAAAATAACAAGTTTGGAGAGAATTATGTTGGGACGAACGAAGGCTGCCGGACTGCTGCATGATTGCGTAGAAATGTCAACTTCACTGATTTAACTGTTTTAATTGGTCATGTGAAATGTGTTGTTTCTTATAACAATGTAAGCTTATTGAGTCTAGTTTCCAAGAAAAAAAACGCCGCACAAAAATATTTAGTTTGGAGAGAGTTATGATCATTCGAATTAAGGCGGGCACCCGACTGCAATATGCATACGGGAATTAGAAAAGATGTTTAATGTTTTCATATTCTTTTCTACTATTGGAAAACAAAAATCACTACCAATTGAGGACGATCAAGCTAAGTTCATTTCTCAATTAAGTATAATGAAGATTTACACATTATGATTATTTGATGCACATCTATCTCTTACAATATGTTAGTCGTCAAATTTTGGCATCAATTTTCATTTCTCTTCAATTTATGTTGCTCTTACAATTGTTAGTCGTCATGTTTTCATATATTTTTTACAATATGCTTGAAATTGCGTCTCTTTAAGTTTACATCTATCTCTTACAATATACTATCGGAAACGGTTCCGGAGTTAATACGTCAACCAATCATGTGGAATGTTATATAAGTCAATATTAAAATGTTAATAATTTCTTCATTAATTATGACTTTCTGATTATGGGTTAATTGATTATAGTATAGTTTAATATTATTATAATTGAATATATAGTATTACATAAATTATGATTCGTTTGTGCATTCCACATATTTAAATTAACATTTGCAACTATTCGGCCCGAACTTGCAGCTACCTTTTTCACCGGCTTCTTTCTTTTAAATATGTCATGTTTGCTTTCCGCGATTGAATCATCGGTCTTTGACCATGATGAATTCTTAGTCCAAGAAGAGGTAACATTGTGATTTCTGAAGGGCACTGTAGCTCTTATAATGTATAACCTATTTTTGGGATGTTCTATATACATAAAATTATGTTGTATATGTAGATAATTTAGTGTGAAAATATCATAATAAAAGTACAATAATGTTTATTATATGCGTATATTATATATGTTTAAAATTATATGGTGTAAAGATATTATGTATTTTACTTATGTTGATTTTTTTTCCGTAGCTTATTGTATACATTCGTAGTACTAATTGTCTTTATAGATTAATTAATCGTTTTTACACTAATATTTACTACTACCATTTTTTACTTCATTATTCCTATTTTCATTAATGTATCTGTCACGGGTTTACTCGACGATCCAAATTTTTCACCCCTGTGCCGGCGCCAAGGCACGCACACCTTGACCAGCCTTCTCACAACGAGCACGCAAGCTCGCATAAGGAATGATTGCTTGAGCCAAACCTTACCTACACTTTAAGTATACGCCGCAGAAATATATTAAACGTAGGAACACTCAAGTTTACGGGAAATCTCGCTCCCAACCTTTTTATTACTCACATAAAAATAAACCAATGCTTACACACACAATCACCCAACTCTAGTTCGAGTTATCTCACACTCGTCCCTAGGAGCCCACTCTAGCGTCTAGCACTCCCACACACGGGATGCTTCCACCCCGAGCGGCCCTCGCTCTAGCTACTCACGCTTGAGCGTCCTAACTCCTAAGTTGGCTTCCCTTCCTCTCTTTTTGAGTGTGCAACTCAATGACTCTATTTATAGATGTGAAGGACAACATCCCCTTCATTGGGCTTTCAATCTATCGGGCCAAACTCTCAAATCAGGCCCATGCGCCATGTGACACCGTCCGGAGCGTCCTTGACTCGGTCTCCAAAAACTTCCCCGAATTGTGGAGTTTGTTCCTGCAACAATCTTCCACAATTCGCTCTCGCTCCATAGACTTGGTCTTGCCCGCAACCGACACCCACAAACTTCGCAACCGACTGCGCGCTTTTCCGTACCGCGCCCGTGCCAGGCATGTGCCGCGCTCGTCAGCTCTCGGCAGTCATCGGTCAGTGGCGCGCGCCACTCCTCAGCCAACTCTCGCACAGTGGCCCGCGTCCCGGGCGCGTGCCACTCTTGTCCAACTCTTGACCAGCTCTCGGACGCGCCATGCTCGCGCACCACTCTCGCCCATCTCTCGGCCAGTGGCGCGCGCCACTCTAGTGCCGCTCCGCTCGGCACAAGGCCTCGGCACCACGCCTTAGCCCCTGTCTCGCGCATGTCTCGGCCCATGTCTCCGTCTCATGTCTCGCACATGTCTCGGCCCACATCTCCATCTCATGTCCCACACTATTCTTGTGTCATCCTTGGCGCAAGGGACAACCCTCACGTTGTCCTGACGCAACTCAATGCACCACGTCACGTTGTGCTTTAGCACCGCGCCTCAACCCCACCTCGGCCCCAAGGTCCATAAAATAACCTGATGATTGTATCCGAGGTGTCAAGTTGTATATTAAAGAATGACATATGGTTGGTTGAAATATTTTTGAAAATACTAACACTAGTCAGCAACTTATATTACCATTTTCATTATTATTTTTTGGAAACCCTAACACAAGTTAGTACCATGTTGTGAAAACCCTAAATAGGTTTCAGTATATCAAAATAGGGTTTAGTATACATATATAGGTTTTAGTATACCCTAAATAAGGTTTAGTGTACCTAAATAGGTTTTAACACTCATCATTATATCTAAACACTAATTAGTACACCACACTTATTAGTATATTTTAACATTTATTAGTATAGTTTAACACTCATTAGTATATTTTAACAGTCATTAGTATATTTAAACAATTATTAGTATATTTTAACACTCATTAGCATATTTTAACACTTATTAATACTCCCTCCGTCCCACTTCATTAGTCTCATTTGATTATTTTAATACACTCAGTTGAATATAAAGTGGGACTAATGAAGTGGGACGGAGGTAGTATATTTTAACACTCATTATTATACTTTAACACTCATTAATACTCCCTCCGTCCGTCCCACTAAACTTGACACTTTGTTTTCCGGCACGATTAGTATATCTAAACATTCATTACTTTACTTTAACACTCATTAGTACTCCCTCCATCCCACTAAGCTTGGCACTTTTTTTTCCGGCACGATTATTAAGAAAAGTGTATAAAGTAGTGTGATAGTGATAAAGGAGGTAGGGTCCACACCTTTCTGAAGGGATAATTTTCACTCCCTCCGTCCCACATCATTAGTCACATTTGATTATTTTAATACACTCAGTTGAATATAAATTGGGACTAATGAAGTGGGGCAGAAGTAGTACTATTTTTTGAATGTGTCAAGCTTAGTGTGACGTCCAAATAAGGGAAGTGTATCAAGCTTAGTGGGACATATGGAGTATATTTTAACACTCATTAGTATACTTTAACATTTATTAGTATATCTAAAAACTCATTAGTATACTTTAACAATCATTAGTATATTTTAACACTTATTAGTATATTTTAACACTCATTAGTATACTTTAACACTTATTAGTATACTTTAACAATCATTAGTATACTTTAACACTCATTAGTATACTTTAACACTTATTAATATATTAAAGGAGAATCTCGGCTCCAACGATGTGGGCGCTATTGCAAGTGACACTCCCTCCAAGTCCGTGGGCGACCGGTGGTGGGGGAGCTTCATTGGTGATAATGATCACCGCATGAGGGAGTGCCCGAAGCGTGCCAAGTTGAACGCTCTTATCGCTGCCGAGAGTGAAGAGTGCGACACTCTCTGGGCTGAGACATGGCTGGGTCTTGCCCGAGGATGTGCGAGTGTGGCGCGCATCCGTGGCACAATCTGTCAAGAGAGTGTCGAGGCCGAGTGGCGCGCAAGGGTGGCAGTGCCAACGGCCATTACACGATCGTTGGACGTGTGTGGATGCGGCACACGTGCCAATCAGGCAATAGGTGCGATCGAGCGAGTCTGTCACGTGTACCAAGCGAACGATGGGCATGCGCATCAAGCGATCGAGGGTCGGGCGCACGATAATTGGCGAGAATTAGTACCCGCCGAGATTCGATCCTTGCGCAATTCGTGCTAGGGCCAAAATGAGCAGTTTCAAGCGGTTGAGGCCAGTTGGGAGCAGTTACAAAGCGAGTGGGGCATGTGGCACGCCGAGGATGGCCATGGGCGGTGCCTATGTGGCACAACCGCCCATGACCGCCGAGGAGGAGCTAGACCAGACTTTTAGCGCCACATGGCGCCTAGTTGGCTAGGTTGCTTTGTAATATGAAAAATGCCTAGTGAAGGGCACATTTGCAGCCTAGAAGGTAAGAGTTACTCATCCCCTTATCCCTCTTGTCCAAGCTTGCGCTCAAGCCAAGCCTACTCCAGCATACATAAATAGGCATTAGCAGGGCGGCAACCACAAACACTCCACGTTTTTTTAGATGCATCAGCCATGGCGTCCCCACCTACATCACCACACTGATCCCTCTGACTGCAAGCTGGAAGTCGCTAACACTTGGAGTTTTCGGTTCACAGTGGTAACCTGACCTTGCATAAGGTGTTACCGGCCGTATAAACACCAAAGACTCAATCAAGTTGTTGGAATCAGATCCAGCGCTTCAAGAACATACAAACACGACTATATGTACATTTAGACATCTCAAGACGTAATAAGTATTCGACTCAATTCATCTTTCTCAAGCCAAGTAATTAAACTTAACTACTCATACATAAATGAAATAACACAAACGAAATAAATAAAAACATACTTAATATTAAAGTACGAAAGTGCAGTGTTACCAAAATATCCTCTTGGCAAGACCAACCCTGACCAAGGCCAAAAGCATAAACATAAATTAAGTTTGCACGTATGACTTCTTTTTCTTCTCTCAATCACTCAGAGATTTAAAACATGGCCTGGACTAAAAGAAACGAAATAGCAGCTGGTGGAATTGTCGCTCGTCCCCTCCTTCGCGCCCCTCTTGTGTGTGTGTCTCTGCTTCGAAGCATGGGTTAATATAAGGGTCTTTATGAGCCTGGGCTTGGTAGTAGGTGTATCTAGGGTTCACAGTGGCACTTTCTTTCTCCGATATGATTTTTCCGCGTATGGGAGATACTCCAGATCCTCCAAATTTTCTCTAGAAGGAAAAGGAGATCTCTTTCTTTTTTCGTGCATGGAAAGTATCCGCCGCTGCTCCCAAGTGCATTGCCCTCTGTCTGCTGTGTTTTCAGCTGCTTCCTCCTTCTTCATCATCTTGGCCATGGTGACTTCCTTCTCTGGCTCCAGCGGTTGGGGTATGATCTGGTGCAGTACATTGTCTTGAGCTTCAGCCTGTCCAAGGTATTTCGCGTGCAATTTTGCCTCTTTCACCGGATAATCCACAACCTTGACCTGCATCCTGTCATCCCAACTTCGTGTTCTCCCAGACACAATACGACACAAAACAATGAAAAAAAAACTCTATCTAGACCTAGAAACAAGACACAAAAAGAGCACGAAAACGAGCTCGTCAATGAGATTCCCGTAACTTGAGTGTGTCTCTACGTCTCTGTTGTTCCGCTTCGTAAACAAGGGTCGTGGGTAAGGTTTGGGTCGGGCACAATCGAACAAACACGAGTATTGAGAAAGTTGGTCAAGTTTGAGGGTTTGGCGCTGGCACGAAGGCGAAAAATTCGGGATCACCGAGTTACCTCGTGACAACCCGTATTGATGCACGCGACTCGCACGCGTTTCGAACGAAGGCAAAGACGGTGACTAGATAATTTGGAAGGCACATTATCGACCATCTCATTGTTGATTATTTAATTAATAAGATGACAATTAAATAATTAATTCCTGAATATCAAACATGACATTTGCAATTTAATTTGAGAAAGTCGATTACAAAATAACTATACAAATGATGAAAAAGTGAAACACCAATATATGTAAACGACATTCCATTATAATATTCGGTATACATCTGAAAGTTGTGAATCACAATTTTTAATTTAAATAGCTGGAAGTCTGGAACAATAAAAATTGATACAGCCCCCGATTCAAGAATCTTTATTCCACGTCGAGAGAGGAGAAAGAATATTAAACATATATATACACACATATATATATTTAAATTAAAATTTAAAATTAGAAAGATAAAATTGTTGATCTATACCAGCAAAAAAGTAGATCATGACCAACAGAACGGCTGCAGTACTAGGACCAATAACAAGTGAAAGAAAAAAAAGGTTTACATGTCTTACCTTGTTACATTACTCCCTCCGTCCTCCAATAAGTGTCCCCAAACATAAAAACCCACGTACCAATACAATTAATAATTTTCACTATTTACCCTTAATTATTACATTGACATTATAAAAAGCAAAAAATATTCAAATGATTACAAGGGCAAAATAGGAACTTTAATACTATTTTACTCTTGAAAATTGAAATGGGACACTTATTAGGGGACAAAATTTTTTCCCTTATGGGACACTTATTAGGGGACGGAGGGAGTATTCTGCATCTTGAGGTTGCAGAGGAATAGCTTTAAGACCGCCCACATCAGTGACTTTTGGTTGAAAGTCATGCAAATATGACAAATAAATGAAATAAATAAAATAATAGTAAAGTCATGGAATGTCATGATCTAGGTTGGCTAACCACCATCAGGTCATGACTTTTTACTTCTTTTATTGTGTCATATAGTGAGAAAATAATAATTTAATTAAAATTTGGGTCAAGAGAAAGTCATCATTGAGAGTAGTCTAAGATCCAATTTGTTGTCTGAACTGACGGTTCAAAGATTATACACTTTAAAGAATCAAAACCAAAAACCTTCTTTCTAGTGTGTCCAATTAACAAAATTATACAGAAAAATGTTATTTGTAGACGTGCTCAACCCGTAGATAAACTATTCTTGGACTTCATTTATAAATTACATGTATGGTCAGTCGGTTAGTATCATTACAGATAGACACAAGATTTTTATCAGCTCATTCTGGCAGGAGCTCTTTAAACTAATGGGAGTTTAGATAAACATGTTTATTTCCTACTATCCACTGACAGATGGCCAAAAAGAGAGGGTGAATCAGTGTTTAGAAAACTACCTATGGTGCATGGTTAGCCTCAAGCCAAACAATGGCTCAAGTGGTTGCCATTGGCTGAGTGTTGGTACAACACAACCTTTCACTCTAGCCTAAAACTTACTCATTTTCAGGCCTAGGCCTTGTATAACTATCCACCGCTTTTCTTCTCAATTAGTTCCTATATGGATTCTTCAAATCCTGAAGCTATCGAGACATTGGTGGAGAGAACAAATGGCCCAACTATTAAAACAAAACCTACTACAAGCACATCAACTAATGAAATTCTTTGCGGACCTAAATAGACAGGACATACAATTTGAGGTTGGGGATTTTGTCTATCTAAAACTACAACTTTTTCGCCAGAATTATAAGATGTTTTAGCCATTTGAACTAAAATTAAGAAACATTTATTATCATCAAATTTTAAGAGCTTAATTCATTTTTTCACTTCCAAGATTGTATCCCTTCATCCAACATTTACTATTAACACCAAATTTCAATTAATATTTGTTTTACTCCCCAATTAGTAAATCAAATTTCAAATAAATTAACTAAAGTTTATTTCAATTGAAGCTAAACTTTCATATTTTAAACCCAAACAAATTTAAGCTATGAGCCCAATAAAATCAAATGGAATTTGAGTTTTGATCAGTATTGGAATTTAGTATCTTGACCTATTCGAATTAATTAAATTTTGGCCCATTTTCCGATCAAGCCCATAAGACAAAGAAATGAATATAAACCTTAAACCCTACTATCAGTCTATCACCCTAACTCATTCAGCCGACCCCTCTCCTTCTCCCCGCGCTCTAAAAATAAAATTTATTCATTTTATAAATAAAAAATAAAATATATTCACTCACACATAAGCATGTATTTGCAGAATATATATGTTCATAAATTTCATTCAATAAATACTTTTATTTAGTATCATTTATCAATCGACAACTTAGACAAATCGACTGTTAATGAAAAAATAAATCTCATGTTATTATTAATGTATTATTTTTAAGCATATTTTTATCATCATTAACTTTTAATTAAATCTAGATTTATGTTGTAACATACGAGAGAAAAAGGAGAAGATATAATTTGCACGCCAGTACACGCACCAAAGGACAGGCATAATATTTTGAAAAAGAGAGATGTCGGCAGAATTTACGTTGCTGAGTGGGGCCGACTCCTGCAGGAGCATGAATTGATCAACGGTTAAGTGGGCCCGCACATAAAAACCAAAGCACGTGTCCCTTACGTGGCCAACTGCCATTAACGGACAACCATTCCTCCTGTTCGCCCTCCTGTCTGGTGTACTACACTTGTTTGTCTCGTGGCATCATCCAATTGCTCCCTCATAATCCTTTGTGTTTTATGGACAAGATTAATGAATGGAAGACGTATGGATAATATAAAAGTTATTTTGTTCAAATATATATTAGGTAATTCTGTTACGTTGGACATGAATCTGTCGCTCCAGTCCAGACCTATCATAAAAATATGTTTGCTTACTAAATTATAATTAACGGGAATTCATGTATGGGCTCATTCAAGATATTTTATATATATAGGATATGGTGTGATATATTACTAAGATGCCGTCATCAGATGATCACAAGTCAAACTTAATTTGTGATTCAATTAAAACTGAAGAAGATATACTACTATACTGGAAACATGTGACTCAGTGCCAACTCGATCTGCCTATGATGAAATATCCAGAAATCTAGCTAGTACGTAACTGTGACATAATAATTCAATTAATGATTCATTACTCTCCCACGTGGGTTGTGTTGTGTAAACGAATGAATACAAAAACATGGTTCATAAAATCAACGAAGGTAAGGAAGGTGTGTATAGAAATTAAGTGGGGTTTGGTGGGTAAAAGAAAAGGTAAATTAAAGAAAGGAAAGGATGTTTAGTTTCATTTTTAAGCTAGGACTAGGACTTGAGAGTTAGGTAAAAGCATGGGGCCCAGTGAGAATGAGGTAGAATTGATTATAATAAGAAACCCGGCAGCTAGCAGTACTAGAGATGCAGCAGCAGCAGCAGCAGCAATAGCAACATTGGTCTAACGATGGATACTACGTACAATACAGCAACAGTAGAAGATAATGTAGATTAATGCAGGACGTCGTAGGAAATTAGGAATTAGGAACAGGATTAGAAAAGATAATATATAGATAATGATGGGTGGGCCCCAGCCCAGTCGAGGATGCCCAAGCAAGCAAAGCAAGGCCTAGGCTAGGGGCCTTGTATTGGATGGATGGTGTCGTGTAACGTCGTCAGATCTGATGTGGATACCACGTACTACTGACGTGTGTTTTCTGGTGGTCCCCTCTCCACTAGTTACATTGACATCGTCGATGACGACGAGGAAGCGGCGCAACGGCAGGCGGAAATTCAGTCCGCATCATCATCATCTTATGCTGCTGCTGCTGCTGCTTCATCTTCTTCTTCTAATTCAGGCGGAAAAGAGTGAGTCAAGTGTTGTACCCTGATTTTATTAATTAATGTTTTCTTTTCCTCTATATATAACCGCCATTGCCTCCTCCTCCCTCACATTCGCACCCCAATCTAAAACTTGAGAGTTGACTAGATAAGCCTGTTCCGCCGTCTCGTCTCTTCTCGTCTCTGTGATTTATAATTTATTGGTGTTAGGAGAATGAAGTACGTGTTGGTGACCGGAGGAGTGGTTAGCGGCCTCGGAAAAGGTGTCACCGCCAGCAGCATCGGTCTCATCCTCAAGGCCTGCGGACTTCGCATCACTTCCATTAAAATTGGTTTTTTCTTCCTTCCTTTCTCATATTCATCACTGCAATGCACACATCCAATAATCCTCCACCTTTCCACTTTCTGTCTTTCAGTTTCATACACGCAGCATAATAGCAGATTTAATCGAGCATGTATGTGTCTTTTAGAGAATAATAAATATATGCTCCCATTACTAGTTGTTCCTTGCAACCTTATGCCACAATTTTATTTCTTTTTCTCTTTCTTCTCTACGTCTTGGTCACCTACAAGTTACAATCCTAGGTTCTATCAACTCTCCTTGACATGTACCGTGTTGTTTTCCTTTCCCCTGCTCAGATCCTTATCTAAATAGCGATGCTGGGACCATGTCTCCTTTCGAACACGGTGAAGTCTTTGTTCTAGACGACGGTGGCGAGGTTAGAAATCATTTTAAACCATATTTCTCTTTTGCCTTGTTTATTACTTTTTTCTGCTTTTCGTTGGACTGTTAAAAGTAAAATATTACATTCATCTAGTTTAAGATAGCATGTACTGTTTGTGGGTTCAAAGATATTAAGCAATCTTTGTCTATTGTGATCTGTGTGAGATATTTTACTCTTTTATGTTTCTTTTAATGGGAAGGAGCTAGTTCTTTCTGGAAAATGACTGAGCCTTTTTTTTAAGGTGGACCTGGACCTTGGAAATTATGAGCGCTTTCTGGATTTAAAGTTAACACGAGACAACAATATAACTACCGGAAAAATTTACCAGGCAAGTATTCTAACAGATTTTTTGGATATAATTGTGCTTTCCGTGCGTGGCCAAACAACTTACTCGGATTCTGGATTTCAGTCTGTTATTGGCAAGGAGAGAAGGGGAGACTATTTGGGACAAACAGTTCAGGTGTGTCATTCTGTCTCGTCCAGTTTTTCTTTGTTGTCCCGACCGACCTTGGGAGTGCCCATTTTGACATGCAAGATCCCTCTTTTCAGGTGGTGCCTCACATTACCGATGCCATTCAAGAGTGGATTGAGCGAGCTGCCGCTATTCCAGTGGATGGTAAAGATGGCCCAGCCGATGTTTGTGTCATAGAATTGGGTGGCACCATTGGTAACACGACTTCTCATTTCAAATTGGATTAGTGGTAATTTCACAGAATTTGGTTTTTATTACTAAAAGTTATTGCTGCAGGGGATATTGAATCAATGCCTTTCATCGAGGCTCTTGGACAATTTTCCTATCGTGTGGGTAAGAAAGAAGATTATGCTTAAGTATAAATCTATTGCTTGTAAAAGTATATATGCAGCACAAAATCATCAGTGCTATCTTCTTTTCAAAAAGCTTAGTATAAGGTAGCCTCTCGGCATTCTCTGAATTTGATTGACCCTTGACATTTCCAGGTAATGATAATTTTTGCTTGATACATGTCAGTTTGGTGCCTGTTTTGAGTGTTGTCGGTGAGCAGGTACAGTATTTTTGGGATTTCTTCTAGTGTCTTTCCCATCAGTATTTTTCTTTGTGTAACACGAAGAGGTTGTTGGTTCTTGCTTGAGCAGAAAACAAAGCCAACTCAACACAGTGTTAGAGGACTACGAAGCTTAGGTCTAACTCCAAATATTCTAGCGTGTCGCAGCACAATGGTCTTTTTCTTCCTCTCTCCCTCTATCCTCCCTCTAATCATGGGGTGAACGCTAAAAATTTACTTTATTTTGTAGGAACTTGATGAAACCATCAAGGAGAAACTCTCTCGTTTTTGCCATGTTCAGGTAACATGTTCAGAAAAGCATCACAATATTTTGTTTTTGCAACTTATACGCAAGATATATCATGGTTAATAACTATGTCTTTCGTCTTTCCAGATAGAGAATATCATCACCCTTTATGATGTTTCGAACATCTGGCGGGTACCTCTGCTATTGCGAGTACATACTATTGCACCTTTACATAAATGTTTATCTGCTTTTGAAATTCATCGTCTATTAACATGTTCTGTGATGTGTCCAATTAGGATCAGAAGGCTCATGAGGCAATTCTGAAAGTCTTGAATCTCAATGGGTTCGTCTAGCAACTATAAAAAAATTCATCAGGATTTTTTGCTACAAGAAGATTTTTCATGTTCTCTCCCCCAGTTGGTTTTAAAAATTTGTATACTGTCTGCAGTGAGACTAGGATACCAGCTCTACGGGAATGGACATCCAGGGCAGATCTTTGTGACATGTTGACTGATCCTGTAGGTTCTTGACATTATCCAAGCATTGACTTTAAATGATCCTAGGGCTTATGATTTCTGAATACTATCTTTCTTTCACAGGTCAGAATTGCTATGGTTGGAAAGTACACTGGCCTTGCAGATTCTTATCTTTCTGTGCTGAAGGCAAATTCATTCATTTTTATTACCTTTTTCTGTTTATGTCGACTTAAATGCATTAAATTGCAGAATCCAGAGTATTATTTGTTCGATGAATTCGTTAAAAAAATGTAGTGTTGTGAGAAAACATAGTATAGTTGTGTTAGAAACATCTACAGATATTCTATTTAATTCATCATAATTTTTAGAGGATTTGCTTTTGATGATCTGAAGATCATATACAAACTGACACCTGGTCGATATGCAATAAATGCTAGTTTTCTAATTACCTGTAATCAACTTTCAAATGGATAGTTGACTTTAGAAATGAGTGAGTATTCCGGTGGTGGTGGCTCAAGTGTTTGAGCACATATTTTCTCATACTTGCTCCATAATTTTCATCACATCAAGGGGATTTTTGCAATCTCTTTGTTGAAATGAGTAGTCTATAATGCGGGAGAATAAACTTATGTATCACAATCAGTTTAGTGCCTTGATTTCTGTTAGTGGAATGGCAATTTATTAATATTTGTGCTGGCTAATGTCTACAGGCTCTTTTGCATGCTTCTGTTGCATGCCATAGGAAACTATGCATAGATTGGGTTCCAGCTTGTGATCTTGAAGATGCAACTCTAGAAGAGGTTAAGTTTATTTCTTCATTTACTTTATTTTATCTCTTAATTTATTATCTGACAGTTTATGTACACTTGCAGAATCCGGATTCTCATAAAAAAGTTTGGAAACTGTTGAAGGTGTGCCAAGTTTATACTTCAAATTTGTATAATATGATTCAATTCATGCTAATAGATAGGGCAGGCAACTTGCACTTAGTTGATTGAACTTCCTCATCAGCACATCAATAAAATTATTGCTTATAGGGGGCAGATGCCATTATAGTTCCAGGAGGTTTTGGAGACAGAGGAGTGGAGGGTAAAATTCTGGCTGCTAAATATGCCCGTGAAAACGGAGTTCCATATCTCGGGATATGTCTAGGAATGCAAATTGCTGTAATTGAGTTTGCACGATCTGTCCTTGGCCTGAATAATGCAAACAGCACAGAGTTTGATCCAAACACTAAGAACCCTTGTGTTATTTTCATGCCAGAGGTTGTGATATAGTTATTATTGTATTGGATGTTGCTCGATTTGATATGGTTGATTGAATTCATCACTTCATCTATACAGGGTTCGAAGACACACATGGGAGGCACTATGCGTCTCGGATCAAGGAGGACATTTTTTCAGGGTACCTCTAGTAAATCCGTGAGACTGTAAGTTTTCATATCCTTGCTTCCACTCCTTATATAAGAAAATAAAACAGAAAAAAGTTTTGATGCACTTTTGGATGGTATATAAGCGTAAGCCACGGAAATGGTGAAAAATCTACAAACTTTGGTGCTAATACTTTACTTATTTGTCAGATATGAGAATGGTTATGGGAATGGGAACCTGAGTTTTATTGATGAGAGACATCGACACAGATATGAGGTACATCAAAACTAGCATTTTTTTTTAATTTATTTATACAACTTTCTGCACATTTAAATAGATCACGCACCTATAACTTCTCCGTGTTCATGATTTACCTATTGAGTTTAATAGTTTTGACAATGTTATCTCAACCTTGTATAGGTAAATCCTGATATGGTGCAGCAACTAGAAGATGCTGGCCTCTCATTTACTGGAAAGGATGAAAGTGGTCGGCGCATGGAGGTAGATCATTCTTAATTTCTTCATATTATCAGCTGCCAACTAACAAATGCTGGCTTGACTGACTCCTTCTTTTGGGTCTAATTATTCACTTCACTGCAGATTGTTGAGCTGCCAAATCATCCATATTTTGTTGGCGTTCAATTTCACCCTGAGTTCAAATCAAGACCAGGGAAGCCCTCCCCATTGTTTACAGGTAGGTACTTGTAGTATTAGACATGATTCTTTTTATTGGTTTGGTTTTCTTGTGTTGAGGATAAGAGAAGGAATTTGAGTGGGTTTTGGCAACAGGACTTGTGGGAGCAGCTTGTGGTAAGCTGGACGATCTTTTGAAGAAAGGTTCATCAAGAAGTGGCAGCAGCAGCAGGATAAGCAACATTTCGTCACCGATAAAGCCACATTTCTATGAGAATGCAACTACTCTAGCTAATGGTGCATTAGATGGTATTTACTGCAATGGGAATGGTTTACATGCTTGAAAGCATAGTAATAAATAATATAGCATAGCTCCGACCAGCCAATTCGCCAGTTCTGTGTAAAGCAATTCTAGTAAGTACTAAAGGTGGGTGGCAGCCAAATTCCGGTATTTTAAATGGAATGCCATGGATTGTTGTTGCTAATTATTGCTTCTAGATTCATCTATCTATCTGCCTACCGAATTGTGCACGACTTCATCCCTTTGTGCTGTTGCTGTTGCTGTTGGCTTAGGCTTAGGAGCTTCCTGCCAAATGAACTCATTCGCACGTGATACAAACAGTTAAAAAGAGTGTAAGAGCTTGTTAATGTATGATTTTATTATTTAGGATGAGGACTATGCATTAGTGTAATTGATTATTCCGGCAGTATTTTGTTTGCATCACCACTAGTTTTGTGGATCCATGCATAATGCACACGCATTCACTGTTTTGCCTTTTGTAGTTAGTTATATGCATATTGTTTGGAATTACTACAATTTACAATTAATTAATTATCTAGAAATCGAGAGGGGATGATGATGCCTCAGTACCACTAGCAGCATCCATGTATTGCTGCTATATGCTAATTTATTGATCGTTTGCATGTCTTACAAACCTGGAAACACATACATACACCTCTTGTATGCATTTAATTAATCGCCTTGCCATAAAAGTACCATAATAGAGGCATTCCTGACATTATCAACCTGGCCTGAGCCTGGGTGAGGGTGGCTAATTTAAGTACATCAACCAACGTATACAACTGCCGTACATGCTGGCTGCTTCTCCAGATATACTAGTATCAACAAAGGGTGTATGGACATGGATACAATCAGAACAAAAATAAATTGAATTGAAACAAAGAGAAAACAGATTTTACGGGCTAATCAAACCGTTGAACTAACAAACCTAAAAAAAAAGATTTTCTAATGGATTCGAAACATAAAAATGCATTAATTAGATGAAAATACAATAAATTATACTAGTCCTACTGCAAAATCAATAACAACCACACAAACTCTATAAGGGTTAGCAACATGCAAATCTCAGATCCACTCCTACGCATCCAAAAGCTTCCATTCCTCGCTCCCTTCTTCTGGTTGCTGCAACCATAATTTCTCAGTCATCTGTCTTATCATAATCTTCCACACCAGAATTGAAGAATACCAAGATATTTGCAGAAGAGCAAGTTGCTAAAGAGCTAGCTTACATGGTCATATTCTCACCGGGCAGTCAACGGAAGCGAGACCAGTATACTTTCAATCCTCCCACCAGTCTTAAGGCCAAATGTTGTTCCCCGATCATAGACCTTGATGCATAAATAACTAAACTTACAACATATTCAGGCTTATCATCTTCTTCAAACATCAGTCATCATAACTTAGCAGGTTGAACTCTACATAGCACCCCCGCCGTAGCTGCTGCCACGCCTTCTGTCTGTCCGTAAATGGCATGCCCTTCCTCTTTCTCTATGATGGGCATATGTGCTGGAATCACACAATTTGCACATTCTACAATCGTTAAAACGAACAAAGTCTTATAAGTCGTTCCTTGATAGTAAACGAGTTCTGATATCCCTTAGCACTTCAGCACGGCAGTGTCAGCCTATTATAGATCTTAGAGAAAAGGAATGGAAATTTAAGGAAGGATTGTCATTCTAAATAATTACCAGTAGCAAAGGAGAGAAGCATATCTTGATCATATGCATTCAAATCATCAAAAAGTATACCCCCAAGACCACGATGCTGCATATAATGTACGTTAATGAAAAATGAAAAAGTGTAGACCTCATAATGGAACTGACTTAGCAAACAATGAATATTAGAGTTCTCCATAAAAGATATCCAGTAGTTGTTAGTACTATTTTGAATCAACAACATGAGTTCTACTTATCCATATATCATTTTGAACCACATTTCAATGGTATCCTGGACGACTGGTAACACAGCTGCAGAGGTACAAAGTACGATGGTGGTGGCAGAGGAGGCGCAGGAGGGAGGCATTGGAGGTGCCAATGGCAATCGGAGTTGGGGACCCAGAGAACAATTAGGGGAAGCAGAATGGGAGTATATGATACTTTTGATAGTTGAACATCAATTAGATAGTTGTGAAAAGTTTGGGACGCTTTAAAATAATTTCCCTCATCCAGCTATGTTCCACTTCATTCATGTATTACCACGTTGGCCTTAGACACTCCCACGTAATGCCACACTGGCCCCAAAGAGTCCCAATGAATGGATCCACTCATCCACCTCATTATTTGGACAAGTGTTAAAATTTGATATTTTTGGGATATTTTAGTAGCATGAGGTACTGTAATACATATACTAAGATAAATTTTCAGAAATTAACATAAATTAACCCATTTAATACTTATTGCATAATGGCGTTATTGCCTTTAAATCAAATATTGAAGGAAAACATAAAAGAGAACAAATTTTCCAAGAAATTGTATATCCATACAGAAGTTTCCAAGAAGTTAACGTATTTTTATTTTACAATACATAAGAATAATTAAATATGAAGTCAGTTTTGTATATCAACCTTGGATTAGTATTAGTGTTTAGGGCCGAGTGAGGATAGTTAAGGAGTTTTCCACACATCTAAAGTTTGAAAAAGTTTTGATGACCAATTTATAATAATACACTGCGTTTGCTTTGAGGGATAAGGATGAATAATTAACTTATACCTATTTGCTTTTACACATTATAAAATCTAGGCACTGCGTATTAAATTTCAGGCAAACCCTTATCCCTTCTCAAGGTATAAACCTTTATACATACTTTTACCATTCAAAACGTTATATATAAATGTAGTCCCCCACTTCTAAGTATATTATACTAATACACAAACAAGATATAAAAAATGCGGCACCTACTTTAAGGGATACTGAGAATATAAACAAAGAAGCTCTTAGGTCTAAGTGATTATTACCCTACTAGTATAAAGTTAGCAAATACAGACCAACAACCAAATTGAGAGGGGAAATGTGATCGTCCATGTATTTTATTGCAGACATGTGCGGTGGACATAATTGTTGTTTACAGCTATTTTCTTAATGTTCCTAGTACATATCCCTAGACAGAAGTAGATGCACAAGATTACCATCCACCTGCAAATAAAGTAGCAGTTTAAAGAAGCCACACCTTAATCTAGAAATAATCATCACACCATTTCTTGAATTGAGGATACAAGTCTCTATTGAACCTGTCACGTGTAGCCTTCTGGACCTGCAATATGCACATGAGATTCACTGACTGGTGAGCACATTTGACCAGTTCTCTCATTGACAAGTTATTTCATGTCCCTAGTTCTGAAAGGACTGTGGAAACAAAAGCTAAAATGCCAATAAAAACTACATAATCACAAATTTAAAATATGGTATTTGCTTTAAGTTCTGATCACTGTTGTATAATAAACGACAAAATGTAAACATTACTAGTTGCAATCTATGCCACAAAAGTCAGATGGTCTAATTAGGAAGCTTATACTATTGATATTCACGCTGAGCAGAAATACCTGATGAAGAGGAGGAGGAAGTTTGGATTCGAAATTGTGGGATCCTAGAACAAGTGGGTAGTCGTGAGACAGTAAGGGGGAAAGTCAAAGTGCGGAGTGCGGCGGAAGGAAGCACGGCAGGGCAAGAAGATGAAGATGGTGGTGCGGTAAGTGCAGGGGTCAGCATTGCGGGTGAATTTGCGAGGGTGATGACTGATGAATGATGATGATAAATGATAAGATTTTTTTCGCAGATAAATGATGATGATAAACAATAATAAGTGGAGTAGGAGTAGGAGTGGGAGTGGAAAGGGGCTGGAGTACTGTATAATGTATAATAACAGTAATACTAGTAATTAATTAATTAATACAGTAACGGTGAATATAGTATATACGAGTATAATACCAGGGGCGTGCGTGTGGGGGATGGATGAGGTGTGGGCGCACAACAAATTAAGGCCACTAGTTGTAGTTGTAGTAGTTGTAGTTGAAGTTTTTATGACTGTGAATAGGTAGCGGTGCGAGTAATAAGATGGTGTCCGGAGTGTTTCAGGCGGCACCGTTGGTAGTGCTATACCACCACTTCCGCCCCTCCCTCACAATAGGAAATGGCCGCAGTATCTCAATTTCGGTAAAAACTAGTAATAGGCAAGACACTGCCTCCACCTCCCCCTCCACCTCCATCTTGGCCGTCCAACAGCAAGAGCAAAGCGATGACCTAGATCCCCAGGACCTTCAATATGTTTCTCAAATTAAGACAGTAACTTCTTCTTCTTCATCATCTTCTTCTTATGAAATCATCTTCATATAATACTTGTTAATCAATAGACCCCTTCAACTTAGGTTTTGGAGCTTCTCAAGAAAAACAGAGACATGCTCTTCAATGAGGTGAAGTTGACTGTACTGATTGAAGATCCCAGAGACGTTGAGCGCAGACGTCTTCTTGGCATTGATGATGAGAACGCGCCTACGCGGGATGATCTTGCTGAGGCTTTAGTACAAGTGACCTCTCTCTCTCTTTCTCTCTTAAATTGACATAAGCCTTCTTGTTTTCCCGACTTATTTTAATTACTGTATGTTGTGTTTGACATGACGTGTGGAGGGCATTTTGTTTTCAATAGGTGAATGAAGGCAAAATTCCTCAAGATCGTCTTGCTTTGCAAATGTTAGCTGAGGAAATGCTTCAGTGGCCCAATTTAGAGGTATCTCGCAAAATCACAACTCCCCTTTAATCAAAATATTACTTGTCATTTTTCAAACACAACTCCTTTAACTTCTTCCCTGGGTTTAGGCTGCTAATAATAATATTTTCTGTCTGCTTTACCAGTTGTACTACTCTTCTAATAGTAACAACACCCAACTTATACGTAGGTAGGTTCCACAATCTTCCTTTTTGCTCAAAGATTGCAATTTGTTAGCTTTGACATCATGTATGTGCTAGTACACTATTTTATTGAGTCAAAGGTTACTCTTTTGTCCATGAAGTATAAAGCATGCAGCATTGTAAAGCATGCTTGAGATAAGCAATAAATTTTACGAGACATGTTCTAATGAACAATCCGCAAATGGTGTTCTATGCTAGGATATAACTCAAAAGTCACGAAAAGGAGGTAATTCAACACCTCATGTTAGAATACAAAGGTGGACATGGACCTAGCAAGACTTTATTTATCCCTTGCTTAGGAGTTAATATTGTTGATCAGTAGAAAAAGGGGGGAAAGGAAAAACGATATGTGTGAATTACTTTTGATAGCACAAGTGGTTTATAAGCTTGCATCTTTTCTGATATTTTGATAGGTCGAGGTGCAAAAGAAGAAAAAACCTGGAAAATCCTTGTATGCAAAGGTTACGGACACAGGTATCAATCCTCTAGAAGCTGCCAAGAGGCTGAACATTGATTGGGATTCAGCTGCTGAGATCGAGGGTGCTGAGGTTGATGATGTGGAAGTGCCTCCTGCTGTGGTTGGTATTTTTGTTCCTCTAAATACTGAAACTGCAGTTTTTCCCCATTATTCTTGATACTAATTACAGATTTCCCTACACCTCAAACATCTAATATCTGCATTCATACACTATATGTTTAACATGTCAGATATCTATCTAACAGGATTTCCTTAAAAAGACCTGTAAATTATCTATAAACTTAACAAGAAAGATAGTAATAGGTATTTGGTGTTCATTATGCTGACGGGACGCTTATCCTGCCAAATAAAGTGCTCATTCAATTTGGTTGACTACCTTCATCCTTGACATTTCATTTTTGGCTTCCACCCTTAAACTTATTCTTATGTTTATTGGTACATGAAGTTATAAGTTTGATCAAAAAATTTCTTGAAGATTGCATATTCTGAATCTTGTGCTGTGAAGAAACAATAAAATTACTGTTCAGGTGTTATTTGTTAATGGAACCGAAAATGCATTATGTAAAATTATATATTTGTATAATTAATTCTACGTCATTTTACACTATCACCTATGCTTTAAGTGATGAAGAGAGGGAAAAGAAGAGAAATGAGATATGTAGAATGAAGGAGATTGCATTTAAATTTAATGCAAAAGAAGCCATTATAAATTTTATATATTTACTGTAGCTAGCTAGGTAAACTGATTACAAACTTGTTATTGCAGGGATATGGAGCTCTTTACTTGATCACAGCATTTCCAGTCATTATTGGTATCTCTGTTGTGCTGATTCTCTTTTATAATTCTCTTCAATAAATACTAGTGACTATACATTTCAAAATTGTTACTTGAGATGTACATTATTATATAGTTGTTGTTATACTGGCACTGGCAGGTTGATGAAAATATGGATATTCAGTATTAAATATATATGTTTGTGTTTTACTTTTCTTGATGTAGAGCTATCTATCAGTGGATTTAACTTTGCTTTGCTATTTAGGTTTCGTTGGTTCATATATGGGAACGATAGGAAATGGTTGTAAAATTAAAACAATTTGAAAAGCAGAATCTAAGTTGGAAAAAGGGAAATGATCCAATTGGTTGCAGCTGCTTGAGCATATATACTTAAAATTCTTGATAAAATATGGAGTTAGGGCCAATTAGGCCCATCCCATCTAGGGATGGCAATCGGGTCGGGCGGGCGCGGATATGGCCAAACCATTTCCGTACCCGCGAACTAAACGGGTACTAGTTTTCAACCATGAACGTACCCGCGGGTACCCGCGGGTTGGCGGATACCCGCGAACCCGCCACCCGCCACTCGCGTACTACCCGCGAACCCACGAAATGAAGAGATCCGCCACCCGCGACCCGCTAAACCAAATATATCAAAAAATATGAAAACAGTGCTTCCATTCTTTAAATCAAACATATCACAACAAATACATAACATATCACAACAAATCCATAATTAGGGTTTTTTTCTAATTCTAATTTAGAAATAAAATAATAAAATAAGTTATTAGATGGGTAAGTTTCGCGGGTTCGTGGGTAGGCTTCGCGGGTAATTCGCGGGTATTTTCGCGGGTAAATTTCGCGGGTAAACGGGTTTTGCGGGTACGGGTATTGTCAAACCATTTCCGTACCCGCGAACTAAATGGGTACTAGTTTTCAACCACGAACGTACCCGCGGGTACGAAATGTCCACCAAACCCGCGAATAATTGGGCGGATACCCGCGGGTTTCGAGTATCCGCGGGTCAATTGTCATCCCTAATCCCATCCCTGTGTTCCCCAGGTAGCCTGCGTTGTGACTTGCACGTCCATCAAATGTTCAACTATTTTAAGATAAATATATATATATATATATAAGCTTAATTATAAAAGTAATTGGTATTAATGTCATTGTGTGTGTGTATATCTATCATATTCTAGTGTGTGTGTATACATAGAGAGAGAGAGAGAAGGACGTGACGATCACAATTCACAAGGAGAGATATGTAGTAGAGACATGGTATCCACGTTTTATCCCTCCTTCATCCTTGATATAAGTGAGACGAAATGAAAGTCCAAAGAGGAGCTAGCGCGGTGCAAGTTGAGTGCAGACTGCAGAGAGGTCGTGGGTAAGATGAGTTTGCAGAAGAAGGAAAGTATTCAGGAGAGGCAGATATCGGTGGATCCAATATCTCTAACTTGTGGAGAAATGCAGTTGAATGTAAAACTAGTAAGCTGCAGCCTCCCCACCTCACCACGCTTGTTTGAGATGAGATCCGCAAGGCAGAAGAAATACAAAAATCAGCAGAGTTTGCTACTGAGCCGACAACAGTCCGTGGCCATCGGCAATCTGGAGCGGCTACGCATGCAGAGGAGCAAGTCATGCGGAGAAGGAAGGGCCTCCCAACCATCCATGGACTTCGATCTATGGCCCTCCGCTGCTAATCATACCGAGGCTGAGGTCAAACATCAAGAACAAGTAAAAACTAGAGAAAGAGGAAGAGGAGGTAGAGGCGGAGGCCAGGAGCATGGAGACAAGTTCAAATGCGGGGCTTGCTTGTTCCTTCCAGGCTTAGGAAGCAGCAAGGGGAAATCAGTGAGGAAGGAGGCGGAAGAGGAGGATGCAGATGCACGCATCATAGTATCCCAAAGAGCGTCTCTCGAGAAGTTCGAATGCGGGTCCTGGAGATCATCAGCCATCATAAGCTACCAAGATGATGATGATGTTACTGCCACATCCAATCTCTTCTTTGATCTGCCTCTAGAGCTGATGCGATGCGGGAGTAGTGCCAACGACACAGAATCCCCGGTGACAACGGGATTTGTGTTTGATAGTAAGGATCATAATCGAAAAGGGGTTCTCAAAGTTATGAAATCGCACGAATCCTGTAATTCATCGCGTCATGTGCGTTTTTCAACATCTTCCCCCACTTCGCCTCGCCTCCGCAAAGCAAGAAATGATTTCAGTGCATTCTTGGAAGCACAAAGTGCATAAGAAAAATCAACCACTCTGTCGCTTCTCTCTTGTAGCTTGTTCAACTTTTGCCTCCACATCTGCTTCGTGTTTCAAATCAATGTGTGCACAACTTTCCTTTTTCTGTTTTTTTTTTCCATTATCATATAATAATAAGATGAGATGTGGAATGGGGGATGGAAAACATAAAAAACGAGCCACGCAAATTCAAAGCTATTAGTACTACTTTACAACTATATAATGGTCTCATGAATTCCTTCCATCCATTGTCAGCCCCTCATTTTCAGTTTCACACACAGACAAATATGAACGTTTATGTACGTCAATAATAATGGAGTAACAAATAAATATATAAAAGAAAGAATGCGTACAACTATACTCCTCTCCTCTCATGTGTTTGTTACAAAGTGTATTATATTGATACTATGAATATGCATTCTGGTAGAAGGAAACACAAGAAGTCATTGGGGCGTAGTCAGCAAGACAGGGCCGATGGTTTTAAGTTCAAATCTCTTGACAGCTTCAGCAACGTCATGCAATGTAGTATCCATAAGATAAGGAACTCCATCAAGCGTGATCTGATTCTGAGAATGATTGAGAAATTGTTTGCAGGGCTCGCGGCGGTTTGCAATGGTGCCATGAAAGTGGAAGTAGCTAATGCGGTCCTCGGTCTTGTAAGTGGACTTCCCTGCTAAGTTCTGCGACATATGAACTCCAGTTGCAAACACGTTGCGCGGCTGCACTGCGTACTTTCTGTCTCTCCTACCTCTCTTCACATCCCGATACACTAGCTTCTCAAACCCCCATTTCCTAGTTAGTAGTAAGAATAAGCATCAGCACCAGCACCTAACAACAAAAAAAGAAAGAAAGAAATAATGTGGTAGTAGCGTGTACCTGAAAGGCATTGAGGCATCCTGAGAGAGGCAGAGGGTGGCTGACATGGGCATCTGCTGGATGGTGAACTGAGTGAATCCGGAAAGGGAATCCAAGAGGGAGTGAATGGTGGTTTTTTTGGAGACGTATAGGAACTCGTCGACATCAAAGAAGAAGATCCACTTGGCGGAGAAGCGATGCCTATGCAGGCAATCATTGACTATTAAGAACTGATTGTGATAGTAGCCGTCGAACCTCTCCTGCTCGCGCACATCTTGAACGCTCACGAATCCTTTCTCCACCCATGGCTTCAGCACCTGCATCACCCCCTCGTGGACTCCACCGGCATCGTGTATCACAAAATGGGACTTGCCCCCCAATAGCATCACGTGGTATGCGACCCACTCCCGCACTCTCTGCGGGCTCAGATTCCCGTACAGTGGCGACCCACAGTACATATAGTCGTAAGTGGGCGCCGATGCCCACGCCGCAGTGTATCTCTCGAACTCGGCCGGGGTTTCATCCAACGCCGGAATGGTGTCGTCGTTGTTGTGGATCAGCAGCTGCCCCCCCAATCCATCAGCCCCGGCGGGAGTGGGGAAAGTGCAGTTCACGACGACCACGGTGTAGACGCGGCCGTAACCCCAATCGGGAAGGATCTTGTATCCTGCGGTTGAGATAGTAGTGCTAGTAGAACTAGCGTTCCTCGACAGCCACTGGCATTGGTAAGTGGGGTTGGCGTAGAGCTGGAGGGGCTTCGAGGACAGACCGATGACGGCGAAAGTGTTGGGGCCGCCTCGGTACGCCGACATCAAGATGAAGCTGTAAGCAGCGGAGCCGTAGGGCTTCAAACCCCGCTTCACAACGCCAGCCGACACTAAATTAATATTCTCTTCTCTTTCTCTTGATGAGGAGTAATTAGAAGAAATGTTGGTGGTGGTGGTTGGAGTAGAGAGGCAGCGGCGCAGGTCGGAGGGGGAGATGGATAAGCGGGAAGGAATGAATTGGAGAACGGTGGCTAGGGTGCAGAGGAAGAGGAGAGCGGTGAGGAAGAGTTTTAGCTCAGCTGCGCAGTTCCACACCATTCCCACAAACATTCTCCTCTCATCTTTCTCTTTCTTTCCTACCATCTTCTTCTCAGCCCAATCCACTGCTGCACAAACACAATTCAACCAGTTATTCTGTGTCTCTCTCGATCTCGATCTGTCCTTTGCTTTTGCTTTTGCTTTTGCCTTTGGGCGGTTGGGTTACCTTGTGTGCTGGCTGTTTAGCATATTAGGCATCTCTCTCTCTCTCATCATAATATTCCCAGCGCGGTTTATAAATAAATTACTGAATTTTATAATTTGGGAAATAATAGTAACAGTGTTTGTGGTACTCACCCAGATGGTGCCATTTGGAATGATTATGCAAACACTAGTCGTCTTCGAAGACAAAGACAGAGTGTTTTTTATTTGTATGCTCAAATGATTAGTAGTACTAGCCTACATAATGGAGTACTACATAATATTAAACATAATTAATTGTTCTCTGCTATGAGGTGGTAACTGGTAATGGTACGTTTAGCATTCCTCTCTACTCGATTAAAGAGTAAAGTAGATGCTGTTTGATTAACAATTCCAAAAAATTTACAATTAATTAATGAAAAGTTATTGCTTTTACTTGAGAATGAAAGTGGAAAGGGCAAAAAGCTCAGCACCAGTCCGGGTGGGTGGGTCCACGGAACGGAACCACACTCCTCTCTATATTTTGTTTCGTATTGATTTGGAATATTGGATATATTATTCGCTCCCATTTTTTTTAACAGTTATTCAAATGGGTAAGAAAGTGACTACTTAAGGAATAAGAAAGGAAAAAAATTGAAGTAAAAGTAATTAAGAGGTATAGTTAATTATGTTATGGCATAGCAGTAACAGTAGCAGTAGATATATATGACAAATTGAAGGCAAATGATTTGGTGAGTGGTGAGTGGTGAGTGATTATTAATAAATATGATTGCGAGACACAATGCAAGATGGAAAAGTAGGGTATACTGTATAGTAGCAAGGGTAGGGGTGGAAGAAAGAAGAGAAAATCATGTTTTGGTTTGGTGGGCTGTCCGTTTCATTCCTCCATTCCACATGGCTCTCTCTCCCTCTCTCTTACTTATTTTTCTATGTCGACTATACTAATTTTCTTTTCTTTCTTTTTTTAATTTCTTCTCTCTTTTTATTTTCCTATATTACATTCTTTGATTTGATTTGGTACCATATCAAACTCTGCAACTTAATTAATTAATCAATAAAAGCAATTCAATGAATCTAATAAGTACTAAGTGATGGAGTCGGCGCGCGGGCATATATTATTTCTTCATTACCAAGTGTTGTAATGTAGGCTTGTAGCCCAAAGGGGATTTAAAAAAAAATAGAATTACAACTTGGAAAAGGCGGTCCAAGTCCATTTAGATTTAGGCATGCATGCATCACTTTAAACTAGCTCAAACCAAATCTTCAAAGAAATATATACCACAAAAATCGAATCAATGGCAAATACAGTCCACGGCTCAACTAGGCAATATCGGTCGAAGAAGGTAGGCACGTGATTTGTGAGGAAAAAGCATATACTATACATTAAGATGATTATGAAAAAGAGAAAAATGAAGAAGATGATGATGATAACTAAACCCAGGGAGGGCACATGCACCAGACATGGTGCGTGCAAGCACATGCATATATATAAATATATATTTCTTAATGCATGGATCCATGATCATCATGGTAATTATAAACGCACGAGTCATATGCTAGCTTCTTCTGTACAGAGTCATGTTAAAAATTTACTACATACTGAGATCAAATTAAACCACCAAGTGAATAAAGCAAATTGGTAGAGGTGAAGTAGCTAGGAAAGATTACAAGGAATGATCGATCTTGATTGTATTATATATACGATCTTTGAAATATCATGATCAGTACCATCATCAAGGGAGGAGCAGTTAGTTGTGTTAGATATATACGTACGAGCAATTGCAAATTAAAATATAAATACAAGGAAAGATGTACATAACATGCAGGGTGAGGCAATATATATATATGCATGTTGGTTGAATAATTAATTGGAAAATTGAGCGCGAACGACGTCGAGTATTTGAGCTCTACAAATAGGGCATCTGCCACTGCTCCAGTGCAGCTCGTTGGCGCAGTCGAAACAGGTGCACATGTGGCCGCATCTGTATAAAAGGCAGTCAACTTGCACTGTGCAACACACGCAGCATCTTCTTCCACTTGTCCCCTTCTTCACTGCTTGCCGCCGCCCCTTTTTTGCATCTGGATGAGTGATAGCTGCCGTAACTTCCTTCTGGATAGAGCGGTGTAGTTTTATTTACATATCTGTGCAACACTTAATAGATTTCCTCAATTCCGATATCTCTTGATGCAGTTGCTCCATATGCCTTTTCAAGTCATATATGATTTCCATTTCCTGCATTTGCAGCACCATGCACTTCAAACATCATCATCATTATATAATTAATTTATTAATTCACACATGACATGACTTGACATGACATGCCATGTCATATATACTTACAAATGTAGGACGGGCATTGAAGGAGGAGTTACGGCCGGTCATGTCCTGAGAGCAATAATTGGTGGAAGATTGTTGCGTGGAAGGAGACGCAGCCTGATACGAACACTCGCTTGGCTCACGACCTCCTTGATGATGATGATGATGGTTATGGTTATTGATCGATCACCGTTTTTCGAGGAACCTCAGCAAGTTTCGGTGGAAGAACGGTGCAATAATATTCCAGGAACCTCCAGCTCCAGGAACCTCGCATTTCTATGATATGATTATACGGTGCAATAATTGCCATTTGAATCGAGTATTCCAAAAGAATGAGTATAATTAAGATGAAGAACACTAGTACGTTTATTGTTTCATTTGAATTACATGATTACATTTTCATTGAATGCTCTCACCTCCATCTCACACACTCTCTCTTTCTATCTCTAACTCTCTCCTCTAATCATTCTATTACCTCTATCTCTAACACCGTTTTTAAGTCGGCACAGGAGAAGCTCGACGAGGAGCATGCGAGGTTCCTGGAGCTGGAGGATAAGTTCAAGCAGGTTAAGGACGACCTCCAGACCTTTAAGGCCTTGTCCGAGGAGCATGAAGAATACGAGGACCGTATACATAAAAGTGGCGGCATGACCATATACGAGGTCCATACACAAATAAAGGAGGTCCGAGCTCGTACGAAGAAGTACATAGAGAAGTACGGCGATGACTCCTGGCAAGTTCGTGAGCAGGAAGAGGCGCTTCTCAAGCTCGGATCCATGTATAAAATTATTCAGAAGAGGAACCCGAGGTTGAAGAGGTGGATCGAGTCTAAGAAGGCTTCACTCGAGGCTTCCTCTTCGGGTCAGTTGGAAAGGAATTCGGCTGGCGCTCCTCCCCTTACTTTGGGTCGAACTCGAGAAGAGACTCTTGCCATCATGTCTCGAGGTGGAGGCCGATGTGTGGTGAGAGGCCGAGGCCGAGGTAGAGCTGCATCTCTAGGCCGAGGTCGATCAGCACCGCCGAGCCGAGGTCGCGGAAGGAGCTTTGGCCGTGGTGAAGGCATGGCCTTTCTAGACTCCGTGCTTGGCCATGGCGCTAGCTCGAGCTCGGGCCAGGGTTTTGTAGAGAGATACCTTAGTTATAGTCGTAGGTCTCCGGGCTCAGACCCTCCAAGCTGATTGTAATATGTACAAGAAATAAAATACAATTTTTCCTTGTCATTACTTCTCTAAAGCTTTACTTAATTTGTATAATCAAGTTTGCTTCAAATTCTTGTGATGACTGGCTCGTACTTCGTAATCACTTCGTTTGACACCGAAGTTTTTACTTCGTCTGAAGGCGAAGTTTGGAGACTTCGGGTGGTTGAAGGCGAAGTTTTGAGACTTCGGGTAGTTGAAGGCGAAGTTTTGAGACTTCGGGTAGCCACTTCGGTTAGGGACGAAGTTTAGGCTCCGAATTAGCCACTTCGTCTGAGGACGAAGTTTGGGCTTTGAAGTTCCTTGTTTGTCGATGTAATCGATAGGAGTGGTCTCCTCACGCGCGTTTTGACTTCGCCACTTCGTCTGAGGATGAAGTTTTGGCTTTGAAGTCCCTTATTTGTCGATGTAATCGATAGGAGTGGTCTCCTCACGCGCGTTTTGACTGCTACTCTCAATTTGGAGTTTTAGCTTGACTTGGATCTGATGTAAGTATACAACAAATGTTTCACGAAAGAATAAAATCCGAACTACATAAATTACAAATAATATTTCTTTAAATGAGAAATATGCCAAGTTCGGGGTATAAGTGAACGAGCTTGTATGAGCCTCTGCCGAGGACATCTCGGATTTGATAAGGACCTTCCCAGGTGGCTTCAAGTTTACCGAGCTTCTCCGCCTTACTAACTTCATTATTTCTAAGAACGAGGTCGCCTACTTGAAACTGTCGATACTTCACTCGATTGTTGTAATACCGAGCTACTTGTTGTTTGTACCGAGCTTCTTGTATGTAGGCTCGTTCTCGTTTTTCTTCCAACAAGTCCAAATTAGTTCGGAGGCTTTCTTCATTGGCATCGGTTGCGAAGTTTATAGTTCGGGGGCTCGGCAAACCGATCTCTACTGGGATTACTGCCTCGGTTCCGTAGACGAGGCTGTATGGTGTTTCTCCATTGGATGTCCGAGGTGTAGTTCGGTAGGACCATAGGACTTGGGGTAAGTTTTCGGCCCAATCTCCCTTGGCTTTGTCGAGACGAGTCTTTAAACCTTTGACTATTGTCCGGTTCGTGACTTCGGTCTGACCATTCGCTTGAGGGTGCGCTACCGAGGTGAATTTCTGTTGAATGTTGAGCTCGTCACACCATTCTTTAAATGTCTTGTCCGTGAACTGAGTTCCATTATCCGAGACGAGGATGTGAGGTACACCGAAGCGACAAACTATATTCTTCCAAACGAAGTTGAGGGCCTTTTTGCTCGTAATTTTTGCAAGAGGCTCGGCCTCTACCCACTTCGTAAAGTAGTCGATGGCGACTATTAGGAATCGTAGTTGGCCGGGGGCTTGCTCAAAAGGACCGACGATGTCTATCCCCCATTGCATGAAGGGCCAAGGGCTTTGCATGGTGGTCAGCTCGGTTTGAGGTACCCTCGTTATTGTTGCATGAATTTGGCACTTCGAACATCTTTTGACGAGGTCGACTGCGTCCTGAAGCATGGTCGGCCAATAGTATCCCCATCTCATAATCTTTCTGGTTAAAGCCCGAGCTCCGACGTGACTGCCGCAGGATCCTTCGTGCACTTCGCGTAATATGTAGTCTGCTTGATTGGGTCTCGCGCATCTTAGAAGAGGTTGAAGATATGATTTTCTATACAATACTCCCCGATCTAGGACATATTTGACTGATTTGTTCTGAAGCTTCCGAGCTTCAATTTTATCATCAGGGAGTTCGCCTCTTTCTAAATAATCCTGAAGTGGTGTCATCCAGCTCGGCTCGTCATCGATTACTGTGTTCACTTCGGCTTCATCTATACTTCGGGTTGTGACTTCTTCTACCGGAGAGGCCGTGGATGACGACGCGAGCTTGCTTAATGCATCAGCTCGGTCGTTTTCGCCTCTCGGGATTCGTATCAACTCGAAGTATGAGAAGCTTTCTTGTAAAGTTCTGACCTTGTGGAGATACTTCTTCATCCTTTCATCTCGCGCTTCGTACATTCCTAGGACGTGGCTCACTATGATTTGGGAGTCACTGTAGACTTGTATGGCTCGTAGCTGAAGGTTTTGCGCAAGGCGAAGTCCGGCTATTAGGGCTTCGTATTCCACTTCGTTATTGGTGGTTGGGAAGCTTAACCGTAAAGCATAAGGGATTTGTTTCCCTTCCGAACTGATGAACAAAACTCCAGCTCCGCTTCCCTTTTTGCCCGACGCTCCATCGACATAGACTTTCCAACAGTCTATGGGGGGTTTCTTCGGCATTTTCTCTTCGATATTCTCCTCGGCAGGTTTGGTAGGCTTCGGAGGCTCGGTGAATATTGCTTCCACCAGGAAATCTGCCAGCGCTTGCCCCTTGATAGCTTGCCGAGGTGCAAAGGAGATTGTGTGCTCGCCAAGTTCGACCGCCCACTTGGCGATTCGCCCCGAAGCTTCAGGCTTCGTAAGCACTTGCCGAAGTGGTAGGTCGGTCAATACTTGTATCGGGTGAGCATGAAAATATGGTCGAAGTCGTCTTGCAGCATTCACTAGGGCAAGTGCGACCTTCTCCAGAGGTTGGTACCTCGTTTCTGGCCCTTTTAGAGCTCGGCTTATGAAGTATATGGGTAACTGCCGAGGTCCTTCTCGAACTAAGACTGCACTTATTGATTCGCCCGAAGCGGCGAGGTATAGGGAAAGAACCTCGTCTTCTTTTGGGACGAATAAAGTGGATAAGTTGTTGAGGTATTTCTTCAAATTTTCGAAGGCTGACTTGTGCTCGTCATTCCACTCAAAGTTCGGAGCCTTCTTCAAGATCCTGAAGAATGGGAGTTGCTTCTCGGCTGCTTTAGATAGGAATCTGCTTAGCGCGGCCAAGCAGCCCGTCAACCGGTGCACATCGTGTACCGATTTCGGCGCTTGCATCTCCTGGACGACCTTAACTTTTGCTGGATTAGCTTTTAATCCTTCGCGGGAAACCCAACACCCTAGGAATTTTCCGGACTGGACCATGAAAGTACATTTTCCTGGGTTTAACTTTAGGTTCACCTCGCGGAGCAGTTTGAAGACGACCCGGAGGTCGTTTAAGGTAGTGTTGACTTTTTTGCTTTTGACAACGATGTCGTCGACATATACTTCAACAATCTGACCGATGTGAAGTTCAAATATTTTGTCAACCATCCGTTGATATGTAGCCCCAGCGTTTTTGAGTCCAAAGGGCATCTTCTTATAAGCAAAAATGCCGAAGTCTGTGACAAAGGCAGTCTTTGGAGCGTCCTCGGTACTCATAAGGACTTGATGGTAGCCTTTGTACAGGTCGAGAAAGCTGAACACCTCGTGACCGACGAGGGCTTCCACTTTCTTATCGATGTTGGGGAGGGGATAACAATCCTTAGGGCAGTGTTTATTGAGATCGGTATAATCAACACACATGCGCCATCCTCCTACTTGCTTCTTCACCATTACGGGGTTGGCCAACCACGTCGGATATTTTACCTCGAATAAAATATCGGCTTGTTGTAGTTGACGCACCTCGTCACGTATCACCTGGTTTCTCTCGGCAGCGAAGGTTCGTTGCTTTTGCCGAACTGGCTTCACCTCGGGGTCAATGTTGAGGTGATGAGTTATAATATCTGGTGATACCCCGGTCATGTCTAAAGGAGACCAGGCAAAAATGTCTCTAAACTCCCGAAGTAGTTGAATAACTTGACCTCGGAGTTCGGTACCCCCGACGAAACCGACCTTGACGACCTTGGACACGTCGTTTTCATAGAGTACGACGTCTTCAAGAGGTTCTGCAGCAGACGAGGTCGACTTCAGCACGCCGAGGTTACGTAATTGCTATGCTTGGGGATGTTGTACACCAGAACCTCGGAGTGCGACCTGCATGCACTCCTTGGCCTGTGTTTGATTTCCCCGAAGTGTGATAACTCCGTTCCTCGAAGGGATTTTGATCATCAAGTGGTAGGCCGAGCAGACCGCCCTCGTTGCTATCAGCCAATCTCTTCCTAGGATGATGTTATAGGGAGAGTTGGCTTTGACGACGAAGAAGGGAATAATCTTGGTAGTGGATAATGGACTTCGTCCTACCGTCACGGGGAGAGAGATCGTGCCATCCGTCGAGGTCTCCCCTTGTGTGAAATTCTTCAATGGAATGGGTGCTGGTTTTAAGCGTGCTTCTCCGATGTCAAGTTTGTCGAAGCAGCCTTTGAAGAGCACGCTGACCGAGGCTCCACTATCAATAAAGACCCGGTGTACCAATTTGTTGGCCACCACGGCTTCGATAATAGTGGCATCTTGATGAGGCGAGGCATGAGGGACGGGGTCGTCATTAGAGAAAATAACGACCTCGTCCTTTTTGAACCTTTTATATGAAGGCTCCTCCGAGGGTCGGTTTCGAGCTTCGGCCTTTAGTGACGACCTCGTTGAACCTTGGGGCACCCCGATGATGGCAGCGATGACTCCATCGTACTGAGGTTGATTCTCGTCATCGTCTTCGTCATCCTGTCTTGTCTTTTTATCCTGGGGTTTGCAATTTTCTCCTTTGTTCCTTCTTCGTTTACCTTTGCCCCGAGGTTGGGTGTCCAGTTGATTTTGGCCTCGGTATCTTCCAAGAGTGCCATCTTGTGTTAGGCGGTCGATTTCCGAGGCGAGATTGCGACACTCCTCGGTGTCATGGCCGTGGCCTCCATGGAACTCGCAATATTTATCCCGTGATCGTCTGCTTGATCCAGTTCGGGACAGCGGTGGAGGCCTCCGGAACAAGTTCGTATGAAGCTCATAAATTTCCGCCCGAGATCTGTTCAGCGGAGCGAACCGATCTTGCTCCGGATTAGGCCGAGGTCCGAGGCGAGATGCTAATGGTCCTCGTTGGATTCTCTCAAGAGCGCCTCGTCGAGGCTGTCCTTGATCAGCTCGCTCCTCCCTTCTCTTTTTATCATGACCTTCAGGTCGGTCAGAGGCTCGTTTCTTCCTATCTGCCTCATCTGCTTCGGCAAATGCATCAATGATCCTCCATAGCTGTTTGGAGGTTTGGGGGCGCTCTTTTACGAGCTCCCTGAAGAGTGTGCCGGAGTGAATGGCGTTTTGAAACGCCGAAATGAGGACATCATCCGAAAGGCGATCGACCTTGAGGCTCTCATCGTAGAACCGAGCTAGGAAGTCGCTAATGGATTCTCTTCGTCCTTGTTTTAAGGTAAGAAGTTGGGCCGAACTCATTTTGGCTTCGGCTTTTTGGAAAAAACGCCTCTCGAAGGCATCTAGCAGGTCGGCGTACGACCCTATGCTGCTGCGAGGGAGGTTGTCGAACCACTTCCGTGCATTGTCCACCAACAATTCGGGGAAGACTTTGCACATATAAACATCCTCGGCCAGTCCCTGGTTCAGCATATTATATTGATATTGTGACAGAAAGTTGCTCGGGTCGCAAGAACCGTTATAGGGTTTGATTGGTGGGACCCTGTATGCTGAAGGGAGTGGTGTGTAGAGAATTTTGTTGGTGAAGGGGGTAATGATTCTACTTTAAACAGTGAATCTTCCCTCTCGGTGGTCGTCCTCGTCACGTCGGGCATGGTCGACGTTTCGACGAGGTGGCGTCTTCTCTCTTCGGTGTTCCTCGTCACGTCGGTAATGGTCGACGTTTTGACGAGGTGAGGTTGAGCCTCGCCGAGGTGAAGCAATGTTTCCTCGGCGATCATTTGGTCTTCGGAGGACTTCGTCATCCCTTTCCTCGGCAATTTGCTCCGAAGCTTGGGGTCGTTGTGATGGACCCGCTTTATCTTCCTCGCAATGACCTCGTTGTTGGTGTTGTTCGGCGAATTTGAGGAAATCTTGCTCGTGGAGATCTAGATACGCTTTGAGCGCATGGCCGAGCAGAGGTTGAAGTGTGGTATTCCCTTGATTTTGATTCAATCTTTCACTGCTAATAGAGTCATCAGCTCGGTGGGAAAGGATATCTTCTACATGGCCTTCGGGAGTTCGGCGGTTCGTGGCCTGCCTGCCAGACCGAGCATAGTGTTCATCCCCTTCGTTAGTAGATAGACGAGGTGGATTACGAGGCATTTCAACCTCGTTTTGTTTTCCTTTAGCAGCAGCAGCTATAGCATTAGATCGAGTGGATCTAACCATTGTGTTTTCACTTCGGAAATAGTGATCGGACACAAAATTTACTTCTTTTCCCACAGACGGCGCCAGTGATCGATCACCGTTTTTCGAGGTGAGATTTGCACGATGGTTAGGGAATAAATAACACGGGATTTACGTGGTTCGACTTTTAATGAAGTCTACGTCCACGAAGAGGAGAGCTTTTTATTATGAAGCTTTTGAGAGCTTGAGAGCTGAAATTACAGAGATTGTGAATGTGAATATGTCTCTAATCTAGCTTTAATCTATCTATTTATAGAAAACTACAATGGCGGTTTACACCGAGTGGGCCGAGCTATTGGGCCGGCCGAGCTGCTCTTAATGGGCCGAGGTGTTGGGCCGCCGGCCGAGCTGCTCTTAATGGGCCGAGGTGTTGGGCCGCCGAGCTGCTTAGGTTTTGGGCCTTATTTGTGGACCATATCCTATCAGTTATTATTCTGATTCTGACTATGAGGTGTGCTAGGATCTACAAATTCATCACATTCAGTAAATTGTTGCCCTGTTGAGCTCTTGCCTCATCATATTCATCATTATATTCACCGTACTCTTCCTCTTCTCTTCCCTCTAATTCCGCTACCTCTCCCATTTTGTCTTGTCTCTCATTATAATAATTGCTATCACTATTACTATTATTATTATTATTGCTTAGATTTTGTTGTTCTTGACTACGAGATATCATAAGTTGATCGATTTTCTCCCTCATGCCACTTACAAGAAAGCTTGACACGCTCTTTCTGCAAACAATTAGGACAGAGTAAGCATGCAACTCATTTACCTTAATTTCACAGCCAACTATCTAATTAACTTGATCGATGGTCTCTCATGCTATATATATATACATGTATCTTGTTATGAAAGAAAACTAATGATAATTAAGATAGGGGAATTAATTTAAAGAAGATATACATAGTGAGGAAATATTGAGTTGTTCACCTGCCTAGGAGTACACGAATCTCTTCATTGTCCAAGAAGGGATCAAGCATCTCCTGGTATCTTTCCTGCCTGAGATATTCCCAATCGCTACGTGGGCGTGATACTTGTTCAATCCAATCTATGTCGTTCGCTTCGTTTGTTTGGTAATCAGACTGCAATTCTTGCCATCCATCTTCGTTCGTTTGTGAAAAATCAGCTACCCAATATGTAGCAGTCTCTACTACTCGCTGCTTATTGTTAGAGTCCATTTCTTGTATCAAGTGGTAATTTGTTGTGGCTACATCGTCATCGTCTTTATTTCTGTGGTAGATTAGATTCTTGGGTGCCTCAATGGTTTCAGCTGACTTAGGGCTAGTGTTTTGGCTCAGAAATGTTGTTGTTGTTGTCGTAGTCGTCATCAAGAAGTTGGCATTATGCTGAAAATCAACATGTTTGGATGTTGCTATACAGTCTTGTGGGTCCTGCGCTCTGAGGCAACTCTTGGCTTCATATTTCTCTTCTTTCCTTAGGGAATTTGAATTTGGTCTATCATAATTTTTTGGGAAGCTCTTAGAATGCAGGGGGAAATTTCGATTGACTCGGTGACTAATTAAGAATATATGAAGATAATAGATGATATAAGGAAGCAAATTAAGAGACATATGTCAGTATAGGTATGTATGTATACATGCAATGCAATGCAATGGAAAGGCAATGAGAGAGATGCAACACATGCAGACTGTATTATAATTAAATGAATTAGCTAGAGACCTGGAATGCAGAGGTTTGAGAGAGTGAAAGGGAATGACATCATCATCTTTAGCTTCCATGCGACGACGAAGGAGTTTAATCTTAAGCGCAGCCTTGATATGTTTATGATTATATTGTATTAATTAAAAAGAAAAAGAAAGAAGATGAATGTAGTAGTAGTAGTAGTGGGTAGGCAAGCACCTGAATGCGGCCTCGATGAGAAAATTTGGAAACGGGATTACGTTGGAGGAGGAGTTGAAGCTCCATGCGCCTGTCTCGCTCTCTCTGGGCCAGGAGATCAATGTAGGCCTGGCGACCCCTGATGCGTGGTGAAGGTGAAGGAGCGACGCACCTGAGGCTCAGGTCTGATTGATCAAATGAGGTCCTGGCGCGAGAGGTAGAGGTAGAGGTAGAGGTTGTGGATGTGGGTGGCAGCAGGGGGTGATCCAACGAGGTCCTCACGCGAGAGCCACTAATTGCCATGGGTGGCAGACCTATGCATTGATCCAAAGAGGTCCTGCTGCTGATTCGAGGAGGGGAGATGGAGATGGAGATGGAGCCGGAGGCGGCCTCATTGGGTGTCAATTTTCTGATGATGTCGGCCACTCTGAGCCTCTCGCTCTCGGTGGCATCAGAATCCCTCCCTCCTCTAATGGAAGAACGACCGCTCAAAATAGTTCTATCAGATTCCCAATCCCCAATGAGAGAATCGTCGTCCATGGGATTGGGATTGGGGAGGGGTCCCGGAGGAAGAGGAGGGGGAGTGGGAGCCCCGCGATTGGCCACTGCCTCAAAGCCTCTCCATTTCTGGACAAGGGAGGAGACGCCCCCCGCATTAATATTGGGATTAATGTCGGATGCAGCATGTGGTTTGAGAGTATTATTAGTATTAATATTGCTACTTGGAAACACAATCTCTCTAGCCCGAGCCCATTTGTCCTTGGGAGGACTGCTGCTCTTGTTATTGATGTTGGGAGCCGGATAAGGAGAAGGAGAAGGAGCAGAAACGTATGCACCGTACGAGTCATCCCCGTTATTACATTTATCATCCGTCTGCCATTGCGGATGGTGCACCCACAAGTCGGTCAGGTCCAAGTTGCTGAGATTGTTCTTGAAGAAGGGGGACGTGGGAACCATGTCCACTTGAAAAGAGGCCATCACACACCCAAATTAATTAATTACGATTAGGATTAATTAATTACGATTAGGATATAATAGGATAGGATAGGATAGGATATATCTCATGCACTACTTACAACTCTCTATAAATACAACATTAATCAACAACGTAATTTCGCCGGCCATTGGTGGGGATCGATCGGAAAAATAAAAATAAAAATAAAATAATAACAAGGAATGAAATGAGGAAGGAAAGAATATTTATGAATATGATACATACGGTGGTGAACAAAAGATTAATATTTTGTGATCAACAACCAAAACAATGATTTGGAGATCTTAGATGTTCATCTCATCCATTTCCGCAACTATATAAATGTGTGGCCGATCGTTTTGTTAGTTCCAATAACTACGCTTTTCCCTTCCCCTATTTTCCCCTCACTATTCTATTTCTATGTACCGTACCTACCCTAATTCAACGACTCCATCAATATTACAATAAACCTTTATTATTAATTTGATGGGAGAAAAAGGATATGGGGAAGGGGAAAATAGTTATTTTTATAAACAAAATGTGCCAAAATTGAAAAATATTAGATTAGTATGTTTAAATTATAGTTGCATTATCTATCTAAAGAAAATATAATTACATTTATTTAATTTGATAATTATAATTAATTAATAGGTCATTAAGTGTGAATATGGGCCCAATGCCCAAACACGGGAGTAATGTTAATGAGAATGGGCCTTACAAATGGGCCAGATTGTTACATAAGATTGGGTAGCGTAGGGAATGGAATAAATAAAGGATATGGGAAAGTAGCAGTGCCACTGTGTGTAAAACTTGAAGTGGCGAGCATATGTAATAGAGAGAGAGATAGAGAAGATATGGCAATCAGCGCGACTTTGTTCGGTGCCCTGCTGGGAATGGGGACTCAGATGTACTCTAACGCCCTTCGCAAGCTCCCATACATGCGCCGTAACCCCTCCTCTCTTTTCTTCCCCTCTTTTTTCTATTTATTTTCTTCGATTTCTGAATTCTGAATTGCAGATCCGTGGGAACATGTGCTGGGTATGGGTTTGGGGGCTCTTTTTGTTAACCAATTGATCAAGTTCGACGCTAAGTCTCAGGAGGATCTCGACAAGCTGCTCATCAAGGCCAAAGAAGCTAATGAGCGCCGCTACTTTGGTAATTCCTGATTATTCCCACTCTTATTTCTCATTTCTTCTTGCTCTCCATTTTTTATGTTTTTACAATGTTAGCATTTTAAGCTGCTGTCGTTGCATTTTAAGCTAATGAGCGCCGCTACTTTTTTTTATTTTATTTACCTTGTTACTTGTAACGAACATGGTGTTCCCATGGAACCATAAAAGAGGATGTGAAGGCACTAGTTTTCAAAAATGTTCTTGTGATATATCTTAATTCTTCAGTTCATACTTTACAACTACTAACTACTACACATATTGAATTTATAGTCTCAAACCTAGGCTAAACCTTTTAGGGATAAATTTATATAATCATCCTTTAAATCCGTTCTTTTTATCCCTCTCTTCTATATAAATTATAATTTCACCATTTATTTCTCATTTATCCCACTCTAACTCTAAGTAGGGATAATATTATCACTCCAAATTTGGAAGAATAATATTATCCCTCCTTAAAGTGGAATGAAGGGGAATAAATTGTGAAATTATAATTTAGATGAAATGGAGAGATAAAAAATGAGGGATTTAAATGGTGATTATACTAATACTCTCATTTTAGATGGATAAATTTATCTCTTAATGAGAACACAATTTTAGAAAACAAATCACCTATACATAGCAGTGATTGATGATAATAATTATCCAGATCTCAACAATGGGAATCAAGGTAAATACATCTTCATGTGATATAGTTTGAAGTGGAAGAAATATCCAGTATTTTAACATTACTCAAACTTATCAGTACCAAAGTGCATTATACCTACTAATTCTTGATCTTGTTATGATGACCCTGCAACTGCAAGCACATTAATTCATGTGCACACAACTCTTGGCTTCTTTCAATTTCCTGCACCATCCTCGTTTGACTTCTAAATTGTTTCAAATACTTGTGCCATCCATATCAATAATTGTTCAAGATTATGAGAAACCCAGATCCATGATCCCATATATAATGATCTCGATTGGATCCAGTTTACTAAAACAAAATTAGAATGTAGATTTAATTAGTTCATTAATCAAGATTTTAAGAGAAAGAGACAACTTTTCATGCACCGTTATCAATTTGACTAGTCCTAAAGGTTGTATGTGTGATTATTTTGTCTAAAAGGAAAAAATTAATGGCTGCATTTATCAAAGAGCTGGGACAAAATGCAAGGATTAAATCTGAAAATGTTGCTAGACATGTCATAACTTTTGATCTGAAACAAGAGATTATGCATGATCGATTTGTTTTGCAGGAACTAATATTCTGTAAGAAATTTGATGTATGAATTTGCCAGTCCATTTTATTTCTGCTTGGTTTTCACTTCATTTCTGTTTGGCAATCCATACTTATGGTTATGTACTTCATCTTTAGTTGAGTGCCTCATAAATTTTATATTATCTATTATACATTTTCGCATGCCTCCACTCGTCCAGATTCCCTATGTAATTTTATTTGGATATTGAGTTTGCAGATGATGATGAAGATTAAAAGATGACGGGGGTTGTCAAACCTCTTTTATTTTGTATCAGAATTACTTTTCCGCAAACAAATGGTAGCTTGATTGGTACCAGGCTTTCTGTTGCTCAGGAGATCTGCCTGCACGAGCATTCTCTTAGTCTCTCTTCTTTAGAATATAAATTTTTGTTGCATATTTGTTTGCAACTCATCCAAAACATGTTATCTTTCGTCATATTTTATAAGGTTGGTTCCTGTAAAATACAACTGTTTTCATATTTTCTTGTTTATTGAATGCCTTTTTCTAAAAAAATTTGCCCATAAAATGCATAATGTTTTGAATTCTTCCCGTTTTCTCATCATGGCTTCTTAATTTGCGGAGAAAATATATAACATTCTGGATTCATTGCAAATAATCTCATGGTTGATGTAATAAGTGGGATAATCTGAAAATACTCATCGTGAATTTTAGAAGAATCAGTCCAATTTTATATAGATAAGGATAATGTGGCATGTTGCTAGAGAAGTAGCGTAATAGGTTTAAATAGATGTCATCGCAAGGTATCACAATAAAAGTAGTATGAAACACAAATTGGAAAGGATATTAACAGCTCAATTATAGGAATGAAGTTATAGTGCAAATTAAAAGTAGGGTGGTCAGATGTTGTGAGCTATAGAAATGATTTGAGTTGAGTAAGCAGGAGCTATAATACATCTGGGCTCATTTTTTGAGAAGGAACAAGAAGAGTGTCTTTGAAAACATGCAGCAACTGATGGCATGCTTGGCGGGATGTTGGTCTCTCAGAAGGAGCAGTTTTAGTGCAGCGAAGAGCTATTTCAAGCACTTGCATAATAGCACTTTCCTCATTGGGTAAGAGGGGTTTTAACATAGGATCTACTAGCTCCTCACTGACACCACTCTCCTCCACCATGCACATTTCTACCCATCGCACCATGTCCATATCCACGCCGAATCTCTCATCTGTCGGCATTCTTCCAGTCACAAGCTCCGCAAGCACAATTCCCATGCTGTAAACATCACTCTTCTCTGTGGCCTTCATGGAGTATGCATACTCTGTTACAACACAACACATAACAAACACCACTCTTTTAATCTTTACCTCCATTCAATTAGACAAGTCAGGAGTCATCTTTCAAAATACCTGGAGCAATATAGCCGTAGGAGCCTGCAAAGCACGAGTTGGACTCCGTATTTAGGGAATCTTGATTGTCATTGATAGTTTTGGCGAGCCCAAAATCTCCCAAATGGGCCTCCATGTCAGCATCCAGCAACACGTTGCTCGACTTAACGTCCCTGTGAAGTATCTTAGGCACACAATCATGATGAAGATACTCCAGCCCTTGTGCCAATCCCACGGCTATCCTCAATCTTGTGTCCCAGTCTAGTATCTTGAACTTCTTCTTCTTGTCTTGGTTGATGGGCGGCTGCTGCTGCTTGTACAACAAGTCCCACAAGCTCCCATTCTCCATGTATTCGTAGATGAGTAAATTGGACCCGGCCCTCGCGTTGCTACAATGCCCCAACAGTCTGACCAAATGCCTGTGTCTTATTCTCCCCAGAGTCTTGATTTCCCTTGCAAAGCTCCTATCCAACATCAGATCATCCTTCCTCGCTATTCTCTTGATTGCTACCGTCTCTCCACTAAACAATTCAGCTCTGTAGATGGTTCCCGAGCCCCCACATCCTATTATGAACTCCTCACTCAGATTATTTGTGGCTTCCATCAAGTCCAGCCATCTTATATCGTACCTAGCAGCAGTTCCAACATTATCAAACAGCGGTCGCCTTTGCTGTGAAGAACTTGAAGAGTAAGCCGAGTCCACTTCACTTGCCCTTCTGTAGGCTTCTCGTCTATGCTTGAAAAAGAGGACACCTCCCAGTAGCAACAGCACTACTGCAGCTGTAGTAGATATGGCAGAGATTATCACCACAGACGATTTGCTGAGGCCAGGCAGTTCATTGGAAGATGATGCAGCATCATCACTGCAATTCTGAAGAGGGCTGCCGCAAAGATTCAAATTCCCATTGAAGGCAGAGGCCGGCCAGCGAGCATAGTGCTTGTCTAGTTTTCCTTGAAGACGATTGAAAGAGAGGTCCAATCTTCCTAAGCTACTCATTTCACCAACTTGTGAAGGGACTTGTCCGGCTAATGCATTGTGAGATAGATCGAGTGCTTCGAGTTTGTCCAGAGCACCAATAGATGGGGGGATGTTTCCAGTGAGATTGTTGTAGCTGACATCGAGGGCGCTTTGCAAATTCTGGAGCTGCCCCATCTCGACTGGAATCTCTCCATTGAAGTTGTTCCTCGAAAGGCGTAGTTGGTATAGTTTGTTGAGCTGGCCAATGGTGGGAGGAATGGGACCAGAGAGGTGATTACTGTCGAGATCAAGGACGTTAAGAGAGTTGAGTTGCCCGAGTTGAGGAGGCAGGGTTCCATTGATGGAGTTGTTGGTGAGAGACAAGACCAAGAGATTGGAACAATTGAATAAACTTGGAGGAAGAGAACCGGACAAGTGATTGTGTGCAAGCTTAAGCTCGCCTAATAGAGGAAGGCGGCCAATCCAGAATGGGAGTGAGCCAGAGAGATGATTGTGATCGAGATCAAGATGAGTCAAAGCCTTGCACAACGAAAGCTGAAGGGGTATCTCTCCCGTAAGTAGATTGGAGGAGAGATCCAATAGAGATAGTTGGCGGAGTAAACCAAGCGTCCACGGAATCTTTCCAGTGAATCGATTGCTGCCCAGCCTTAATCTTTCAAGAGCGGGGGAATTCCCGAGTTGATGGGGGATGTCCTGATCGAAGGAGTTGTTGGTGACATCAAAGGAGAGGTAGTGAGGAGAAGTGCAGAGCGGGGCGATGGTTCCGTTGAGACTGTTGTGGGAGAGATTGATCCTAGTCAAGTTGGCAAGAGCGGTGAGGCTACCGGGTAGGGCGCCGGTGAGAGAATTGTTATAGAGCATGAGCTGCTCCAGTGATTGGAGACGGCCGAAGGTGTCCGGAATGGTGCCGGAAAGCCGGTTGTCTGCCAGGTCGAGTATAGTGAGGTGAAGGCAGTTCCCCAAAGTGGGCGGTATGAGTCCGGCGAGATCATTCTGTCTGAGGTGGAGAAAATTGAGTTGGGTGAGCCTTCCCAAGGTGATGGGGATGGTCCCCGAGAATTGGTTCCCGAAGAAATCAAGCATTTGCATGCTGCTGCAGTTGCCAATCTCCAGGGGAATATCGCCGGAGAGCTGGTTGTCGTAGAGAAACAGAATCTGGAGGTTGTTGAGCATGCCGATCTCTTTGGGAAGATGGCCTTGCAAATTGTTCTGGTAGAGGGCGAGGGTGCGGAGATTGGTGAGGTTGGCAATGAAGGGAGAGAGAGAACCGGAGAGAGTATTGTTGTTGAGCATGAGGTCGGTGAGGCGAGTCATGTGGTAAAGCTGGGGAGGAATGGGGCCGTCGAGTGTATTATTGGACAAATCGAGCTGCGTAAGGGAAGTGCAGTGGGTTAATTGGGTGGGAATGGGACCGCCCAGCTGATTCTGGCCGAGCATCAAGTGTTCCAAGCTGGTGGCGTTGGAGCATATTCCAGTGGGGATCCTTCCCGTGAGATTGTTGCTGGAGAGCACCAGGTAAACTAGCTGCCCCATCTTCCCCAGCTCACCGGGAATTTCTCCGGTCAGCATGTTTCCGGATAAGTCTAAATTCTGGAGATTCACAACATCAGCCAAGGACTTGGGGATGGGGCCTCGGAGCTGATTGCCCAAGAGATTAAGGTACTGCAGCTTATCGCCAAGGCGGGAGGGAATCTCCCCAGAGAGAGTATTGTTAGCAAGATTGAGCAGCTGGAGATTGTTGAGACCACCCAGCTCAGGGGGGATGGAACCATTGAGACGGTTGAGCGCCGCAGTGAAGACGGTAAGGCTGGAGCAGTTGCCGAGCTCAGGTGGGATGGGTCCTTCGAGCAGGTTTTGCTGCAAGACCAAGTTCTCTAGGCGCCCGAGCATTCCCAGCTCAGGCGGAATGGGACCGCTCAGACTGCAGGAGGCCAGACCAAGGATTTCCAGATTCTCAAGATTGCCCAACGATGCCGGAATAGGACCTGTGAGGTCATTGTCTCCGATTCTAAGGACTCGGAGATTGATGAGGGAGCCGAGTTGTGAGGGAATGGGGCCAGAGAGTTGGTTGGAGAAGAGGAGCAAAGATTCCAAAGAGTTGGAGAGAGCAGGTGGGATGGGGCCGGAGAGGTAATTACAAGAAAGATTGAGGTGGAGCAGGTTTGGCAGAAGAGCCAGAGCCGGTGAGACAGACCCCCGCAGCAAAGAGTTTGAGAGGTCCACACCCACCACAGCGCCGCTGGTGGAACACGAAATTCCTTTCCATGCACAGAAATTGGAATTCTGGGACCAGTCTTGCAGCAGGTTTAGTGGGTCGTCAAGGAAAGATTTTCTCACCTCCAAGAGGATGTTGAGGGTACTTGAATTGGATGAAGAAGAAGAAGAAACAGTGGTGGTGTTTTGGCATGACCCCAAACGGAGAATGAACACAAGAAGAAGCAAGAGAGGCACCATGGTATACGGTACGTATCTTAATTAGATCATCATTGTCGTCGTCTTCTTCTTTTGATCATGATCATGACAGCAGAAATGAAGAAGCATGTAATTTGTAGTAGTAGTGAGTGCATGGGATGGTGAGCAATTCTTGGGCATTTAATGGCGTCGGGAGTGTGTCAGACGAGTGATTAATTAGCACCGATATAGTCAGCCACTTAGAGGTGAAATATTATGAGATATTGGGAAGTCAAATATAAATTGGGGGAATCAATTGCCAGGAACATTTAATGAGGAAACACTTAAATCTAGGAAAAGAAAAAGAAGGCACAACACAACTAATGACATTACTACTAATTTTACTGCATAATTATTTATTGTTATGGTTGGTTGTTTGGTTTGTTGGATGGAGTAAAGGGGTGGTTGGACTTTGGAGTCGGAACAATGTAATGTAAGTGGTTCACTTCACCGGTTATGGCACTCGACTTAATCCTCATTCTGAAAAGTGAGCGGTTGAGTTTCCACATATTCATATTGCACAACACCACTCTTCTTCTTCTTCTTCTTCTTTTTCTTCTTCACTCTTACACTTTCTCTCTTCAAATATATTCTTTTCATTCTACCTTATTCTCTCCCTACTACGTAACCAACCATAACCATTCCTCTCTAAGATTGAATTGCTTACATAACATAACAACCACTAATTCCCCTACACATACCACCCTCCCTTTTTGTTCTGTCAAATATAATACAATACAATACAATACAATACTCTTATTAATTTCCTTCATTTGTTAATTAGAGCTTTACACATCTATTATTGATATGAGAAGTGGATGTATAGTTTTGACTCTACCGACTCCTGTTGTCTGTTTGTTGCTTTTTCAGTTTTCTTGCTTTGATGAATATGGTTGAGTTGAACCAATTTTCATCAAGTCAAATTCCAATACTCTCTACTCTACCTCACACACACGTATGCACATCTACTCCTAAACTTAGTTTTCTATATTTAATTTATTTACAAGCTAAGATGCTAGCAACTTAATATTGATAATGTGAATATAGCTACGCCTGTTCATTATGTACTTGTTTGTTTTACTTTCAAAGTAGTCGTAGACTCACTCGTAGTCTTAGTCTGTATATATATACCAGAAATCAAATGCAATTCATCTAGAGCGGAATCGAGTTGGAGCGACATTATGGAGTAATAAATGGCACAGTACAACACAACATGCCTATTATTATCCTTATCTGGTATATTTGTTCATATATACCGACTGTCACGGGTTCCCCTTTTCATTGTCTCTTTCTCACACCCTTTTCACACATTTGGAAAATAATGTCAACTTGGGAACCTCTCTCTATCTATCTTTGTTACTACAATCAACTCAACTCTCTTCCTCTCAAACCCTTGCCAATATTAATATCAATTCACTTACTTATTCATTGGAAGGACCAAGAAAATTCACACAATTGACACTTAATGGTGTATGATTATACAATGCACAATAATTTAACATGCAGCATAATGCACAATATAATAATAATAATAATAATAATAATAATAATATGCATAGAGAATCAACCTCTAGAGATTAATTAATCCTGTTCCTATAAACAGGTCCCTCCCCACATAATGAGAAATGCAATAATGCGCATAACGATAATTAAAAGTATAGAGTCAACAATAATGCACATAAAGATGCTTTCCTTTTAATATATTATTTATTATACATATACTGTTCGGTTCAATTTTGAGTCTTTAATAACCAGTAGATGCTGGCAAGATATAGATGTACAATTATACATACACCAGTTCAAGATTCATTACCAAGGAGAACCTTTGGCCTTGGCATAAAGTATTCTAGCTTTATAAACTATATAAGGTAAAATACCAACTTAAACACCCGATTAGATATTCACCGTCAGTAATAGTATTATGATTCAACGTCAACTGATAATGGTGATTGATGGCCCCATAAACAGAGATGTCAGAGGACAAGATCAACTTACATGGGAATCAGCATCTGGAGACAAATATATTGATAGGGTGGTAGTAGTAAGTAGTAAGCAGTAGTATCTAGCTAAATCCTAAGTCGCTTTACTTGCTTGCATCAACCCAACGGAGCTTCACGCAGGGCACAAGATTGCTACCTCATCAAATCAAAACAGAAAAGGAGTGGGGCGGGGCGGGGCGGGGCGGGGCGGGCCTCAACTACACTATTACATCTCTTCCTACTTCTAACAATATATCACAGCATACTACACAATTCCACAACTAGAACTAAGGGTCTTGTTTTCAAAATTCAGTTACTACTATAATCAGAGCCAGTCCATGTAAAAAATTCCCTCGTACGATCCAACCCATGCACCCAAACTATGATCCTGCCAGTAAGTTCTGTAATCCTGACCATCTCCTGCTGTCCATTCCATGATCAAAATAAATGATTTCTATCTTCTAACAATTACTTCAACAAATATATATAAGATAAAAAAAATGACTTATACCTCTAAATGCACCTCTTGTGGGCCAGCAGACTGTTGTTGGGATAGAATTCATAAGTTTCTCTCCGAAGAGCAGTTCACCGGACCTTATATCCCACAGCCGGACGAAGCAGTCCTCTCCACCTGACAAACCGGAGATAGTCAAAACCAGTTTCAAACAGTGCAAACAAACCGGCAACGGTGTGCATCCAAATCATTTTACCTGACATTACAACTTTCTCTGATGGGTCAACTCCTAGTTCTATACGTGTATGGGAATTTACACTGCCTTCATACGATTGAACTGGGCCTTTCTGGATTAGACGATGGTCATACAGCTTGATCTGAAGATGCAAAGAAGACCAGACTTAATAGCCCAAGAACTAAAATTTAATGCACATATAGTACACTGCACCCAAACCATCACCAAAAATGATCACATAGCATTCGAAAGAGAGAAATGAATGTCCAGACCAACAAGCTTCAATGACTTGTTACTACTTGCAGATCCCCACAACCAATGCGGCACCCTTCAAAATACCCTATTCACTTAAATCTATTTCTGTCACAATTCCCTTCCCATATCCTACATATATACAAGCCCAACTCACAAAGAAAACCTCAATTTAGCATTATCTAATGAATTCTCAACAACTTATGAAAAAAAAAACATCAACTTATAACAAACTATAAGTCTGAAGTCTCAAACATTCTTCCTTTTCTTTCTTTTTTTAGTTTTCCTATTATGTTCGAGGACAATAATATGCCTTATGTATAAAACAAAAATTAGTTTGTCAAACCATGCCTTAATTTTCCCTACGCGAACCAATTTTTGCCTTGTAATAGTTTTCTCTTAGAATTAGGATTGACTGAATAGAAACAAGATAATTGCTGAAAATTCATTGTTACGGCGGGGAAATGGTCTGTGAATAAAACCTTGGGAGGTGGATGCATATATCATTATACCTCATGCTCGTGTCAGTTAAATATCTCAATATTACACAAAGAAAAATAATATCACAAATGAAGCTAAATACAAAATTATTGGAGAACTAACCGAGCCATCCATGGAACTAGCCAAAAAGTATTGATCCCAAAGATCAAGCAATGTCAAGCTATAATTCAAGAAAAATTCCAACTTAGTATTTCTAACACAGAGAAATTGAGTAACAGATAAATGGAGTAAAATAGTGAGTAGAGAGCCTCCTAACCAACAAACAGATGAAGGCATTGACATTGTTGAAGATCTACCCGTGCTTCTTTTAATCTGCATATAAAGTTTTTACTTTATAGCCAAAATGGATGATAACACATAAAATTCTTGAAACTGGACGTTTCATTCATAATTAGGCATAATTTAATAGAACATGAGATTCTATTGGCACAAAAATTTATCTAACTGAAATCTGAATGACTTGAATCTTAATTATGAATTATCTCATGTACACGAGATTCTTTAGAGGACCTCTTGCATCTTTCAGCAATCCAAGTGATATGTTTGCAATAGATTGTTATTTATCCAATTAATGGAAGTAATTTGGTTGACTTCCCTTACTAAGGAAGCTATATGTTTCCTGACTTTCCGCATACTGGGAAGCTTGGAGACTCAAGTAGAAGCAGCTAAAACTAGGAACCTCTGAGGCTATATGTTCTGAGAGCATATTGAAATGATTATTTGATCTTTACATAAATCAAGGACCTCCAAAATCCAATTAAAAGCTTCCAGCAACCATATGATATTGAATAATGCCTGATCAAATCAAATGCTTATTAATTTCTTAACTCGTAATTGTAACCATAAAAGTAGTCGGATCCATGAGCAGCATGACTTCATCATGTATTCAACATTATGTTCTAACAAATTTTTAGAAGTCAGCAGCACTAAAATTTGGATATAATCTTCTGAACGACTTAGCAGATCATTTTGAGCATTTATACTCGGGATTATTGTTGGAAAATAGACAAACTGTGTGCGTTTTTGAATTTTTGTACATGAGCTTTTAGTTTGGCCTCAATATACATGAATTTTTGCAATGTTAACATAATTTTCAATTGCATCAAAATTAATGATGAATTTATGATAGAATTAAAATTTTAGAACTTATGGAAGCATGCATAAACTAACTCTCTTGAAAACAAATTGATTTATGGGGACTAAATCCTCATTCAGTTGCCAACTCAGCATTAATTTCAGTGAAATTGAAGATTGTGTGGGAATCGCAAAAAATTGAAGCACTGTATTTTGAGGACAAATTAAAATCTAATGAGCAAAACCCAAAAAAAGCTAAAAGCTCAAGTATTTTTTCTGCAGTGATTAATTACTCTATACTCAAATCAGAAGCAGTAAAAATTAGTATTCATTATTGAGTTATGATTGGCTAGCAGGCAGTTCAAACATGAACTCACTAGTCCAGTATTTCAACCAAAGCACCACCCCAAGTCATAGTGTTTCATGTTATTCTTCACACTGAAAAGCATGCTTAAGGATGAATCTCACTTGTTTTTGGCGAGTGTCAACAGTCACTATTTCTCCATTTCTCAATCCGCAAAGAATAACTTTCCCCTGAAGCAGAAATAACCAAGAAATGAAAAGAGAGAAAAAAATTACATTGTTACACCATGGTACATTTTTACCATACGATGAAAGCCAAACTACAGCACAAATTACATAAAGATCATAATGCATTGGAGCAGATTCAAAAGTAATATCCCTCACTGATCAAGCACTTTGTTAGTAAACAATGAAGTATCTTCTTATTAAATTTAACATTGTCCAACATTAATGCAAGGACTGGGACACCTGAAGTCAAGTTACTTCACTTAAATCTCATTACTAAATTGTATAGTAAATCTTATCATAACTCTAGAGTTTAAAATCAAATCTTGTAGTCACATATTGCATAGTAGAATGCCCAATCAATATTTTCCGCATCCATAAAAGCCTATAGATTTTCTCTCCATTCGTGGAATACATTCTCTAATGAAAATGGTTATAGTATTTTGTATTCACTTCATGGAAGTAAATGGAAGCTGGGTCAGGTAGTGACATAACTAAATTTGATCTTCTGTATTTGAGGCTAAGATGGTAAGCATTCCAACATTAAGGTACTTGCTTCCACAGGAACCAGGTTTTTGGTGAAAAGTTTTTGTTTGGTTGAGAAAATGAAAGTATCACCTCTCAAAAAACTTAAGGTTCTATATAGTAATCCGAACGTGGTCCATAAAGTATGTGTATGTTGAACAAATATCTGTCTAGAAAACATATGCCTATGAAATACATCTCCATACATGGTTTAATTTAACATTTTAACTTACTGATTGTTCCAGCTGCAAGGACATTACATCACTCTTACAACGAAGCACGCATGATGATACTCCAGTTTCCATATTTAGCACCATAACTCCTCTGTTGGTTCCTAAAACAAGGAACCTTGACATTAATATATAGTGCACAACAAGTCTACAAATCTACAACATATCTCGGCATACTCAATGAAATGAGGTATCTATGATAATGACCACAACTACAGGCGAATACTGTTAGGAATGGTCTAAAATACAACAAATACAAGATCTAGTAAAAATATTGAATGAAAAGGTCAGAAGAGTTATCTAATTCAGGATAGATATCAGATAAAATAGAAACTTTCCCTAACACTCATCACGTCACAAACTTGAAATGGTCAGTCTTTTCATAAATTCAGACAAAAAATGGGACATATATAAAGGACACAATTCTCAGAGCAATTGCAGCACATGAAAGTACGACAGCAAATAATTAGGGATAATAACCAAGGGAGAGCAGTGAGCACTGTTATCATCTAATAGACTAATAGTCTAATAATATAAAGAACTATGAAATTTTAGATACTTACCAATTGCAGCACGCTTTCCTTCAGGGTCACAGTCAGCAGCCCAAAGTGTCTGTTCAAATGAAGCAAGCTCATGAAATTCTTGTATTGGGACACTGGCACCAACACTTAGTGGCTTGCTTAGGTCTAGTAGGTAGACAGATCCAGAAGCACTTTCTGACCCCAGTGTTGTGATCCTGGTCTATTGTTAAAGTCACCAATAATGAATAAAATTTCTACTAACTAAGCATAATATCAGGCATCTTTAAACTAAATAGACACAGCAATCAGATGTACCAAACATCTCGGCACATTAGCCACTCAATGATGAGAATGATCAAACACATGTTTGACTATTTAAAGTTCATATACTTTTATAAAGCCCGCATCTTTGGAAAAATTCAATCACATTCTACTAAGATTATTTTAAATTCAACATCATGGTTTTCTTTAAGTCAAAATGCAAGCATGTAAGCAAAACATGCATTTTCCCAGAAGGAAATTATATAAATATGTATAACAACAGGATTTACTGAAGGATACAGAAAGTGCTTTGACATAATATCAGCTGGTAGACAACTCTTTCTCAATAACTTAATACTAGAAACATCAGATGTCAAATATGCTGTAGATCCATAAGAGCTCCCTAGCTGTCTGATTAGCTTTTTGCGCCTTGGTACTACATCCGAATTGAGAGGCCATATAAGATCAATCTTGTGTGTTTCCATTTGATCTACTTTCTGTTCAGCCATTCCCACTGGAAAAAGGCTATGGCATACCAAAGTCCAGAATCATAAAGAATAGAGGACCATCAACAAAAGACGTGAAAGGAAAAACTCAAGGTGAAGCAAATACATGACAGTGAGCCACAACGAAATAAATAAAAGAAAATTAACGGTTAAAGCTTCCATATTCTTTATCGACCCTTATAAATATAGACAATGAATAGATCAGATCCCTTTAGATATTATGGAGCCTATATAGTACTTTAATAGTTTGTGACTTTGTGGAGTAGCTAGATCCTCAGTGTGTAACTTAGGATATGGTAAACATATAACCATGGAACTCGAAACAATAGGCAATTAATGAAAACAGATCAGTAGTTCCAATAGCAAAAGTATGAGTATCAACATGTGAAGTTAGGCTTGAAATAATTAAAACTCACCGCAATATGCCATTTGCACCAATACTGACCAATATATCTCTCTCCACGAGACCGTGTGGAGAAGAAACCTCAGCAACTATATGTCTCAATGCAGTATTTGCAATCTTTTTAGTCCCTTTGTATTTCCATATCTGCAATTCATTAAAGTGAAGCATTGAACAACATATCTTCACCTATAGCTAAAACAAAACATAACTTGCTAGATGACGAGAGTCTCCATGGAGTGAAAAAATGGCATTTTTGACAAGGATTTGAATGGAAAAAGAAACTTGGATGGACAAGTTATGAAAAGGAAGAAGCTGGATAGATGGGACAGAGCGACAGGATAATATAGTAAGGTTCTCAGAACTAGCATCACCATATGACAGCCAGGATGTCGAAGCAAGTTTAAAACTTTTTTTAGACAGTGGAACTCGGGAGAATAGGGAAGTTCCAACCTCTGTTTGGATTAGTAAGAAAAGGAATGCATATATTATGAAAGATGCACCTATGCATAATGTATAATAGAGATAGTATAACCAAAATCGTGTATGCAATTTAGAATGACAAAGACAAAATGGTACATGTTAAGATCACTAAATAAGTATTCTTTATATCCATGGCCGATACAATAATGACGATCCCCAAAAGAAAAGTAGAAAAATGTTTGCAGGCAAAAGGAGAGGGGTATGTATGACTGAACGAATAGTAATTTGAAGATGAGCAGAGTTAAGTTATACCATTGGTTGTGATGCATGGTACTTTTGATAAACGGATTGGAAGTTAAGCTTGCGGTTGCACAACTCCCTAGAGTGGAGTAGCTTTTGTCTGAATTTTATGGTTTGAGGCTGAAATAAAAAAAAAAGAAAAATTAGTATTCACCTTGTCTGAATTGAGAATGTGGAAGTTGATTATTATTCACCTGGGGATGAGGTTGGGGTTGAGGTTGAGGTTGGTCGGAGAGCGGTGGAGGTTTTCTGGAAGAACCGCCGGGAATAGGGCCTTTATAAGGAAAATAGCGATTCTTCTCGGCGTCAAAGTAAAATCCCGGAAGGTCTGGAAAGCCAGACAGAGACAGTTAAATACTCCATATGAAAGAGAGAGAGAGAGAGAGATAGGCAGAAGGAGTAACCTTTCGGCATAACTGAATTGAACGAGTGCAGCGAAGGGGGCGGGCGGGGCCAGAATATGTATGTATGTTTTCTGCAGAATGGGGGGCTTGCCTGGCCTTTCCTTTTTCAAACTAGAAATTCTACCCGTGCGATGCGAATATAACATGAAAAAATATATTAAATTAAAATTAAAATAAGTTAAAAATATATAATTATATTTTTATAAATTTTGAAATACTTCTCTATATACAACATTAGATGTAGTAGTAGTATCTTTCTTTTTTTCTCCATCTAGTAAAATCTTCAAACCTGATCGACTTTTGACTCTTGATACTGCTACATACAATTGACCATGAGTAAACACCGGTCTTTTCAGGAATAATCCAACATGAGAAAGCGATTGTCCTTGACTTTTGTTGATCGTCATTGCATAAGAGAGGATTATAGGAAATTGTCGTCTTTCAAACTTGAATGGTAATCTTGGATCTGCTGGTGTCAATGACATTCTTGGGATCAATACTTTCTCGCGTGCATTTTGTCCAGTAAGTATCTGTGCCTCAAGTACATGTGTACCAAGCTTTGTTACCATTAATCTCGTCCCATTACACAATCCATATGCAGGGTCTATATTCCTCAACAACATGATTGGTGTTCCTTCCTTCAAATATAATTCATGATTTGGAACTCCTGAGCACTTTATGTTGTTGAGAAACTCTGGTGTATGTACTTGTTGTAGTAAGTCAATAGCAGAATATGATTTGCATGTTGAATCAGAGCTTCGATAAACATGAGATTCATTTTTGTTTACTGATATCATGTATTGATTCACAGACTCCACGACATTAAGTGTTGGTGCAAGTATAGCTCTCTCTTGTAGCAAACTTGTATCCATTTGATTAGCATCATATGATGGATAAGTAGATTCGACAATGCTCTCAATAGGGTTACTTGTCCATTTAATTAGAATGTCATCTGGAATGTGAATGTTGACTTGACCATCATTTGGACCTCCAATTGTTCCATCACCGATATCAGTAATCCATTTTCTGAACTCTTGTAATTCGACGACATCTTCGTTGGAGTTTATTTGTTGCAATCTCATATTTTTTGTCAATCTTAAAACCTTACAATACTTCCAAAGATATGAAGAGTTTATTGCTGCAAACACAATATCTTGTCTGCTCCCCTTTGGAATAACTGGCAATATTTGTCTGAAATCTCCTCCTAAGACGACTGTCTTGCCCCCGAAAGGTTTGTCTGTGCTTGAATTGTTTTGAAAGCGCAATATATCTCTCATGCTTCTGTCAAGAGCTTCAAAACAATATTTGTTCATCATTGGTGCCTCGTCCCAAATAATAAGCTTACACCGAATTATGAGTTCCGCTAACGGTGTTCCTTGTTGTATATTGCAGGTGGACTCTTCGTTTACATTAATGGGAATCTTGAATCGTGAATGTGCTGTTCTCCCACCAAGTAATAACAGAGATGCAATACCACTTGATGCTACATTTAACACAATATCCCCTTTGCATCTTAAAGCAGCTGAAAGTGTTCTCCACAAATATGTTTTGCCTGTACCACCGTAACCATATACAAAAAACAAACCACCGGATTTTGAGCTCACATCATGTGTAATTACTTCATACACATTTCGTTGCTCATCAGTAAGTTTACTCATTAAGAGTATGTGCTCTTCCTTCAAATGATTTCGATCGTATCTCATCTCTTCATTGATCAAAGAATTTGTATTCGACTGAATGCATTCTTTATTGGGAAACGGCATACCTTGAAAATCTTGTAATGTCCTATTTAGATCAACCAATTGTTTTTCGATCTCCATGAGAGTGTAATTTTTGACTTGATCCTCCGTCAACTTTAACTCTATAAATGTAAATTAAAAGGTAATGTCAATAAATAATATAATGTTAATATAAGTACGTGATATAGAATACATTTTGTCATATTACCTGGATTTTGATGCATTAAACGTTGATTATATAGAATATCATCTGATAAGTATTCCCAACATGCATTCCATACGTCTTCCGGACTTCCTAATGAATCTGTTGATAACAATGTGACGAACAATTTTCGCACTGATGATGCTGATGCCCAATGACTTGCTTCTTTGATGCTGTCAACATATTCATTGTCATCATTTAACAGTCCTAATGCATAGCAAGCATCTTTATAAGTTGTATGGATAACACCGTTGAGAGTTCGTATGTCTTCATAACATGTTGCACCTCGCACTATGTTAAGTAGACATCTCAAATAATATCTTTCGCCACTACCTGGGTAGACGTGAAATATTCTACCAATTGAGTAGCCTTGCTTCCTTGGTTTCCATACTTTCTCATTTTGTTTACAAACAAATTGTGTTGGAAATTCTGTATACGTGAGTTTCCTTGCTTCGGGATACTTTTTATTTGCTTCGAACCATGCCGTAAACATACTTTCTCCAACAGTTGGTTTATTAAGCACTTCTTCAACTGTATCTGAATCTTTGAAGATAATATTTTGTTCGTTCGGAAGATGAAAACTCAACCTTTCAACTGCTGGCTTTCTATACTGTATGTCAAACCCGAAGATTCTCCATGCTGCCTCGCAAGGGGATATGTATCTACAGTCATAATACATATTAGCTTCATCCAGAGTTTCTTTCCTTGATTCGTCTTCTGTGCTCTTATAGAAAGATGCAGTAACACGATCGTGTCCCTTGTTGATATATTTGAACAAATATTTGATTGATCGTGATTGGTTACACCATTCAACATTTATATGCGCTCCATATTTCATTAGAAGATAACGATTATGTGGAACTACATATCTATTGTCCAATGGGACATTGTTTTTCGTAATGAATCTTCCATCATTTCTACGTCTGTAGACTGGGTAACCTTCTTCATCCACAACGGTTGTATGAACATACTTCTTAGGAAAGTACTTTGTGCATCGACCGTTTTTCATGCACGGTGAGTTTATCTTTGCAACTCCACATGGCCCATGTAACATGTAATCTTGCACAGCTTTATAGTAAAGCGGATCTTTGTTCTTATCTGGCATTTCTGCGGATATGATTTCATCGATTATATCTGGTGAGGGATCTCTATCTTCCTTTGATAGAAAAAGCAATATATGTGCATGTGGGAGGCCCCTTTTTTGGAACTCGATAGTGTACACAACTATAAAAAAAAGGTAAATATCTTTAGTATATAAACTTTCCTTTAATTAGTTTTTCATATAAAGTACGCATAAAATTGGTTTTTGATACATTACTTGCTTTGACGTCGCCAAAAATTTTTCCGCTCCGAAGTTCTTTTATCAGTATGTCCAACTTCATTTTGAATACTCAACATACTATATATGGACGATCTTCAGCCTTTAATCCTTTACTCTCAGCATATCTTTTTATCTCTGGCCATTTTGGATTGCAAGTGAATGTAATAAACAAATTTGGATACCCAACCCATTTGCATATTGCCATGGCATCTTGATAATTTTGAACCATATATCTGGTTCCACCGGTAAATGAGGACGGTAGTACGATCCTTTTTCCTTGTGTTGCGGGATCTGTGTCACCTCTTAAGAGAGCATCTGTCAACCCTTTATACATGTCTGATCTTAGTTTCGTCTGATTTCTACGAATGTATGATAATCTAGACGACTCTACCATAGTGTATGCATCCACCACAAATTGTTGGAATAAACGTTTCGAACGAACAATAGTTGGTGCATCAAGCTCCCTCTCATGCATACGGTATGCAAAATACTATCTCATACTTACATTCTTTCGAGCTTTATTGTTGTTGGCCAACTTATCATTACATAAAGGTATATCCTCACGATACCCATCTTCACCAAATGGAAATAACAAAGGGTATTGCAGTCCTAAGTAAGCTGCATTTAACTCGTTGATGCGCTTCAATTCCCCAATCTGGGTCTCTATTATTAGATCTCTTTCTCCAAGAGCTTCATTAAGATCCCCAACAATCAAAGCTGCCACTTCTGATGTTGTAGGTAGGTTATATGTTCGAGCATCTCCACCTCTTTTACCTATGAGTTTAATCTTGACATCAGAGTGTCCATGATCAAGTATCTTCTCCTTTGCCATTCTAAATATTTTGGCAAACACATTATTAACATCAAGCATACTTCTCAACTCTGACACAATCTCCGCATGTAGTATATTGATTTGAGTTTTTCTTCTAATAAAATAATAAAATAAATAATTAGAAATTTATTTTGTTAATATACATACTAAATTTAGAGTGACAAATTAAAATTACATTACCTCACAGATTGCAGCCTATTTGCAATCTCATTTTGTGTGTCATAAATGTATAGTTGAGCAAACTTTGGTGTAGAATTTTCCATCGGTAACAAACTCCCAATTAAATGATAATTTTGGCCGTGCAATCGAAACGTTGGTGGTGAGTTTCCGGTATTCACGCTTGAATCAATTTTACCTCCCAATGATGTAAATGCAAACATATTGTTATAAGATCGAATATTATCTCTAAAATGCTTACCTTTAGCATCATTCCCATATAGCAAATGTTGTAGTATTTCTGGAGGGTTTTGCACTTTAGGTAACAATATTTTACCTCCTTGACAACATAATGAATATTTTGGAATATTTGAATTGTTGCCTTTGCCCAATCTCTCTTCGTACCAAAAGTTTGCCTTGCAATGCTCACATTGATAATCAGGATCACCTAGATCACAATATTCTGTTTTGTTCCAATATATATTATCAATATTAGCATAAAATTAATAATATAGTACTATAAAATATATATATATAGTAAAATCATAAAATATATATATATATATATATTGCATTTTTATGTTGATCATAATATCAAGTATAAATTAATAATATATTATATTAAAATCATAAAATTTTAAATATATACTAATTTTTATATTTTATTTTAAACTTTATTTTAGCTCATTTACACTATTATCAGACATAGTTATTATATATAATTTTTTAATAAATACAACATATATTAAATATAAGTTATTATTAATATGCAAATTAGAAATATAATTATTTTAGCTAACTTGCACTATTATTTATTGAAATATAAGTACTTTGAAAATTTTGTTCTATGATAATTAGGAGATAAACTAATATAAAAATGTGAAAATCATAAACCACCAAAATTAAATAAATACATGATTAGTCATCTAATTAGTTAGAGCGTGCATAATCATTCCTATAATCATGCATAAATTTAGAATTATGTGTTTACGCATTTACTTATGTGCAAATAAAAATCAACACATTGCCAAATTATTATTTTTACTAAACATACATAGTTTAAATCAATAGTAAAACATTTGTAAAGTATTATTATGTAAATCACAAATAAAAATATATACTTATGATATGATTACTCAAGTAAATAAGAAATTGTGTACCATTTATCCCTTGATCTTTACTTGTTGACCTTGAATTTTGACTTGTCCCTTCGTTTGATGGGTAATATTTTTCCTCATCATTTTCCCATAGTTTGAACTCACTGATTGGATATAAAGCAGCTGTTTTTTGAATATATTTAAATATAAGTACATGAATAATCCCAATAAACTTTAAAATAGCTAAAAATATTTTTTTTGAATTTAATAATAACAGTTTCAATTATTAGAAATATAGATATGCTTACCATTTTTCAAATCATAGATCAATTCAGGAGCTTGTTGACCATCTTCAGAGCATCTATTCTTGTCACTTGATTCTCTTAATTTTGCCCTTTTATGGGGATGTTCCATGTTTTTCTGTAAGAAAATTGAATTAAATATAATGATTAAAGTTATATACGTAAGATTGAATAATGATACATTTATTCCAAATTTATTATTATTATACATACAAATTAAATTATATAATTTATTCAATGCTTTTATTGTTTGGATTTAACATATTGAACTATTAAAATATTTTATAAATATTATAAAAAAATATAAGTTCACACGTGGTCTCATATATTCACATGAGTCATTTAGTCTTTTACATTTACTAATTGCTAAACTATTATTTTATCTTATAGACTACTACATGAGTGTCATTTAGCCTTATCTTTATTTTAATGTCCAGTTAGGAATTACATGAGCTTGATTTTAAAAATAAATGATGAGAAGGCCCATAAAGAACTTTTCTGAGAAGCCCATTATTTATTGAACAAAACCTAATAAGGTGGAGTAAATTTACTAATTACCCCCTTATTTGTACCTCCTATAAAAGAGAAGCAGCCGTGCAATTTCACCTACATATAATACTTCTACACCACAACTCTTGTGCATCTACTGTATGTTTCGAAAGTTTATTAATAGTTTTATTAAATTTTGATGTTTTTTTGTTTTTTTTCCCAATAGTTGATGATAACAACCTCATGAAAGCTTCAAATTATTGCTTTTGAAGTTTCATTTTGCAGATTTTGAATCTGTATATGTATTTTATGAGGTTATTTTCATTTAACTATTATTATTATTATTATCATTACCTTCACGTATTTTAATCCTGGTAAGGAGGTTCCATTTCTGATTTGTAGCTTTAAAAGCTTGGATAAGAAAATTCGTTTTCAATAGATTCAAAAACTTATTACGGAAAACTTGTTCACATCTGCATTATAGACTCGATCTATTATATATTTGAGGCTATGCATGTATTCATTTTAAGGTGCATGTTCAGATCTGGACATTATTTTTTTTTTAATTGGTTTTTATTTTATTTTAAAGTTTATATTCAGAGCTGTAGTTTTATTTGAGATCTGGATGATAGATTATAAGGTTTTTTCGGTTTTTTTGTTTCCTTTATTTTCCAGATCTGTAGATTTAAAAACATCG
>JAPKLX010000018.1:3819907-4074523 GCA_026898415.1 Leonotis leonurus | reverse complement strand
AAGTCTAAACATTTATATATCTATTAAAATATATATTTGTTATAATTTAAAATTTTGGGTATCATTTATATTTACGCGCAATAAACTCGAGATTGAGAATAGATTCCTAATTTTTCATTTGTATTTGTTCGTTCTTTAGAATATGTATATATTTTTTTTAAAAAAATCCTTCTTATATAAACATACTATTCTATACTACGAATTGTACCTTATATGGCTTCGTTGGTTCATTCCTAGAGCGAGTTCTTTTCTTCTGTTCCATATGCGATCCTGCTTCTCTTCTTGCTATACTGAAAAGGTACAATTTTCCGGTTTACTAACAGTTATTGCATATCAGTATTTGATTTGTCTTTTTAATTTTAATCAAACTTTTTATGTGCAAAATTGTACCTTATATGGATCTCATGGTTCATTCCTGGAGTGAGTGTTTTCCTTTCATCCATATGCGAGCCAACTTCCGGGATGCTATAACTTACGTTTGGTATGGAATGTTGAAGGTATTATGCTTTGTTAATCTTTTTTATATGATCTGGTTTTTGTTGGTTTACGAATTTTATTTAGGGACATGACGGTTTATTATTTCTTATCCTAAAGGACATGACGGTTAATTATTTCATATTGCTGTATTCATTACCGATCTATTGAATTTTTTACTTAGTTGAACTTCTGCACTATATATCTTTATTTATTGTATTATATTATTTTAAATTGTTAAACGTTGTTTATTTTGATACCATTCTTTGAATTATTGAAAATATTATTGTTTGTCAATCTTAATAGATGATTATCATGAAAATTATTATTTTGAATATTGGTGTTTTATATTTTCACCAAACAATCGGTTATATATTTGATTTACATATTTAATGAGTAATCTTGTTTTTAGATGTGAACTAAATAGAATTTATTAAATAACACCAATAATATTGAAATATGAATTATCAATAAAAAAATTAGTTGAAATATTGAATTAATAATTTTTTTTATTATTGGTTCATTTATGTCTTTTTACTTTGCTAAATTTTGTTTGTTGTTTTATCGTAGTATTTGTTTACTGATATTCGTGTGGTGCATTGTGGATGATTTATTTTGCAGGTGGCTATATAATAGTTTGAAGTAGGTAAGTCATGTCCTGCTTTATAATTACTTGTAAGCTATTAGTTCCATTTGTTTAAATAATATATATATATACTTTAATTTTATAATGATATTTTATGGATCATTTAACATTATTTTTATATTTAATAAGTAAGTAGCAATTACTATATCTATATCTATATAATTTTTTTGTTAGTATCAATAAATTATGCAGTATAAGTATATGAATTTTGAAATTTATCAATTTAATTGATTAATATTAAGAATATATATTAGATACGATTGAGTAGTCGGTAATGCAGTGCCTTTATAAGATATATTTTAATATTTTTTTTCTTATAATAACTAAAAGTACTGCATTTTCAAAATAATGGACTAAGAAATAATAAATATATTATATTTATATATATTCACACCTATAATACACACATGTATTTACCATTACAATTGATACAACTGTATCTTTCTATCTACATATTTCTAAAAATCATTTCTTCTGCTTGATGTTTCTTTTATACTTCTTTTTGACTGCATGACCTTCACCACTCTCATCTCTGATTCTTTTATTTGCTACGTCTTCTTTTTTTGTGTTTGATTTGCTACACTCTGGTGCATCTTCAATTTCATCCTGGATATTAAAAAAAGCACGTTAACTCACGCATATCAATTTCAATTAAAATTGCAGTCCACTTATAATTGTTGTAATGTAGATAGAGAAAACATCACCTTTTTTTTATCATCTATGGCTTCTTGCTTACCATCAACAATCTGATCATGTACCTGTTTATTTAGGAGTAAATATTAATATTTTTATTAGCTTTAAAAAATATATTTTTTGAAAGTATACCTTAGGTCCACAGTATTTTGTGATTAATACTGGATCTGAAATTATACTGCTCACGCTATATGCACTGTTGAATTTTTTAGTTTCCCCTTCTTTCACATGGATTCTGAACATGGCTTCTTTGCCAACTATTCCCTCAATTTCTGCTGGCAAATGCTCCAAATTTCCATCCTGCATTTTTAAAGATAAATATTCAGTAAAATTTTATTTTACTAAAAAAATTATTAATGAATATTTTTACCGTATCAATTTCACATGCACTTTTCCCTATAAGAGTTAGACATTCTGTATCCCATAACATAAATGAAGCAGTCCCCTTGTTGTCATCAACCATCCTTAGAGTGAGCCTGTATCTGTTTTTTAATTTAAAATATCAAATTTTACATTTTGTTACCGATTGAATAATAATTAAAAAGCATAATAATATTCATACCTTTTTTTACCACTCACTTCATAGCTTTTGCAAGTTTCACAATAGAATTTATCTATATTGGGCTTTAGCTTCTTGGAGCATTTCTTGCATGCTAGATAAGACCAATCTCCAATGCAATCAATGTCAAATATTGTTGCAGGCACCCAAAAAATACCACTCTAATAGAAAAGTAATTAAAGCTTATTATATGACGTATTGATATTTGTAATGAGTTTAGATTTGCTATTACTAACATGTTCGTCATGTAACAATTGGTTGATTGTCTTCACTATAATTTCTTCATCTTTCTTTGTGCTATTTTCCTTGTATCTTGAAGACAAAATCTCTGCTGTAGACGAATGCTTATCTGGATTCCTGGTACAATAACTAAAAAATAACACATATATGTCAATATAACATTTATGGAAGAGAACTTTAAGATTACGGTTACATAAAAATAATATTGTTTTTACCTATTCTTGAATGTCAGCAAATCATTATTTGTGGTGTCAAGAATCAGTTTAGTCGTATGATAAGCACTTGATAAACGAACTTCACCTAAAAAAATCATTGTATTAGAGTATTTTACTTAATGTTTATATAGGGCCGCATAGAAAAGTACCTCTATAAATAGTTGACCGACAAAACTGAATGATTAAAGGAACTATTTCTGCCTTTGAGCCTAAATATTCATTGAGTTCTTCTGCGTATTTATCCCATAATGTACATGAAATTGTATGCCCACTGCAAAAAAAAAATTTAGTTTTTTGCGTTATTATATATAAATTAAAAGGTAATAATCCATGTACATATATGTTTTAAAATAATCCATGTATATATATGTTTTAAATAAGATGCTTACTCAAGATCTTCTAGGATGATGTCCATTAGCTTTGTTGTTTTTCCATTAAAATCTTTTGTTTGGAGCTTGTAACTTGTGACAATCGTCCCTACTACATCTGTGGGGGAAAAAGGTAATTATGAATAATAAAATTTAATCTAAGTGTATAGCACATGTACTTACCAAACATGATTGAGTTGTAGACATCTTCAATCTTCGCGATATCTGCTATCTCCTTAAACTCGAACATTTTATGCGGAAATTCATCATCACTTAACTCGCATAATTTGCTTTGCTTAAATATGAGTATCTTGTATCTGAACGCAGTGGTTTTATATTTCATTGTGTTTGGAGTAACAATGAAATTCATTAGTGCGTAGACTTTGCCATCTTCTAGCATGCTTTTAAATTTAGAAATCGCTCATCCTTGCATTGAAGCATGAATTCTTGTGCCCTGATAATTAGATAAGAACGAAGAAAGCAAAATTTAATATTAGAGAAATGTTTTATAAATATAAAATGAATAAATATAAGATGAATTACAGAAAAATATGAATAAATTGAAAATCAGTTTAAAATTTCGTAATATTGTAACCAAAATCTGGGACTTTGAAAACATCTGGAAATTTTCCTAAAATATGTGTTTAGAAAAATTGTTATAAAAATATTCAAAAAAATTATAATTTAAATTACCGTTCTGTCATGAAATATGCAATCATGGCAGTAGAATTGATCGCTGTTATTTATTTCTGGAACATCGTAGTGACGCACAAGTCGGACTTGGAGAGCGATATTCGACTTTCCTTGCTCCAAATCATCTGCAATTCCAAACAGAGGTGGCATGTTGGCTAGTGAATTTGTGGGTTTATTTTGTACAAAGTATATGTATTTAAAGAAGTGAAGAGGTGCTCTCAATATGTGTGATCCTATAATGAAAATTCACGTTTTTTCATTGATTTGAAATATAAATTGTGTTTGTATTTTTAAAATAAATAAAATACATATATGAAAAGATGCAAACTTTTCATTTATTTGAAATATTAATTGTAAGATAATATAATTTTTAAATAAAAAAATATGAAAAGGTGCATTTTATTAGGTGTAAAAATGAGGAATCGACACTTGCAACCTTTTATAAAGTGACGGTGCGTTATATGAATAAGTGTAGTGGATTTAAAATAAAATATATGAAAGGGTGCATATGAAAAATGATGACTTCATACGGCTGGATTGTAACTGTTTTTTCCAATAACTAAAACTCTTCTTTTATATATTATATTGATATTAGCACTAATATTTATTACTCCACTTTTAATTAGATTTTAATTTTATTAGTCTGTAATTTAGGATAATATTCGATCGTTATAATTATGTTGCTATCTATTAAATGCTTATAAGTTATATGACCATTAGGTCCTAATGGGCCTTAAATGCATTATTTTTTTGTTTTCACATTTTTGTGTGTTTCATTCAATTTAATTTGGTCTGGTCCTGGTCTAGTCTGGTCTGGTCTCGGGCTCCTCTCATCCTAATTGGAATATATATACCAATTAAATATTACTGTTTTCGATATTACTTCAGTCTTGCATAACGTTAAGCTTGCTAGTTTTTCGTCAGTCGGCAATGATATTAATTAAGAATAAGTGCGTGTTAATTTATCCTATCACATTTTTAATTAACATACACAAATATTTACAAATTAACCAAGATATGATGAACCTATTCAAATTCAGCATAATTTTTTTTTCCTCAAAGTTGTCTGAAAGATTGCTTCCTGAGTTGAAATTTGCAATGAACGCTTTCCCAATACTAATTATTATATATGGCTTAAAGGTTCACCACAAGTTAGGTAACTAATTGAGAAGAAAATAAAACAAATATATATAAATTGAGCAAAGAAAGTACAAGGTAGCAGTAAATGACAAGAATGAATTGAAAGCTAATTAAGAAAATCAATTAATTAAGAAGATCCCAAGCAAGTTGATCATGAATGGAGTTATAAGTGTGGGGAGGTATGAATGCAGCAGAATCCAAAAACTGAAAATCCAAGTGGCAAGTAGTAGTCGCGTCGAAACTTAATGTATTTTCCACCACCACATCTTCATGAAATGAAGACTCATGTAGGATAAACTCATCATGCTGCTGCTGCTGCTGCTGCTGCTGCTGGGCGAAGGCCAAGTGATGATGATCATGCCAGTTATCATGATTCAGTATGGGAGTGGAGTCCCTGGAGCAAGTATTAAAATGATGGATGGTGGAATTGTTGGTGTTGATGATGGTGGAGAGGCTGCAGTAGTCCTCCTGATGGTGTATTGGTGGCGTGTGATGAGGATTGAGGATGATGTTGGGAGCAGAAGAAGAAGAAGGAATAATTAGGCTGCTGCTGCTGCTGGTGGTGATGGTGTCCATAGTGAAAGGTGGTTGGGAGGAGGAGGAATGAATGGTCTTGTAGGAAGAAGAAGATGAGGAGGAAGAGGAAGAGGAGGAGGATGAGAGAAGGTTGTGAGTGTTGGGATCCAAGCCTTTAGCAATGAGCTTTTTCTTGACGCAAGAATTCCAGAAATTCTTGACTTCGTTGTCGGTCCTTCCGGGTAAATGCTTGGCGATCTGAGCCCACCGGTTGCCTAATATCCGATGAACGTCGATGATGGTTCTTTCCTCTTGCTCGCTGAACGAACCTCTCTTCAGCTCCGGCCGAAGATAGTTTATCCATCTTAATCTACAACTCTTCCCGCACCTCTGCAGCCCTGCATGCATAATATTCATTTCCTTTCCTTTCCTTATATATTCATCTAATTAATATATCTATATATATACTTACCTGCTAGTTTAGGAACAGAACTCCAGCAGCCATGGCCGTAGGTTGTGATGTGCCTCACAAGCTTATCATCTTCCTCGGGAGACCAAAGCCCCCTCTTAACCTTCTGTTTGCTGCAACAGTGGTGCCCCATTAATAATATTGCTTCCTTAATTCCACTTAATTTGATGATATATATCTACTTCATGAATTCATCTGATTGATGCTAGCTGTGTGTGTGTGTATATATGTCTCCCTCACGCACTCACTGGACACTGATCACTCACTTTCTTAGCTAGCTTCATCATAACTGCACTATCCATCCATCTATTTATACTAGTACTCGTACTAGTATTATTATTCTCCCTTGCTAATTCCTTTCTTTTTTCTTTCCTTTCTCCTCCAATCATCACATGATACTGCTGCTGCTTTTAAAGAAAAAACCACAGCCAAATCATATATATAATTTTATATTCATTAATTGTTTTAATTTCCAAATAAGACTGTTTCCCCTAGTTTTGGGTATGCTCTATTGGTGAAGTGTACGAAATAGTATAAGCTAGTAAAATAAATATACAACATGCAGATGCAGGATATATATGAATCCTTAATGTGATTATATATTGTAGTAATAAATATTTAAGGCAACTGAAATGACGACTACTACTACTCACATGCACCTCTGCTTGATGCTTCAGCTTCAATGCTTTATTCTGTCTAACAAGTTTTCTTCATTTCCCAGCTTCATCGTCACTCTTCCCCAACCTTAATTAATTAATCTTTTTATTCATTTACATTAACTCACAAATACTAATATAAATCACTTTCATGTACACACTACTTTAATTTCGATCTTATATTTATATAATAAGTATATATTAACTTTCTTATAATTTCTTAATTTGCTCCCAGGCAATCCTCAAATTCAATTTACTCATTATATATTTTCTTCTTCACCAGATGAAGGATAAAGTGATCTAGCTAGCTATAACCTAGATTTATATAGAGAGTTGTACGTACGTTTTTTCATTATAATGAATTTGGATATATATATGTCTAGTAATTGAGACTAAGTTTGAATATTAGGATAAGTAATTAAAATGATTAGTCCATATAAAAAGATATATAATTAGTGATTGAGGGAATTAAGGTACGTATGAATGATGAGATTCGGATATAGAGGAAGACCAAATGATTTTGAAGAACGATGCCTCCTCATGCCCTCATCATCATATCATTCTCTGCTTCCAAATTCAACATAATTAATATAGGAATCTTCCTGCAATACTGCAGCTGCAGGCAGGTAAATTTACTAAACTAATTCCATTTCTTTCTACCTCTACCGCCACCGACTCCCGACGGCAGACAGAGAGAGAGAGAGAGGGCTGTATCTATATCCAAATTCTCACACACACGATTAATTAAATAAAAATAACTACTCCTTATACTTATATAAGTTAACATAATTACATAAAGCAATAAAGTGTTGATTAATGATAATAAAGTGTGTGTTGGGGGTACAAGTCAAAGATAAAATTCTTTCATATATATATATCATATATGGAGTGCTACATATGCCAACCGAGAAAATTAATATATATATATAGATATATATGCATGTATTAATTAATTAATTAATGAACTGAAAATCAATTGTAATCCCCCTTTTCCCTCCCTTAATTAACATCTGTTAGTGTTAGGGGAGGAAATCAAGTGAAAAAGTAAAGTGCCTCTAGATTGAATTTGATCAACACAAATTGAACCTATACTAGCTAGCTTGTCCCCAAATTTTATGTAAACGTTTTAATTGGGAATGGGAATGAATTGATTAAAGAGGTTTCTGGCTAGAGGTACAGTACGTATGCACCAAATGAATTTACCATACCATTCGTCCATACAAATATATGTTGTTGAAGAAATGAAGTGTATTATTAATTCATCTCCAATAGGAGTAGACATTATGTATGAAAACGTACGTCATTGTGTAAGTTTTGTTTGATTAGAGACATGAATTAATGAAACATAGCCAATGACAAGAAATGCAGAAGATGTTGAAAATGGATTTACGGGGTTTAGATTTTGCTGTCGTGTACTTAAAATAATTATAAACAAATAGATAGATTTAGACTAGAGAAAGAAATATAAGTAGTATTCTACATATAGATAGATGCATGTATTGATAAGCTTGGAGGCGGTGCGGACCAATTTTGCATAAAGTAAAGTCTTAAGTCTGTGTAGAGAGAATAGGGGATTAATTATGGAAGGAATAGGATGGCTAATGATGATGCATGGTTAAATTAAATTAAATTGGGATGAAATGAACCTGGACTCGACCGGACCCGACTACTTACGCTAATTAATCCTAATTAATCTCCACTCACTTTTCAATTCCGATTTATTTATTGCTTAATATATTTTTTGCCGACAAAATTCCAATCATCTCTATTCTTCTTTTACGAATATATATAAATGCAATGCAATGCAATGCTCTGCTCTTTAGTGATCGATCGATCTATTCTTGAATAATAATTATTACTTGTTCCATATTTATCAACTCATCAACTTTTCCCCTCCCTCTAATTAATTTGTTAATTTAATCATCATCACATGCACCTTCTTTCTTTCTGAAATAAAATGATGTCCAATTGGATACAGTTAATTTTTTTGGTTATGGAGTAACTAATTATATGTATGTAGCCTATTTAATTTCTAGGAGCGATAGCTATAATACATATACATTCATTTCGTACTTATAAAAACCATATTTAATTTTTTTTTCAGAACTAGTAATTAATAGTGTTTGCATTGCGTGGCTATATCTAATCTAATCAGACAACTAAGGGGAAGGGCCCTTATTAAATAAATAAATACATTTAAAACTGTGTGCTTGGATAGGGACTTGGGGTCTTTATCCAATTCCGAATCGTGTTTTTCCTGAAAAATATGATGATTCAGATTTTTAAACAAACCCATTCATACTCCATGTATGTTTCTTGAGTGACTTGTACAAGTTGAAAACTTTAGACGTAATAGATTGGTGGTAGCTATAATTTGGGCAAGTAATTAAAAACTTGTTAATAACAACATTAATTATTGATTTGAGATTAGGGTGACGAAATTTTCTGACAAATAAGTCTAACAGCTGGATTTGGACACGGAAGGTGAAAGGGGTGAAGTAAAGTTGCCGAATATCTATTCTTGTCTCTACTCGATCAAACATATAATAATAAATAATCAAATACTACTATATATCAATTAACAAACAATCACTCACCAAGTTTGAGTTTTCGGTACAATCAAGTAGACATGCATTATATATTAATAAAAAGAATTGACAATTGAGAAAGACGGTGGTGTTGGGGGGTGTCTACTCACAGTCACAGTCACAGTCACTTATAAGTATGATATATCTGATGTCTACGTGTTATGCTATGCTTATGCGGCAGAACAGTGTGAGAAAGGTTAGCCTTCATTATATTCAGTTACTACATCACAAGCGGTGGTTGAATGGAGAATGGAGGAGCACATTTTTCTTGTCACCACTTTGCTTCAACCTTTGTAAACTCCACCTCATCTAACAAACTTAGTTTTCACCACCACATTATTATTTCTTCTTTATACTTTCTTTCCAACCAAAAGATGCAATGCAATAGAGCTGAACTAGAACAAACCAACAGTGCAGAAATTGTGTTGCAATCACTGTTTTAGTTCCCCTTATAATCTAGAAACAGTGCATCTGATCTAAACCCTATAAAACAATGGTGGTTAAGTTCACCAATCACCAGTTTTTAGAACACAACATTTTTCTTCCATCATTGCCGGGAGCCCAAGAGAGCAAGTATATGATGTGGCTCATATCCAAACAAAGCATCTATCGCGGTTGACAACATAGGAAATATCTAACATCAAGACCATTAGCCACCTTCAAGTAAAAACTTTAGACATTTACTCTTCAGTGTACCCCGAAATAGAGTAGCTGCATCATACACTGATTCCAAACATCTTGAGTGAATTAATCCCACCTCCACTTTCAAAATATAGCACAGCACACACAGATTAAATCCAATAACAAAAATGCTTCCTGTTCTTCATAAAAGCCGGCTGAGAGACTTAATGAGTAACTTCAAGTTCTTTCTCGTCGCTTCATCCCCAGTAAATCCCAATATATCGGAGCTTATATTCTGCATATGTTCATTTATGGTCAAGAAAACAGTCATTTTGCAACAAAGTGCAATGATATAGAAAAAGCGATCAATGCACATTCTAAGATTCGGAACCAAGGCACATACCTCGATGTTCTTCAATGTAAAAATGAGGGTATAGATTGACTTCTGAATCAGTTCGGTGTTCTCCGGAGTTAATATTGATGATTGCACCTTTCTGCACATTACACATATAATGCATCATCAGCCAATTTCCAAAGAGCTGATACATCCAAGATACCAAAAAACTATCTAACATAAACTCATGAATTGTGGTCAAATTACAGTTTAAAACACAGGGTGCCTGTTAAGTATATACCATCCAAGTGCTAATCAACCTCATTTGTGGACATAGGAGACGTAATTGACATATTGCAATATAAAGGTGGAAAAAGTGAATTCAACTTTTATTGAACAAATAACAGTTTTCATTTATTCTAACCACACTTAAAACTTCTGTTTCAAGTCAAGACCAAACTGGAGATTGTCAGTCTACCTCATATCCTCAGAAGCTCGTGTAATGCTCTTGGTCAAATTCTCAACTTCTTTCAACAAACCACTATCATGAACTTCAGCCAGCAAAGGTTCGACTTCTTCAGCTATAGCTTGAATCTGAGAAATCACTACATCAGACGTTGGATCTCGCATGAGAATACATTCCATGTAATTGGCACCTCAGCTAAATAGAAAATAACTAAGATGAAGGTATCCAAGTATTTTACACTAATCGCTTTTGCTGGCTGCACTAACATGGCAGTACCAGCTTTAGCATAGATTGTCCTGTAAGGGTAAGCAGCTATGTAGTACATCAGTCCTTCCATGAGATGGTCCGACCCTCTTAAGAAACCCTAAATCCCGTTTAGTCCTGGACATAGCTTTTCTGACACAATTTACGAAGGAAAATACTAATGGAAAAACTTAAATCAGTAAATGTCAGCATCCTTAATCATGTGAGATGTGTCATCAGTTAAATATGCATAGAAAGCTCTATAGAAAAGGTAAGCACACAAAAACTTATCGTGTCATGGCTTTCACTGCCAAATTGCCAATAATATCTTAGAAGGTTTATTATGCCAGATTCACTATATAAAAGACTAACTAGCAGGGCAAAGCATTCCCAGATAAAACAAATATTTTAGATTTAGGGAAAAATGTGAACTTTTGGAAAATTATGGCTGAAATAGTAAAATGAAACTGAAAAAAAATTCACTATACAGATAGAAAAAACCAAAATACTTATAAACTCCAAGCATAAACGCACAATACATTGGAAACAAGTGTATGAACTTCACAATGAGCTCAAGAGAGATCAGCAGGATAAAAATGTGCCCAGAAACAGTGAACATGTAACGGAAAAAAAAAAAAAACTATTCTATAATTCGATAATATTGAAGATCTTAACAGCAGTGAAGCAACCAAAAGCACAAAGACCATACCTTTGTAAGTAAAGGTCTTGCATCTTCAATAACAGAAGCAATCCTTTCAGCCAATGAAAAAGCATTGACAACACCAATTCCCTCAACTTCACGTCCAATGCGAGTAAATATTCCAACCAATGCATCCAAACTGACCCCTTGGTGCCCTTTAATCTTTTGTCTGTCACACACAATTAGACCCTCTTCAACACAACTAGAATGAAGAGGCCCAACTGACGGTACCGGGATGGGGTCTCGCGGAGTGATATCAATGAGAGTTTCCATAAGAAGACCAGATTGATTGACTTCAACCAATGAATTGCGTGGTATTATAACTTTATCATCTTCAATCTGGAAATATCATCATTGAATGGTAGAGTGAGAACACATTGAAGCCACAAACACAACTGTGTGAAAAACAAGTAAAAAGAAGAAAAGAAGAAAAGAAAAAAAGAAAAGCTGACCTCAACTATAGCCTCAATATTCCTCAATGAGGGATTGACACGAACGACATTGCCAACATTTACCCCTCTAATCCTTACAGGTGTTCCGGTGGAAATGCCAGAGGCCTGATCAAACTCAAAAACAGCCAAATACTTGTTAAACTTTGATCTTAACTGAAAGCCCCTCAACCAAGCCAAGCTAAAGGCCAACAGAAACGCCCCAGAAACAAGGAACAAGCCAACTCCACCCTCCCAAACGCTTTTCCCACCGAAGCCAAAATCACTCAAAGGCCTCAAAGTTTGCTTCCAAATAGCCCGAGGAACATCCACGACCAGCGAGAGCAGGCCCTTCGTTCCAGAAGAAGAAGCACTCTCATCAGGTGACGTGGCTCGTATAATAAGAGGTTTCAAGTTCCTTTTATATCTGAGAGGAGTAGTCAGACATGGCAATGGATAAGATCTCACAACGCCGGGGCTGCTGGAAACGAAAAGCAATGAATTCGTTTCCATCTTCGTTTAAAAAGTAGTCTCTAAATTTAGGGCTCAGTACAATATTGCTATATCCAGGATCATTGACATTGGTGGGCAGCTAAAAATTGCTGAAATGAAGCAAGATTACAATTGACAAGGTTCGAAATGCGAGGCGATATGAGAATCTAACAGCAAATACATACCTTGTAGAAATAAGATTGAGGTTGGAAGCTCCGGCGCAAACCCAATCCTATTCCCTAGGCTAAGCGAGCGAAACAGAGAGAGAGAGAGAAGGAGCGTGAGAGTGTGGGTGATGAGTGATGACTGAGCTTATTGGGCTGGGCCGTCATATAGACAATACAAACTTCTTCTTCTTCTTCTTCAAGAAGCCTGGATTTCTGGGCCCATATAACAGATGTTGGATCATTTTATTATTTATTGTTTTTCACTCGTTTAATTTGGACCTTCCGATCCTATGATTTATGAACCAATGAAGGAAGGAAGTTAAGTGTTGATATCATTTTTTAGTCTTCATTATTGTCTTGTGGGTGTGGGACATCAATATCATCGATCTGTTTGGAAAATTGAATATTAAATTGCGGTATATTTGTTTGTAAATTAGATAGATATACAGTACTACATGGTGCATGATGGATTATAATTTATAAGGGTAGCTAGGAATTAGAATAGGTAGGGTAAGGTAAATTAATGAGGTTACTTACACATGCATGCATACTATTAACTTACTAAGTGGATAGTTGCAACCGTAGGTGAACGAGATCAGATATTACCCAACTTTGATTTTTTTTTTCTTTTCAATTTTAAGATGTATTGGTTAACATTGTGAGAATTAAGATGTATATTTGACGTGTGTGAAATATAATTTAATTTGTAGAGAAGATCAAAAGTATCATATTTACTAAAATGAATTTCTCACATAAACCTCATTGGCATTATGGTAATATGCCAAACTTGTACATGTCATTTTGTAAAAATCTTCATATATTATATCATCAATTTGTAAAAATCTTTATAAATCAATTTAATTTGTAGGGATTTTGATCTTAGCTTCTTGTGGGATATATTTTGGAGAAGGGGTAGGGGAGACAAGGAATTCAATACTAATTGAAGAGGGCAAATTTATAAAATTAATGGAGTATGTCACACCAAGACACATTTTTCTTTTTTTGGGCTGTGTAATAAATTTGTAAGGGCATGAACAGGATAGTGCACGTTTTAAAAAGAGATGATCGATCGGACAGCTAGTGGAGAATTGTCGGCAGCGGTAGCAAAGAAAATTAAATATTGGATAAGTCCCTGCAGGATGATGTTTATGAAACCACGTTTTTCATGCTAGCTAGCTAGCTAGCTAGTTAATCTCGGCTGTTTGTGATTCGTTATCCATGTACTATTATAAGTATAACCCCAATATGTGGTGGTGTGGTAGAGACTAGAAAAGCAAGCAAGCAAGCAAGCTAGCTAGAAATTGGAGATCGATGTTGATAGAAGGGGTGTCACGTTTGCTAGTGCTCTTGTCAGTGCTTCACGACTCATCATCATCAGATTATTTGAATGATGGGAAGCAGCAGCAGCAGCAGCAGCAGCAGCAGAAATATGCAGTAGTTTTCGACGCTGGAAGCACTGGTTCTAGAGTTCATGTTTTCAGCTTCGACACCAACATGGTTCTCCTCCCAATCGGCCAAGATTATGAGTTTTATCTCGCTGTAAGTATTACTAGGTACTGTAGTTAAAAGGATATGAATGAATCTTAATTGGAAATAGCTAAGTTGTGAGGATGAAATGCTTGCTGCAGATAACCCCAGGTTTGAGCTCGTATGAAAATGACCCGAATGGTGGAGCGGAGTCGTTGCGACCACTGTTAGAGCAAGCTGAAGCAGTCATTCCCCAAGACTTGCATTCTAATACACCTCTTAGGCTGGGGGTAATACTGCTCAAATTAATTAACTATATATGATATGGAATTGATTAATTAATTAGTACGTATGTAGATAAATTATAGTAGTCATGCATGCGTTAATTTGTGCAGGCAACGGCGGGTCTTCGACAGTTGTCGGGCAATGCTTCTGAAGCCATATTGGAAGCAGTAAGTTAATTAGTTGAGTATACACTATATACATAAAGCCAGGAATACGATTGATTAATATATATATCTATATATCTATCTAGGTAGTAGTAGTAGTGTAGTAGCGATGAGTAGCAAGCTAGCTAGCTAGCTAGTACTTGTAGTGATGAATGAATGAAATAGGTGAAGGGGCTGTTCGAGGAAAGCAGCCTGGATTACAGGCCGGAGTGGGTGAGCGTCCTTGATGGATCAGATGAAGGTGCATACATGTGGGTAAGTAGCTAGCTTAGCTAGTAGTAGAATATATAGATATATGTAGAAGCTGGAATTGAATTGAATTGAATTAATGGAGGTAGGGATTGGAATGGAATGGTGCAGGTGGCAATGAACTACTTAGTAGGAAGTCTGGTGCAGGGACAAGTTTCAAAGACAATAGGAGTGATAGATCTGGGTGGAGGGTCGGTGCAGATGGCTTATGTAGTCTCAGAAGCTGCTGCTTCAAATGCCCCACCCCTATACGTGTCCGATAAACTTGTTTTAGGAAATACTTATCACCTCTACAGTCACAGGTACTACTATTAGTCTATTACTATATATATGATTATATGATTGAGTCATCAGTCATGAAGCACCTAGCTAGCTATGCATGTTAATTAATATGTAACATACTAGCTAACTGCAGTTATCTCAACTACGGACTAAAAGCGGCACGAGCTGAGAGCCTCAAGCTTTCTCTAGGGCGAGGCGGCAATCCCTGCGTCACCAATGGCTATGAAGGGACGTATGACTACAACGGAGAGACTTATAATGTAGCTCCGCCGCGCTCCGGCACCAGCATGAGAAGATGCAGAGCGCTAGCTCGCAAGATGCTCAAACTGGACGCTCCCTGCTCCCACGCTAATTGCTCCTTCGACGGCGTCTGGAACGGAGGCGGTGGAGATGGCCTCAACAACTTGTACGCTGCCTCCTTCTTCTACGAAACAGCAGCCGAGACCGGTATCGTGGAGCCCAATGCAGATACAGCACTTATTCGTCCCATAGCATACAAAAATGCAGCTAAGCGAGCGTGCAGTGCCAACGTAGATAACATAAAGTCATTTTTCCCACTAATGGTAGACATTGATCTAGGGTTTCTGTGCATGGATCTTGTGTACGAGTACACCTTGCTGGTCGATGGTTTTGGCATCCATCCCTACAAAGAGATAACCGTCGTCTACAATGTGGATTACAATGGTTCCCCCATTGGCGCAGCATGGCCCCTCGGTTGCGCTGTTCAACTCCTTTCCGGCTAGCTATATGATCGTGTTTACTTGAATTGAGTTACCCTACATATCCACCCCGCCCTTGCCATCTTGTATTTTAAATTTTTGATAAATAAATCGCTCTTCAAGTAAATTAATTAATATTCCTATAGCATCATTGTCGACATTACTCCTCACCACATGTTTTATGTTTATCATGTTTAAGCTGGTTACTAACTGCAGCTTAACTCTACTACCTATCTTGTTTCTTCATTTGATATTAAAGAGTCTGTGATATAGTACAGCTTCTAGCAGGTCAAGGATAGTTATCTAAACTCAACTTATCAAACATAATACCTAGTGAAAACAAAACAAAACAAAACAAAAATAAGCACGTCTGATGAGAACAAGAGTAGATGCATGGGAGAATGCAACTTTCTATTTCCATTTTCCTTTTCAATTTTAAACAGCATTAGAAACTTCTTCCAAAGATATCAGGACGTGTTCCTGCAAGTCCCACGATATTCTTGGATATCTCATCATCCGTCCTGTCCTTTTGTTCCTTATATTTGGGATCAATTAAAGAAATTCTCATGTGTTCAGACATCTCACTAATAAAAGACTTGCCATTTATTGCCACAAACTGGGCAGTTAGCTTAATTATATCCAATTCCTCCCCGGTAATACCTTCAGGAAGCAGTATATTGCTCTGCCTCCGGTGGCTCAAGAACCTTGTGTATGGTTCGGAGACTCAGAAGGCTGGGCAGCAGAAGACTGATTCTGTGCTCGAGCTTCAGCAAGGCGGTCCTGATAATAGGCATGATAAGGATCAGAGGCGCGTAAAAATTTTCAATCAAGTGATCATTAAAATTTGATATATTTACTAATTAAAAAGTATATATAATACTCAATTTGGGATTACAGCTGATGGTTGGTTACTCAATTTGGGATTACAGCTGATGGTTGGTTGGGTTAATTAGGATTTTCATCTTACGACTTTAAAATTGTATTTTTTTTTTTCCCTCTTTGTATTCCAATGTTCAGATTTGTGTCATAAGATTATGAATTTGTGTGGAAGATAGCCTTGGTCTTGGCAGTCTCTGGTGTGTAACTCTTGCAAACAAGCATTTGTCCCATGTAAACCTATGACCACAACAAAACCAAGTAGCTGTAAGGAATTAAATAGAGAAACATACCATCACCCACGTTTACGACCATATTAATATAATTAGTAACATCCTCTTGCTTTATAAAGAAGCCCCGACTTTGAAATATTAGATCATATCAAAGAAATCATAGTTCGTACTTTAAACCGAACAAGATATTGACTATCTACACATAAACATCCATCAAAATTAGATCTTCCTACTGTTTTCAGATATTCTATAAAGAGAATTAAGAATTAAACTGGACTAATAGACAATCATAATTCATAACGGCGAGCTGCAAAACAAGAAGAAAAAAAATCCTGAAAACAAATTAATAATGGTAACAGACGTGTCAGACAAATTTCAAACAAAACAATCAAACATCGATTAAGAAACAAGGTCTAGTTTAGATCCCAATGATAACCAAAATCCAGACACAACCTACATCATAATAAAGTTCCAAAAAGTATTAAATTTAGAAAAACATAATGCACGGGAAATCAACGAAGCCTCCTAGCTTCCCTCTCTGACTCCAGCAAGGTAAGAATGTCGCCCTCTCTAACCGGTCCCTTGACATTTCTCATGATAAAACGGTTCTGATCATCAATGAATTTCACCCTCACCTGAGTGACTTGCCCACGTGAACCAGTCCTGCCAATCACCTTCACCACCACTGCATGCTTGATTTGTGATTCCATTCTGCAAAAAGATAATAGTCGCAGATATTCAGCCAATTTCAATTAATCTACAAAATACATAGCTTTGGATCCTGGTTTATAAGATACGGTGAAATTGCACCTCTGGATGATTCCAATCTGTGCAAATTAATGTAAAATCCAACTGAGATGTTCATAAACAAAATACTAGTGCAGAGAACAAACAAACAAACAAACAAACAAACAAAAAAAAAAACTTCCGCCAGCGGTGATGGTGTTTATGTCCTAACACACAGAATAATACTAGATTGTTATTTTACTTTAACTCACATTCATTAGTTTTTTAAATCAAACAAGCGGGGAATTAACAATTATAAACTCTCTAGCTCACAAAATATACAGCATGCTGGATAAAATGCAGGATAAAGAAAGGACAACAGCAAGAATAAAATTTCATCAAATCAGATATTTACCTATTTCTGCCCAACCGCAGCGCAAGCGAGAAAGATTGATAAATTAAGCATCGTAAAGAATTGAGAAGCAACGATACAATGAGGATAACGCTGACCTAAAAAGAACACAGCCAAAACAATGAACAGCGAATCGACGAACCTGATGACCAAAGCAGAGAGGACTGAGAGCAGCCGCCGAGTGAAATCGTTCGAATGGTTTGAAGAGGGAACCCTAGGGTTCTTATATTTATAGTTACTTCTGATCGATGCAAATGACAATTATACCCCTTTGAATCCAATGAACGAAAATTGACATTTTTGTTTATTTATTTTATTAAGGGGTTTTTTATAAAATAAAAATAAAAAATACTCACTTAAAAATAAAAGATAAAAAATACCCATTTTTAACGATAACATGATGAATTTTATCATGTGATCATGTTATTCAAGTTATTTTAAATTTGAATAACACGAACACATGATCAATTTTATCATGCTATTGTAAAAAATGATATTTTTATATTTTAGCATTTACTCCTTTTATTAAACCCAATATTGGCCAAGAAAGATTTTGAATTTTCTGCCAATATAATAATAGTATTATTAAGTGGAGTAATATAAAAACTTCTCATCCTCATCCGCTTGTTAATGCAGTAACTCTACACCATGCAGTGCAGTCTTTATCTTGTTGCTCCCTCAGTTTCTCTATCTAATTCCATCCAAACTCAGAATTCATCACTCCATACTACACCTTCCCAAATCACCCTCTCTAAACAGGCATGGATCGAATCGCTTCGCTCTCACACCCGCTCAAACGCCTTCCAACAAGCCATAACTACTTTTATTCAGATGCAGGCTGCCGAAATTCTACCCGATAATTACGCTTTCCCTGCTGTCTTGAAGGCCGCCACTGCACTTCAAGATTTACCCCTCGGTAAGCAGATTCATGGTTCCCTTATTAAACTGGGCTACGATTCTCACGCCACTGTTTCCAATACGGTTTTGCACATGTATTCCAAGTGTGGGGGTGAAGTCGACCAAGTTTTCAAGGTGTTCGACAGAATTCCCCAAAGAGACCAAGTTTCCTGGAACTCTTTGATCAACGCTTTATGCAGATATCAAGAGTGGGAGTCAGCTTTGGATGCATTTCGTTTGATGGGACTGGAGAAAATTGAGCCTAGCTCGTTTACTTTGGTTAGTGTAGCTTTGGCGTGTAGCAACTTGAACAAACGTGATGGCCTGAGGCTCGGGAAGCAACTGCACGGGTATAGCTTAAGACTCGACGAGAGAAAGACCTTTACAGACAATTCTTTAATGGCGATGTATGCGAAATTAGGGAGAGTCGATGATGCTAAGATCATATTTGAGTGGTTCGCTCAACGCGACATGGTTTCTTGGAACACTATCATTAGCGCGTATTCACAGAATGATAGGTTCTATGAGGCATTGGAGTGTTTCCGCTTTATGAATGATGAAGGATTTAAACCTGACGGGGTCACAATTTCGAGTGTGCTTCCAGCATGTTCCCATTTGGAGTTATTGGACTTAGGAAAACAAGTTCATGCTTTTGTATTCAGAAATTATGATTTCGTGAGGAATTCCTTTGTGACCAGTGCTCTGGTAGACATGTATTGCAACTGTAAACGAGTTTTGAGTGGGAGCAGAGTTTTCGACAGTGCATTGGATCGGAAGCTTGGAACATGGAATGCAATGTTTGCTGGTTATACACAAAATGGATTTTATTCTGAGTCAGTGATCCTATTCATGAAATTTATGCTTGTTTCTGGTCTTTTCCCTAACCCTACCACAATGGCTAGTGTTTTGCCAGCTTGTGTACACTGTGAAGCTTTTGTTGATAAAGAAGTCATGCATGCCTATGTCTTGAAGTTGGGGTTTGGGAGGGATAGATATGTGCAAAATGCTCTGATGGACTTGTATTCCAGACTAGGGAAGGTAGATATTGCAGAATATATTTTTCACAATATGGAGAGTAGAGATACTGTGTCTTACAATACAATGATAACTGGCTATGTGGTTTGTGGGTACCATGAAGATGCTCTTATTTTGTTACGTAAAATGCAAATAGCTGAAAGGAAACACAAAGAGAAGGATGGCTTTGACAAGAACACTGAGGTCTCATTTAGGCCTAATTCTGTAACACTCATGACCATTCTCCCCGGATGTGCTGCTCTGGCAGCTCTAGCAAAAGGAAAGGAGATTCATGCTTATGCCTTTAGAAATGGATTGGAAGCAGATGTTGCTGTTGGAAGTGCGTTCGTTGATATGTATGCCAAGTCTGGTTGCTTAATGATGGCTCGAAGAGTTTTTGATAGCATGCCTAGCAGAAATGTAATAACATGGAACGCTATGATCCTGGCTTATGGGATGCATGGAGAAGGAGAAGGGGCCTTGGCACTTTTCAGGAAAATGGTGGTTGGTGGTGGAGAAGTGAAGCCTAATGAGATTACATTTATTGCAGTCTTTGCAGCATGCAGTCATTCTGGGTTGATTGATGAAGGCAAGGAATTATTCCAGAAGATGAGAGTAGATCATGGAGTCGAACCTAATGCTGATCACTATGCTTGTGTTGTTGACTTGCTTGGTCGAGCAGGACGTCTAGATGAAGCATATGGCATCATCGAAACAATCCCTGAAGGACTTGACAAGGTCGGTGCTTGGAGTAGTTTGCTAGGTGCTTGCAGGATCCACCAAAATGTGCAGCTTGGGGAAATCTCTGCTTCTGATCTGTTTAAGGCAGAACCAAATGTCGCAAGCCATTATGTTTTGCTCTCAAATATCTATTCTTCTGCTGGGCTCTGGGACAAAGCTAATGAAGTTCGTAGAAAGATGAGAACCCTGAGGTTGAAAAAAGAACCTGGGTGCAGTTGGATTGAGTGCGGCGATGAGGTCCACAAGTTCGTGGCTGGTGACACACGACACCCCCAAAGTGAGGAGCTTTACACATATTTGAGTGATCTATTTGCGAGGATGAAGAAGGATGGTTATGTACCGGACACATCCTGCGTTCTTCACAATGTTGATGAGGAGGAGAAGGAAAATTTACTGTGTGGGCATAGTGAGCGATTAGCAATTGCTTTCGGCCTCCTTAATACGCCTCCCGGCAAAACTATTCGGGTTTCTAAGAATCTTCGAGTTTGTAACGATTGCCACTCTGCAACAAAGTTCATATCCAAGATTGTTGACAGGGAGATAGTCGTGAGGGACGTTAGGAGATTCCATCATTTCAAGGATGGCGCTTGTTCATGTGGAGATTATTGGTGATACTCGTAGTTGGAGAATGTAGATATAGTTGATGAACGTGTAATATTTTTAAGAAATGTATTGATATATTGACTGTAGATATCTTTATAGTAAGACTGGACATCTAGTGCACATATGAATCTGCAGCTTCTTATTAATACTGTAGTTCATTGTTAGAAGTTGTTTTTTCTATTCTGTTCACCCAACATTTGGTATAATGTCTGATGGAGAGTTATAAAGTAAGACATTCTTCGGTAAAACTAAATGTTTTGTTAAGGGACAGGAGGTAGTAAGTACATTCCACCAAGTAATCATTTTATGCGGAAATGCTCTTTAATTAATTTCCCCATCTCAATTCAAATAAACGAGACAAAATTTCCAAGATATTCTAAGCTTCCATCCTGCCCCCCTCAACTACGACTCTCTATGTGTACTCAAAATCTGACAATCTTGTCTCTGTCTGAGATTAAAACAATAACCGCTCTTGGTAAATATCTAGTGCCTGAATAACCTTCTCCATGAACAATTTTCGGTGCAACCTATACCTGCAAAGCATCACAGATAGAGTAGAGTAAGATGGGAGTCTAACTGACTGACTGTCTACGTTTAAACACATCCAATTTAATGAGGTAATTTTCCGTGCAGACTACATACTTTATTGCGGCTTCATGCGTCCTCCTAGCTTCAGGTATTGACTCTACAGCAACAGATCAAGAAATAAATACAAGAGATATAGTTCTGACTACCATAAGTTATAAATCATTTGCATACCTAAAATTTCCTCATCTTGATCTGCAGTTGTGGAATATTCTGCAAGCATATGATGGCATTCTTCTTGTAACTCCTTCACAGCTTTTCGTTCAGCACTTGGAATAGGAGGGATGTCCCCGTCTGACCAAGTGGGTATCGTTCTAGCAGCAGCAATAACTGCCCCATCAACAAAGCTATCCTCATCATAGGAAAGCTTACCTGATATGTGACATGATCTCTAATTCATGAATAACAATGTTCACTTTTGATTTTGTAATGGATATCATATATGAAATGCTTATGAGAATGAAGGAGTATTACTATTGTGATAATATTCCTCAGGAAGACCAGATATACTGAAGACAGATAAGAAAGAATCCAAATGAATCCGCGACTTGCCAGAGAACTGGATAGAATCCCATGGATTCTGCAATTTTTGTTTCAAATATGTAAGGTGCTAATAAAAAAATGGAACACTAATAATAAAGCAAATATCAACAAAAGATAATACTTGAACAAAAAATTACCACTGGAGATGAAAATCCATATCTTTGCATGAAGAAGTTATTCATCTGTCCATCCATGTAATTGACAGTCATCTGCATAGAGATAAATAGATAGGCATCAAAATTATGCAAATGAAACGGCATGAATCAACTAAATTACTCTTCTTGATAAAAGCATCTAAAATCTCATTAAACATCATATATCATAGGTGTACTGGCCCAGATGAGCATTCATCTTAGAAATAATTGCAAGCTTCTAGCAAATATAAAACATAAATGAAAATCTTGTATAATTTCCTCTCTGGTTTCATGATTGTCGAAATCGTATGCTCATCCAACAAATACACTTTTGCTTTCAACATAAAGCAAGTGGCACTCTATACCTCATCACCCTTTTTGACCCCTTGGCCAGCATTTATCATGACCTCAAGCATTCGATCCTTGAAACGCCAGTGGAAGAAACAATTCGGCTTGAAAGAATGATTTAGCATATCTATGACCATGCAATCAAGCACATAAAGTTAATGAGCTGTACAGTCACAAGATCATTTATGGTCATTCAACTAGCAAGGAAAAAAAACTTATCAACAGTCATATAAGGATGTTCAAAAACTAATCAAACTTGTGAAACAAGTGGTTCCCAAAATTCAAGCAGCAGTTGATGCCAAATAAATATGGAAAATCATTGATGACAATTTAGGCAGCTAACACCATCGCCTTAACTACTTCTCTTCATAGTTGTTCAGATTGAAATGGCTTTACCGAAATAAACAATATCTACAACATATCACACTACTATAGAGTTGTCAAAGTAAATTCCAGTTGTCCTAATAGTGCATATGAATACATATATAACAATCCCATGCGAGTGCTGAGCAGATTATAGATATGAATAAACCTCATTTGAGACACTAACCAGCATAAGGGATGAGCATATTAGCATCTTGAGTAAGGGCACCGATTCTGATTTGCTTATTTATACATCGTGATTGTGCCATACTCATTGCCCACATGAATCTCTCAGGCTCTCGAGCAAGGCGTTTTACTTTAAGGGGTACTGCAGAATGCTGGGAATGTAACGCAGTTAAACCAGTCAATTGATGCCAAAAAGATAGTCCTTGTAGAAAACATAATTATAAAAGGTCTCTGCATACCCAGTTTCTCTCCCAAAATTCCAAAGCTCGTTGTTGCTGTTGTCTTATTGTAGAAGCAAGCTCATTATCCTGCAACTCCAGAAGGTCCTCCTGCATTTTTGGAGATGAGAGAGTAAAGGAAGCATCTCACTGGGTGAGGAAAGGTCATACTGATAATATATATGGAGAACTTTTGGACCTTTGGTGTTTAAATCTAGCTAGAATGGCATGAATTACACACAGCACTACAGAAGCAATAATGAACTGGGTACTTGAAGGGTAAAGACCTTGAAGAAACTTTCAAATGGCATTACATGGGATCTTTGTTCAGCAGTCACCAAAAGGATATTAATTCACGTCAAATGGCTCCACAAATAAGAATACAAGAACAGACAAAAAAAAAAAGTTCAGACCTCTGTGGCTAGAAGAAAGCTAGTACATTCATCAGCACCGGGTAAGAAGTCGCCATACAGCTGCCAAAAATTATCCTTGCAATCAAATGCGTACAACAGAAGACAAGCCAGCCTAAGGTCCCAATCTGTCTGACATAAACCAAAGAGTATTATGTACACGAGGAACTGAAAACTAAGCTGTCTTAATAACTCTCATCTTGATACAGTTAAGAAGGCTGAAATTGTTCAAAATACTATAGAAACAAATAATGCTGAGAAAGTTTATGTCCGCACATTTACCTCAGGGTTGGTTGAGTTAATTATGTCAAAGATAGGATGACCCACTGGTATAATATCAGGGAAGAACATCCAAGGGAGTTTTTGACTTATTGTTAACATCAATTCTAACGGAATCTCCATAATCAACTGCAAAGATATACCAATAATACACAACATAAGAAATCACATGATAACTCAGAAAGAAGGAAAAGCCACTATCAGCAACCCTGAAAAAAGAAGAAGTGCCCTACCCTAGCACGACGAAGAGGCTCAATATCCTTGGACGCATAAACGCCAAAACCATCAGGACCTTCTCTGAATTCAATTCCATAAGCTCGCATACTCCTAACATATCCTATCTTATAGAAATCAGGATCTGCTGGCTCCAACTAGCAGCAAGTAAATAAAATAAGAGAATATTAATCAAACAGAACCATCAAATGGAAAAATGACATTGATTCTTCGTTAAAATATGAGTAAATAATAACATGCTAAAATGGGCGCACCTGAGAAGTAGCAGTAGGTTGGGGAGAGAGGGGGGTCTGGAAGAGCGGGAAATCGGCAGTGGAAAAAGCAGAAGAGGCGTCTTCGTTAGTAGCCAATGCCGCGCGCAGCACGGGTGGACTTGGTTGCTGTTGATGGAAGCAAAAAAGAAGAAGAAAAGCTAATTAACTTGGAAAGCTCAAACTTGGTACAGTTTTGATAAACGAGCAAGAGTAGCCACCTGGTGGCAGCGGAAGCGGCGGCGGTGGTGGTAGGTGAAGGTGCAGAAGGGCGGTGGATGCAGGAACGACATGGCCATTGCTTGCGTTGCAGTGAAACCGTTTTAGCGGAAAAATTCAGCAAACCAATACGTTATCCATTTACAGCCGCTTCCGTTGTGCAAAATCAAAGCCAAAGCCTTTGTTGGGTAAATTGGGTTTGTTTGTATTTGTTTTTTCTTTTCACTTTTTTTTTTTTTTTTTGTACTACATAGTAAAGGTTAATATTACGATCTTTTAAATAAATAAATAAAATATTTGAAACTTCATTTGTCCAGACCAAACGAAACGTATGATAAGTTTTACTAATAAAAATAATATAAACCAATTTCATTGGCATTTTGTTTAGATTTGTTTCTTATCTTGGTTGGATTGGATAGGCTAAATTAATGGTGGTGGTGGTGGTGGTGGAGTTTTAAGTTTTAATGTTTGTGAGCATTGAAAGCAGTTTAATGCATGGGTCAATTATCATTTAGTCCATCCGGCAAGCCAGGACAATAACATAAATACAATTGTGACTTCTTCTGAAGTAACAATGTGTAAAAGATTATGATATAAATAAATAAAATAAGATACGATCGTAATTCATAAATGCCAAGCAGTGCAGGGCGACCATAACAAGATATAGTAACTTGAATGAAAATAATATGGCAGTTTAGTTTAGTCTTTGGACAGACCGAAGATGATTTCCCCTGTCTTGTGATTTGTGAACCCAAATACATGAAGAGGGCTAGATAAGGTAATAGCAAGTGCACAATGGGAACGGGAATGGGAAGTGAGGATGATTTACATCCAAGAAGCTACTGGAGATTCAGCAAGCAAGACTTCTTCCCAGAGAAGTCTTTCCAGAATTGGAGCTCCTATGTATCTGCCCTATCACAAACCAGATCCAGATTGAAGGACCGTCTTCTCGACCGCTCCAACCAAACAACCGAGCTCGTTCATCTCCGGAAACAGAGCGAGAACAGCATGAAACGCTGCCTCAACTGGTGGGACCTCACCTGGTTCGGTTTTGGCTCTGTCATTGGCACCGGAATTTTCGTCCTCACAGGCCAAGAAGCTCATGATCATGCAGGCCCCGCCATAATCTTATCCTACGTCGTCTCCGGCATCTCTGCCATGCTCTCTGTCTTCTGCTACACTGAATTTGCAATTGAAATCCCCGTTGCCGGTGGATCATTTGCTTACCTTCGAGTGGAACTCGGCGATTTGGCAGCCTTCATTGCAGCAGCTAACATACTTCTCGAATCCATTGTTGGAAGTGCAGCAGTTGCTAGAGGTTGGACTTCTTACTTCACCACTCTCCTCGACCGCCACTCCGATTCCTTGCGCATACACACCAATCTCACCCATGGCTTCAACTTACTAGATCCAATCGCTTCCGGTGTTATACTTACAGCATCAGTGATCGCGATGATGAGCGCCAAGAAAACCTCCATCCTCAACTGGATTGCATCAGCTGTCAACACAGTAGTGATCATATTTGTGATAGTTGCAGGCTTCGCCCATGCTAAGACCTGCAATATGCAACCATTCTTGCCGTACGGTGCTAAAGGGATATTCCAAGCAGCCGCTGTCGTTTACTTTGCTTACGGAGGATTCGACAACATCGCCACCATGGCCGAAGAAACCAAGGATCCACGGAGAGACATACCCTTAGGATTACTAGGATCAATGTCCATGATCACTGTAATCTACTGCTTGATGGCACTGTCATTGACCATGATGCAGAAATACTCAGACTTAGACACCAATGCAGCCTACTCTGTAGCTTTCCAGAGAGTGGGGATGAAATGGGCCAAGTACCTGGTCGCCCTAGGCGCTCTCAAGGGCATGACCACCGTCCTCCTCGTGGGGGCCCTCGGGCAGGCGCGTTACACGACACACATCGCCCGGTCGCACATGATCCCCCCTTTCTTCGCCCTGGTACACCCCAAGACAGGAACTCCTATATATGCAACACTCCTGATCACCATACCTAGCGCGGTGGTGGCCCTGTTTTCAAGCTTGGACGTCTTAGCGAGCTTGCTGTCGATAAGCACTCTGTTCATATTCATGATGATGGCTGTGGCTCTTCTGGTGAGAAGGTACTACATGAAAGGGGTGACGCCAAGAGCCAATCTGGTTAAGCTGATAGGCTTTTTGGTGCTGATTATTGCTTCTTCAATGGGAACTTCCGCTTACTGGGGTCTGAGACCCGGCGGCTGGGTCGGATATGCTGTGACAGTCCCCATTTGGTTTGGGGCTACGCTGGGGATTGCCGTGAAGCTGCCACAGGAGAGAAGGCCGGAGGTGTGGGGAGTTCCGTTGGTGCCATGGCTGCCGTCGTTGTCGATCGCCATAAATTTGTTCCTAATGGGGTCGTTGAGTGGTAAAACATTCATGAGGTTCGGCATTTGTACACTGATAATGCTGCTGTATTATGTGCTTTTCGGTGTGCATGCTACCTACGACATGGCAATGGCGCACCAAATCAAGGAGGAACCCAAACCTACACCGACTCCTTCCATGGAAACTACCCCCTCTGTCACCGAAACACTTGCCTAGTATGTCAATTTCGGGTTGTTCCATAAATAAACATAAAGTATCTCACTTTTTTTGGAAGCTTATACTCTCACCTAACTTACATCGTCTTTTTGAAAACTAGGATTCAGTAAAGCTGTTTCTTTTTGGTAATACTAACTGAATGATAAATAGTTCCTGTGAGCATTACATTACCACTTAATTTCATGAGAAAATGACATGATATAATAGAATCATCTCTAATCATTCAACAATCAATGCATGGCTATAAGTTTATAACCAACAAGTAGTCCTGCTTTAAGGTTCATTGCAGATTTTGCATCTAAAACAAACTCAACTTTTCCGAACGGTTAAAAAAAGATAATGACTAATGAACACATGGTACTAAGAGAAAAGAAGAAATTTCAAGTCATTAACTGCATCTCAGGTAGAATTCAACATAGGACATCATCATCAATAATATATTCTTAAACATGGAGAAGAACAGGTTCAAACACAAGGGTCAATCCAAATGCAAGCTTAAGAAGTCTCTGCGGCAGGTTGAGTAACTCCAGACTTGAGTAACAGCTGAGTCAGGGTCTCTGGGGAGCAAACTTGGTATTTCACTTTCCCACTGGAGAGGAAGACCTCAGCCAATTCAAGCTTCTCTGAAGTGAGACTTGTGCTGTCCATGGTCTTGCTAAGCACCTTAAGAGCAAGCTGAACAGCCTCCTCCCTAGTTATCTCATCCTTGTAGTCTTGTTTGAGCATCGACTGAGCAGCTTGATTGTTTGCTCCAATAGCTGCAGCCTTCCAACCACTGTAATTCCCACTTGGATCACTCATGTAGAGCTGAAAACCATAGTTTTTATCCCAACCTGCAAAGAGAAAAGAGACACCAAATGGACGGAGGCCACCAAATTGAGTGTAGCCTTGCTTGGTGTCGCACAAGGACTGGACCAGCTGTTCCACAGGCATTGGTTCTTGGTAGGCATAAGCATATCGCTGAGCTTGGACTCTAGCTGTGTTGATAAGGATGTTGGCATCAGACATGATTCCAGCCACAGCACAAGCAACATGGTCATCAATCTTGTACATTTTCTCAGTGGATGCAGATGTCTGTAGAAGCTTGGAAGTCACTTTCTTTTCACCAACCAATATAACCCCATCTTTAGACAATATGCCTATGGCACTCCCTGCATTGCCAATCGCCTCCATTGCATACTCAACCTGGTAGAGTCGACCCTCCGGGGAGAAGATTGTTGTACGGCTATCATACCTCCGAGACATGTTTGGATCTACAGGAAGATGCTTTGACAGTTATATCTAAACCAAGGTTAGGCTAGTACATTACTATCTAATGACATTGATTTCAAGATATACAACATACTGTACTCTATACAAGCTAAACCACGATAGCTTAAAGCCAAACTGGATGTGAAAGATATTAGAGAAGCTATCATCAGGTGCAAAAATCTACAATCTTTTGACGCCGAGAACAATTCAAACAGTGATAAGTGCAATCCACCAACTCTTTGACTACAATATAGCCATTTAAGGTAGGCGCGGCAAAGATTGTTTTGGCCACTCCATAAATTACTTCCAACGAAAAAATCATAGCTAGACAATTTGTGTTAATCACTTTTCAGAAATTTCAGCTTCTATTACGCGACTTGTGAATAGTATGACAGGAGATATTACATGTAACAAAGATATCAAAATGAGGAATACGACGCAATCCACAGCTCACCCTTCATAAACTGTAATTTAATATCTAAACTTGCGGATTAATAACTTCCATTCACCGCATACTTTGCATCATATAAGTTTATTTTCTGCCCTAATATAAGAACTACGAATTTACCAGATAGAAACCCATAAACCAATAAATTCGATAATTGCAATTTTTTCTCCGACTTGAATACGAAAAAGAGAGAGAATGAAATATCAACATATAATCGCCAAAAATTAGAGGAAAAGGCAAACCAGAAAACCCCTAAAAAAAATAAAACAACCAAGCGAGAGAAAACAAGAGAAAAAACCTGATAAGAAGATCTGGATCTGGCAAACGGAATGAGCAGAAATTAAAATCGTAACTAGAGCTTTCACAAGAGCAGCAGCACTAATATATAGGATGCAGTATTTTGATTTGAGCTGCCTTTTCTTCCAAGCTTCAGTTCTTCAAAATCAACATTTTCTTTTATTTCCGCTTTGACCCCAATACTTTCCATTACTTGAGAACAGTACCTTCACTTGTCTATATTTTTCATTCTGGTTTAATTTCTTTGGTTGAAATTAACGACGTATTCCTATTGATTGAAATTTTAATTTAAATGGGTCTTGCGGGAAAAAAGAAAAATAAATTATTGATCAAAATGCACCTTATCGCCTCTCCTTTATTGTCAAGTTCAATAACACTCGGACTTTTATTATTAAAAGAGTGTCAAGATGCATATAAGTATGCGATAATTCATTTTTAACACATACTGTACTATTTAGGAAAGTTCAATTATATACACCAACTTTTTAGATGTCGAGTTAGACATTGATTAAATAGCTTAACAAAGTGTGTCGATGGAACAGGACTCGGATCTTCACAATTTACCCTCAATCTTATATGCAACTAAGCACATGACTGTTAAAAGATCATTTACATATGATCACGGCACGGCACGGATGCCCATTTCCATACACTTAGGCTCTTAGCTCAGTCAAAAGCTTTGAATAAAGAAAGCCAGCTATTTACAATGTCATATATCTGGACCTTTTACTGATATAATGGGATTGGTGAATAATCTTCCTAAAGTACAAACAACTTTTAGATATGCCTATGAGATCTCAAGTGTTTGGAGTTGGTGAGAAATAGTGAGCAATACTCGAACCCTTTTTCACAACGTTAGCTCGCTTCTGAGGCTGGATCCAAGCACGCACTTCTGCTTGAACCTCAGGGGGCAATTCATTCAAGACAGAAGGGTCAATCTCATCAATCTTGTAACTCCATGCATCAGTTCTGGAATTATTGCATATTCTCACGGTGGTGATTCCAGCCCGGATCTTATCTTGAAGTGACTTGCCTTTCATAATTCACATATAAAATCAGTTACCGTTTGCCAAAAGTGATATGGAAGTGCCCTCTAAGAAGGGTGCAGGAAATAGTCAATTACCAGAGGGAGATGCTCCATTCTCTTGAAAAGCCTTAAGATCCGCATGCTTGGGAGAAGAGCAAGAGTCTTGATTGCGGAAAAATCTCAAGATTGATGAAGTTTTCTACAACAATTTCATGAATCATGACACACTTAAGAATTTTGCCTCCGGAGGAGAGGTATCGTATTGTCAAGCAAAATGAGGAATTAGCGAGATCAAGATGCATATTAACGTAAACTGATTCCATTTCCATGCTGTATTTGTCAACTTTGCTTAATAATTATGCATAAAACTTGAACTCAGATTAATAAAATTATCATGTGATTCCTCATAAGCAGGTAATATAAGGTTTTGGACTCCTCCCTTTTGTTAAAAAGATATATGTTTCGTATTCCTTATACAAATTGAAAACATGGATTAACAAACCTTTTCTACCTTCCTTTTCTTTTTCTCTGATTTTGAACCAGATCCAAGGAAATCCATCTTCGACTGATTGAGATTTGATTCCAACCCAGTTCCGATTCCTGATTTCAAGTTGACCATGAATCACAGAAGAGAATAAGGATTAAGTCTTTGTCAAATGAGATGAGTCCCCACCTGAGGAGGATGGAAGGTTGTCTTCTTGGAGCCCATGCCTCTGCTCATTTCCAGGTAAAGGTGGGTCTTTCTTATCTGCGATTTCATGTGCATATATGTTATCCTACAGAAGAGAAAAAAGAAATTAATTTTTTAAAAAAAGGTCCAGGTATCACTCGTATGCTACTTACGAGAAAAGCAGAGTTATGCCAATCTAAACTTCTCACATATCTTTCAAGTGATATAATAAAAGTAAAGCTTGCCTTACACACTTCTTGTACATCATCGTCTGGTCCTGAACCTGGCACGATATGACTACACGTTGCTTCGTCCTCGTACACATCATCTTTTGAGTTGGCCAAATTTAGTCCTACAGAGCTGCTAGTACCTATATCAAGCTAAAAAACATCACGTATTGAAAGATAAACTGAAATTTCACAATGCAAACAAGCTATAATTAAACTTCAAATGCAAAACACATCAACAAACGTAACCTGCTGGTGATAAAGGTGCAGCATCTTGGGTGCATGTATTATTTAATGCATCTAAACTAGTGCAAGCTTGATCTTGGTGATGGAAATACTTCATAATTGAGTTTGTTCCCTGCCAATATGGGGAATTTTCACATTTGAGTGATATAATCACCAAATTTAGTTATTTAAGATGGCGAGAAACATGCAACAAGATCAGTAGAATAAATCAGTAATAAGTAGAGAGATAGGAAAGTGAAAAACAGGATGCATGAGAGACAAAAAGTGACCGACTCACAGAGGGGACCGCAGTTATTTTACTAGCTGAGACAGAAAGACCAGTTATTGCCCACTCATGATGCTTGGATTCTTTCATGCTAACATGGTATACTCCAACATAATCACGCAGTGCAGCATGAAATAGATTGAGAGCATCTTCTTGAATCTTGGCAACCCCATACCTTAAGGAACAAGACTTTGAAGGGATTTTTTTTAATGATTCAGAGTCCTTCAACTGCATATTTAAAAAGAAATAAAATGAGTAGCATATACCGTAATAACTATTAAAGTGCAGTCGTAAGTTGTCTCCTGTAGAGGTGCTAGGAAGGTGAAACTGAATACATGAGGCTTTTATTGAAATAAACACTCAGATGCGAGAAAGGACCTTGTAAGCACTTGCATGTAGGGTAAGAGTGTGAGCAATGCGTTTATTCTGTTCCAGATCACGAAGAAGACGTTCACTTAGTTCGTCACAAAGTTCATTCAGCCATTTCTGGACCTGCAATAGTAACAACATTAGATGAATAGAGAAGGGATAACAAAGTAAGAACCATCAAACAGCTTTCTAGAAAAGGTGAGAAATGGATCTTCCAAAGAAAAATACAAGGGAGAAAGAGGTTGTACAGAAGAGATTGTTTTGAGAGCCCGACATCCAGGAAATGTCTTCCCAGAACCATGACTTTTGGGAAGAAGGCGACCCTCAACCTCATCCCCACAGATCCCTCGAGCAATATTCCATAACCAAGTACTGCATGGATGATAAATGGATCCATTAGAGACAATGTATTATCCAAATGAATTATTGTAACGAACGCAATACCATGAACATAATAAATGATATATGATTTTAAGGTGTTCATGACACTGTAGACTGTAGACTGTAGACAGAAAGTGTGCATCAGAGAATATACAAGAACATAAGCCCAGATATTACCAAGTGAAATATGTAAAGAGATTAATTCAATATGCGAAATTGTTATACAAGATAATAACGGGTTAAAAAAGCCAACTTCTTTAAGTAACCAGTCAAAACAATCTTTTTGAACCCCCCATCAAACATTAATATATTCCTATCTTTTAGGAAATCGAGAACAAAACTAGTGCATAAGTACAAACCCAGTATTTATGCCATAGCGATCTTGCAGCTTCTCCTCTGAAAACTGCAATAGGTCCCCAACAGTATTCGCACCAAGTTCAGCTTGCAAAGAGGTTCCAAGTTTTCCACCAAGCTGTTTCCTGCAATAACTTCTGCCTTAAGTTATGCAAAGTTTACGTCCAAATATATAGCTTATGCCATGTGATAAAAAGAAGAGAATAATAATTTTTTAACTTACATTTTCTTTATAGGCAGAGATTCAAGCAATTCCTTAACAGATGATGAAAGCACAATTGTCTGTTGAGCTGGTTTATTCATTCCACTGGCTAATTTAGCAAGCATCTGTTTCACATCATAACAAATGTACAACCCATTAAAGTCAAGAGAAGAACCACTCTTTGCAAAAATACTGAAATACAAATTGGATACCCATCAACAAGAAAGAAACACATTTTAAAAAGAAAATTCTGAAATGCTACATTGACCTTATTATGAGCTATGCCAGCTGAACATGTGAACTCAGTTTCTTTCAAAACTTCCAGTCTAAGTTCTGCTACAATAAGAGCTCCACATGCCAATAATTTATCACGCCGATCAGCATTGCTCATAAGAAACCATTCCCTCACACGATCTCGGTTGTCTGCTTCATCCTGGGTTACCAATGAAATTTAATTGTAGATACTCCCTGATATCACGGATTATAATTTTTTTTTCCAAACACGAGTTTTAAGGAATACATATAATAATGAAACAGAATGCAGGGAAACACATAGAAACCTGGGAACTTTAAATAATCATCTGTTTTTTAATGAGAGAATTTTAACTCTTGCAAAATATAAAGTATTTATTCATCTTGGACAAAAAATGTATGGAGCAATCTCTCATCCTCCCCCTCCTAGAGGGGTAAAAAGAGTAACAGAATATGGAAAAACCAAAATAACTGTATACCAAATGAAGCCCCAGTATATGTGATTTAAAAGCTTCTTCATTTATTGCTTCCAAACTCTCAGGGGGGTTTTCATTTAACATTGTTTCTGCAGCTTCAGTAAGGTCCAGATAGACTTCATCTATAGAAGCACGCTCACATCGACCCTTTCTTGAAAGGATAGACACCACCTACAAATATTTTGATGTTGTTTAGTAGATAGATCAAAGAGCTGGAAAAGAATGTCTTACAAAATAAACACTGTTTAGACCTCTGAACCAGCATTCCGGTACACAGTTAAATCTGCTTTACCACGAGCCACGGGAACTTGTATAAGCTGAATTTCAGGACAGACCTTTTTGGCCTCATCACCCCGCATTGACCTTAAAACCACATAGTAGAAAAATAACATTGTGAGTAAACATTATGAAATTTCATCAAAACAAAATTGTTACCTTTTGACTCCATCTTTACGGGCTTCATAACCCACAGCAATAAGGCCCCCTCCTTTCCATGAGTTATATTGTACAACAGCAGTTGGCCGGCCTCTTAAACTTGGCTTTTTCCGTTGCTCAACTGGAAAAACATTCATGGAAAAATTCGAATATGATGATTTGAACAAATAGCAGCATACAATAATTCATGGAAGCATGGTCTTTGCACAAGTAAATACAAACCAGTGCCCAAAACCACTAGTCATGAAAGCGAAAATACAATTCAACTCAAGAAGTGTCAGAAGATCCAGAAAATATCAATATTGATCGTAAAATTATTTTAAATTTAAGATGCCTTACCACTTGAAGCAATGTAAAATATGTCCAATGACAGTTGATTTTTGTTTACCATAAGAAAAGATTTCATTGTTTTGAACAGCGATGGAATTCAACATGTGACAATCTTATCAATTATCAAAAGCAAAGAATGGGAATACTATACCCTTTTAACACAGCCATATACCCACCACAGCAACGGTCTTTAATTTCTTCACATGAGAACCGGCACTCATTACTTACTGAAACTTAAATTTAACACCAAAAGGAAAAGGAAAAAAATTCCACATGAAAAATGCGTAAAGAGAGGAAAAAACCTTGAACATAGAAGCAATCCATATCAACGTGAGCAATAACTCTAGAATCGGACAATTCTGGTCTTGCCACCGGCATCTTCAACTTGACTAGAACCTTGCTCCTCTTTTCCATCCACCACCAGTCGCCACCTCTAATCAATTCGCAAGCGGTGGCGGTTCGCACGAAAGGCCCAAAAAAGAAGCGGGAACGGCCCTTTAGCCTTTATAGGGCTTCTGAAAGTTATTGGGCCTTGCTAAAAGTAGCACTAATAAAGTTTATGTATGATTAATTAATTAATTCCTGCTAAACCCTCAGAAAAAGAAAAACCCTCTCCCTCAATTTCAGTTTCAGGCAAGGCAAGAGCTCTCTGTCTTCGTCTTCATCAAAATAGATGAATAGGGGGTTTTAGATACTCCATTTGCTAAGCAGCAGAGGTTGAAATGAAAGCAGTGAGGTCGGTGAGACGATTCTGCCCAATCGCCGCTACTCTATCTTTGAGAGATTCTTCTGTCTTTCTTCGCCGTCTCTACTCCGCGCAGCCGCAGCAGGACGATCTTTCGCCGCCGAACCCCGAACAATCCTCCGCTCAAGATGCTGTGTTCGATAGTTCCCTTTTTTATGATCCCAATCCCGTTCTCAATTCCAGCCAGGGGCCAACGTGGGACGATAAGTACAGAGACAGAGTGAAAAGTCAAGTATTTGGGGAAAATGTTTCGCATTCGAGGGTCTTGCAGAGAGAAGAGGATAAGAAAAAGAAGGCTGGGAGGCTGGCCAATGAGCTTCTGGAAGCGGCGTTGGATGCTGGGAACAGCATGGAAGAGGAAGAGGATAGAGTGGTGACGGAGAAAGATCAGAAATCTTTAGCTGTAGGTATTATTGGAGCTCCCAATGCTGGAAAGTCTGCTCTCACCAATTACATGGTACCTACCCTTCATTTCTTTTTCATACTTCAAATGACATATTCTCATCATCTTTGCTTAGTTCCCCCTTTATTCTGTTAAGGTGGAAACTAAAGTTTCAGCCGTTTCACGGAAGACGAATACCACCACCCATGAAGTTTTGGGAGTTTTGACTAAAGGAGATACGCAAATTGTATGCTCTCTTATTACTTGATTCCTTCTTGCTTCCAATTATTTTTGGATATAGGCAATTAGAATTCTGACATCTTTCTTCACAGCGTACTTTGACGTTTCATTCTAGTAAGAGTTTTAGAACATTAACTTCTTGCTTATGTGAGTTTTAGCTTTTATTTACATTTTTGACCAATACTAGTAGATGTCTATGTGCTTTATGTTGGCATCCCTTGCTTTCAGTATATTCAGAATTTAGCAAAATGAAGTGTGATGCAAATTGTTCAACTACCGTGAACATGAAAGAAAGTTGCCTTCTTTTTTTGCTTTGGAGATCTGGACTGTTCAGTTTTTGTTGAAATTCCTTAAGTTGTACAGAAGCAATTAGTGTTCTGCCATGGTAGCTTTGTTACCCAGGTCGGGAGTAGGTGATGTGGTTGTGTTAGGAGCTGTATGTCTGTGATAGCCAATGTCCAGACCCATTTTTTTTTCCGTTTACTTTTTACTTTTTGTATTTTGTTGTTAAAGAAAGTTGAGGTCGTTATACTGAATTACTGATAAAAAAAAGTTGTGTATCTCTTCATTTATCAAAGATTTCTGACTAATTTTGATGCCGGTGCAGTGTTTCTTTGATACACCAGGACTGATGTTAAAGAAAAGTGGATTTCCTTATAATGATATGAAAGTTCGTAATGAAAGTGCATGGGGTTCTGTTAGTTTATACGACGTCCTAATAGTTGTTTTTGATGTTCAGAGACATATTACCAGGTCCGTTATCCTTTTCCCTTGTTGACATTTGCTCCTTCTTATGTTTTATTTGATTTAACTTCCCAAACTGAAAAATTCAAGCACACTAGTCATTAGTATATTCTTTAAAAATCATAAACAATATTCAGATACTTTTGCAATACCTATGTATTCATTAGTAACCCAGAAACTAGAGGTCCAATGAAGCTAAAAGATTTTGTATCATGTGATGTATGATTTTTTTTTTGTTGCATACATGTTGAGCTGCATTTTCTTCTTAGTTGCAACATGTTTTTTAGCAACATCACAGATCTGATAAGAAGCTGCATTTCATTGACTCTATCTTAACTTTTCATTGGTCTAGACCTGATTCACGAGTGGTGAGGTTGATTGAAAGAATGGGTTCGATTACTATCCCAAATCAGAAACGCATATTATGTATGAATAAGGTTGACTTGGTTGAAAAGAAGAAAGATTTGCTAAAGGTTGTAGACGAATTCAGTGACCTATCTGGATACGAAAGGTATTTTATGCTCTTTCGTGTTGTTTTTTACTATTCTGCTGTGATGCCTTATAGAAGTTTAACTATGCTATAGGCGTTTCTTGACATCAGGAGTGAAGGGTGCTGGGGTGAAAGATCTTACAAAGTACTTAATGGATCAGGTATGTTTCATTGTCATCTTCCTAGTCCTTCTGTATGTTAAAGTTTATGCCATCCCTAAGATGTATGGAACAGTCTACTGGCTAATATTCTTCCCTTGAGGCATTTCCATAATTTTACTTTTAAGATTGTTAATAGCTGCTGACGCCTTTAGGTTGCTTTTACTATAATAGTATTTCTTTGGTTACTTTGGTTGTTTATATGAATTAGAGATGATATATCTGGAGAGCGTAACCAACACATCATTTCTGTTTCTCATAATAAGATTTTATTGTTTCCAAACTGCAAGGGCAACCATCTTATCACAATCTTAACATGTATGGAATATAGACCTCGAAAGCCTTGAGAGTGTTGTTCTAAACTTTATATCCTCAGGCAATACAAAGACCATGGGATGAAGATCCATTTACCATGAGTGAAGAATTAATGAAGAACATATCACTTGAAGTTGTGAGAGAAAAATTGTTGGATCATGTTCATCAGGTAAATCCACTTTGCTTTTAATATAACTGTGAATGATTTATTTCTCTGATTGAATTTCATTCGGTATAGGAAATCCCGTATGGCATTGAACATCGGTTGATAAGCTGGAAGGAGTTAAGAGATGGTTCTCTCCGAATTGAGCAACATTTCATCACTCACAAGATCAGCCAACGCAAAATTCTAGTGGGGAAGAACGGTTCCAAAATAGGGTCAGTATGGATCATACTATCTATATGCTGACTAATTACACCTTTTTATGTTTGTGCTTTTCTCATATATATAACGCTGTAACAATTTCTGACAATCACAGTGTTTTGAGCTATATGGTTCTGATTAGGCCGATTGTTTAGCATTTATGTGGGTGTCAGCTTGTAATCCCACCTCTCATTCTCTCCCCTTTTCTGCTTTGTAATCTATGTAACTTAAAGCAGCCTGTTACATGGCAAGGTTTTGTATCTGCAGTTTGGTTCTACCAAGCCTTACATATATTTAACTGTTGATGCAGGAGAATAGGTATGGAAGCTAACGAAGAACTCCGAGCCATATTAAAGAGAAATGTCCATCTCATTCTCATGGTTAGAGTTAAATGAGTGGAGCAGATACATCGACGTGGTGCCTGTACAAGGGGTGCAATATTAATTAGCACGCAGCTAGCTATAGGTGTACTGAAACGGTACTATAGATTGGAAGATGTAGTTAGTGAAGGAAGGATTTTCAAATCTTTGTTGATCCAAGCATTGTTCTTTTGTTAGATTCATGTATGTATATTTTTTGGCCTTTTATATTCGCACAACTATCTTGAAAGATTTGCTGATGTATACGAGAAAACACATTTAGAGTGAAGTGATTTGTTTTCCAGTTTATCCAAATTAATTGGAGATTTTCGATGCCCACGGGAATTAATTAGTAGGGTTTTATAAGAGTTAACGAGACAACAATAATATTAATATGGTGTTATAATAAATAAAAACAAGCTAGAGAGCAGATTAATTAGTAACACTTAGGGCATACAAGAGAAAAAGAAAAGATAGGTAGGTTAATTAGCAAAAGAGTTAAAGGGAAGCGTGAGTTGTTGAAGAAGTGCAGTAATGGGTACGGCGATCTTGGGGTCGTAGGCTAAGCCATGCAGCTCGGCTTCTCCGTTGTAAGGGCACGGGGAGATCCACGACCAGCGCTTGGCGGAGAAATCGAAGAGCACGGCGGAGGGGGAGCCCTTAATGAGGATGACGAGGTAGTCGCCGTGGGCGACGGAGTGAAAGCCACGTCCCCCACATTGTAACTCAATCTGGGCGAACTGGGTATAGAGCTGGTGCGGCATCCTCTCAATCTCCACCCACAAGCTCCCACATTGTTGCAGACTCCATAGCCTCAAGCTCTTGGGAACATTAAGCTTGCTCTTGTCGACGGCGGCGACGAGTATCAGCCTCCTTCGGCTCTCAACCAAGTTGGGAGAGCGCAGGAATCTGCGCATGGGGGCTTGAATCTTTCCCCACTGGTTGGAGGCCATGTCGTAGGCCAGCACGCTGAAAGGGCTGTAGTTCATGCAGTAGAACCGTCCCTCCACGTGGACCATCCTCCCAGACTCGAGGCTGCAGAGCCGCGGCAGCGACGCCGTGGTGCCCCATATGGAGTAGAACCCCCCGCCGTCGATGTGGAAGCTCTCGGAGGTGAGATTCTTGACGGCGTAGGGCGAGATGAGATCGTCTCCGGCGAAGATCAAGTCTATGGAGGAGTTGGTGATGGTGAAGCCGATGGAAGGGCAGAGCCTGGGCCTCAGGGTGGAGGGAAGCTGAATCAAAGACCCCATCAAAGGGTTGCAGAGAAGAATGGTCTTGGAACCGGCCTCCTCCGACACGAAGCAGACGAGGCCGCCGGAAGAAGACGAAGCCGAGACGCCGGCAGGGATCGCAGGGATGCCTAAGCGGTACCATTTTAGGTTTTCTGGGTCCAGCAGAAACCCCTCCTCGTATACGTAACTGCTGTTAGCACTAGCATCGTTGTTTCTGTATATGCAGGTCTTGATGAGGCCCAACTTGTGCTGCTTGAAGAAGATGAACCAGTGGCGGGAGGGGGAGAGCTGCAGGTAGAGCTCCATGAAAGCAGCGGAGAAGATGAGGCCGTACCAACGCTTGCAGACTGCGCGGCCTCTGAAGAAGGCGGGCGCCGGGAGACATGCGATGATGCGATCCAATAACCGCTGAGGAAGTCTGCTCCATATTCTGGAGTCCATCCATGAACATAAATTGTTGTTATTAACTGAGATATTGATGCTAGGGAGGGAGGAGGAGGAAGAGGATGAGGTGAATGCATAGGGAAGAATAGGTATGTTTATGGGGCTAGTCTCGAAAGGCTCCATATTATTTCTCTTGGTTTGTTTACACAAGAATTACTACAAGCTAGTGTGAGTGATGTGCTGGAAGTGGGGAAGGGATGGTTGAATGCGCGTACATGTATAGGATATATAATAGGAAGCTGGCAATGTCAATGTGTCTCTTCTAGCTGTCTTCTCTTTCGATCGACTGTACTCGTATCATTTATTTATTTAATTACATACAATATAGTATTAGTAGGGTATTATTAAGACTTAAGAGATGTAAGTTTAAGTGAATTGAATTGAAAAGGTGGAGTGGGAGTGGGAGTGGGGGGGGTAAAAGGCACTGAAAGTCATTCCTGATGTATCCATCTATCATTTCAGTGTTTTCTTGTCAATGCCGAGGAAGGAAGGACATGCAGTGCACCAGACCTGACACTAAACAGTTCAGACACACAAAAAGTTATGATCAATGCCTCAAAACAAATTCATTCATTTTCATTTTCATCCCATTACCAAACAACAACTACAGCTTCCTTGCTAACTAAACAAACACTCACTGTATTTGCTGAAATTAAGCTTAATTTGGAAAGTATAGCTTATGGTCATTTGGTGCAATGTTAACGAAGGGGAGTTCGGTAGAAAAGAGAAAAGTGGAGTAGAAGAAGAAGAAAAGGGCAATTAAAAAGCAGCATGCATGGCAATGGCAATGGCAATGGCAATGGCATGCATGGCAATGGCAATGGCATGCAAGGGTAGGCTATGGGAGTAGCTACTAATAAGGCTAGCTAGTAATAAGTGACATAACACAAGTTTCCCCTTCGAGTGAGTAATTATATTCCCTTTCTGCAAATAAATTGGATTTTGGTGGGTTTAAGTAAAAGATCTAAGTCAGACTTATTGTCCTCCTTACACCACTCAGTCAGAGTCAGAGTCGGTGTCAGTCTCAGTGTGTTGTTGGTGTCAATCTCATAAATATGATTGCCCCCAGACCCAGAGCAGAGCAAACCAAACCCTAAATTAGAAAAAGTAGTGCCACCACAATTGGAAAGTCGTGTTTTGGTAGAACCAAACAACCCCAAATAGACAAAGAGCTGCCCTCCACAAATGGTAAGGTGATGAGAGCCCAACAGTGGAAGTGACATTCTCACTACTACTACTCTCTTTTTGTTTTTGTTTTTCATGCCTACAACCTAGTATTACTAGAGTTCTCACTGTGCCTGCATTTATTGCCCCTTTGACTTTACTTGTTCATTCACATTTTTAAATCAAATAAATTAATAGTAATAGTAACAGTAATAACATCTTCTCTCCCTCTTCCCACTTGCCTGCTGGTCGCATGAATGCATTCCTCCTATAATACATGGAGTAATACATTGCTATGCTATGCTAACAATCAAAATTATGATATCTTCTACTCACTAACCAAGTCTAACCACTTCTTCAACCTTGTTTCTTTGAAAAGGATGAATACAATACAGGTGCTAATATCAAAACCATCACCTTTACATCTCTTCTCGGGATCTGTTTATTAACTTACTTCCACCTCCAGTCCATTCCATTATTTAAAATAATAAATCACTGAGCAGAAGAATGTCTTAAGGTACATACATGCATTTCCCCATTTAACACAAACTGTAACACGAAAATAAATGTATCATCAAAAGCTAATGCCAGTGATTTGCAAATAACTAGGGTGGGGTAAAGAGTGGGTCTAAGTTTACAAATAACCCAAGGTACAAAGGGGTGGTGCTTCACCAATCACCAACTCAACATGTATTGTGCTGTTACTTGCCCTCCCTTATTACTCCTTACTTCTATCCAATCATAAAATCTACATCATAACCCAATTCAAATTCAAGCTTTATAAGAAATTTGATTCCATTATCAGGAAGTACTATTGTATACAAAACACTACTATAATTTAGCAATACCTCCATTGGTATGTTATATTAGTTTCGAGATATATATCTTGTATATATACATTAAAAAAAAAAGAAAAAAAGACTCAAAACTTCACCAGCACAAGTGGTAAAATTAATCCAACTACTTTAACCTCTGAAAAACAAAATACATAGTCCATAATCGCCATTCGCTAGAATCTAAATACCAATCCAGGCAATATATAAAAAATTAAAAATTGACCATTATCTGTTAAAATACCCAAGGGCATCCTGAAACCTATATTCTAAAAGATACAACAGTTGAATAGAAAGAATTGCAACAAGCAGCACCAAGTTAAGAGGCTCAAGGCAATAGATGTTCTTGTAACGATCACTAGAGACATGATTCTCCGGTTGTTGATCCCAGTTAGGAGGAGGCACTGATGAGACTCTAAAAAGCCATGCGACCAGCAAGCCTGCTCTCAGATATCCTTCTATCAATGGCAGCATCAATTGAACTCATCTGAAACAATCATCCAATTATGTTGATATCAGGCAAGCAAAAAGAGGGGCCAATCTTATGATTGATTATCAGTCAAAGTATTAGAGCTTTGCTTGTAGTCAATATATACAAACTTGCTGACCTGGCAACTGAATTCACGTTCGATCTAAAAAATATATCGTGAATGGGCAAAAATCTGTTGGGTAATGGTTGTTCCATTCAAACCCAACACTTTGTTATCAAGTAGTAATCATAATAGAAGTCAAAAACTGAAGTTTAATTTCCAAAGAGTAAATACATACACTCTGTTCCTAACCTTGCATGGAGCTAGTGAAAGATCCTCAAAAGATTGCCGCATGCTATGAGAATTACTAATTATTAACAAAGAAATTGAATGTACCTACTTGACTTGAACCTTCGTTGACCATAAAATCAGCAGGATTGCTTGCCAAGCGGACAGTGGCCAAGAACAAAAAAGGCCCATCCCATGAATGGGGTAGAAAAGTAGCAATATACATGATCATATTGCAAAGACATTTTATGTGTCTTTATTTAGGATCAATTTTATTAAAGCCATATGGAAATACAGTTTATCTATGTAAAAAAAAGAATAAACAAGCGAACTGGAAAACTACAAGCAGCAATAGTAGTCTAGCCACCAGGATATTTGACTAACTCAACCCTATATCAGGCTGAAGGTTATTATTTTATAGGATGCAATGACTTACCTGGCTATTCTCATCATGCACCTGATACTTCAATAAGGACAATCTTCTTTCCTCCTGGAAAGTTAATAAGAAATAGGAAAACCTCCTCAGTAAACATGGCTAGGTACAAGAGAGCTTCTCTAGATATAGTTCACATTAGAGAAGAACAACTAACCATAGACATAGCCTCATCATCCCAAACTAAGTAGACCTCATTAGTTGCCGGTTGTGTAGCTGGGGCTTTGTTTGCAATTACTGGAGGTGGCCCTATAGACGGGCCTCCAGTATTTGGCCCAGATGCATATGAATGTGAATTCACAGTAGTTATGGCTGTAGTAAAATAAAAGGAAAAGCATGAGAATGGCGATAAACAATACTGTCCAATTCTCTAAGCCTTAATACTCAGGACTGTATTTCTTGAAAAGTTAATCAAAGCTCGAGTTCCAGAAATCTGCATTATTACCTCATTATATCCATTACTGATTTATTTTTATTTTTCTTGATTAATACCAAGATAAAGATTTTTCTTTCTAGTACAATGTAATTCATTACACAACAGCATATCATTGTCCAAATCAGAGAAATACAAGGTATCAAATCATTACAGATAAACAGACTGGAAAAGAAGAAACTAACCTGGGGTTCCTGATGTTTGGTAATTATTGGTTGCCAAAGCGCCACCAAAATAAGGTTCAACATTCTTCATTTCTAAAGAACTTAAAGGCAAGCTCATGGAAGGCATAGGAGCAGAAAATGGGGAACTCTGAGGTGGAACATTACTGTTAGGAACAACAGGAAATAAAGGCTGAGAAACAGGAATGGGAGGAGTAGTCGCAGGCATCCCTGGAGGAGTGATTGGCAATGTTGGTTGAATCCCAGGGGGTCCTGCAGTTGGAACAGGAGGCCGAATATTGTGCACAGGAAACAAAGGCTGTTGAGGCAATCCTGCTTGCCCCGGTAGTGGAACAGAGATAGTTGGGTGTTGAGGATACCAAGGTTGTGGACGAGGTGGAATTTGCCAACCAACAGGGGGGCCAGGTATTCTTGGATTGTAACTGCATTAACAATATAATTCAGATAAGACATCTCTTGCTCATATATGGAGGGGTAATACGAAGTCGTGAACTATTTGTTGCATCCATTTTAAAGACTAACTTATAAGTACTTTAACTAGTGTATTGTTGAAGTTTCATAACAATATTAGAATCAAATATCATGGTCATGATTGCATGAACTTCACTTTCTTGAAGGCTAATGGAGCTATGGGATGCTAACGTGACAGTGCAAATTCAAAAGGATGATGATACTTGTACTATCAATCAATGTTTTAAAAAACGTTTTCTGCCTCGAGGAGTTTTCCCATCGCCTCATGAGGAGTAAGTTTCGAGGCGATGTGAGGCGTAACTTCGAGGCGTAAATTATAAATTCACATATAAATTATAAGCAAACACATAAAACATAAAAATTCCATAAAAACACATCAATAATATAATCCAAACTACTTATAAGTCTTAAATTTAAGTCTAAATTGTCAAATTAAAAGCAATAAGTCAACTATAATCAAAGCTACAAGAGTTGGAGTCATATGCACTTGTGGAGGGAGTGAAGAATGGTGTGAAGAGAGAGAATGAGAGAGAGCAATAGAGGAAGAGGAGGTGCGAGGTGCAGACTGCAGAATTGGGTGAGAGGCAGGAAGAGGGAAACGTTTGAGTTGGAGAGTGTGAGAGAAGAGAGTGGGCGTGTATCTCTGTATGTGCAATTAGGGTTTAATCTAATTTATTTGTCTATAATTTTTTTAATTAGATCGTTCATTTAAAACCCAAATAAGTTTAGGTCTTTAATTTAAAAGTCCTAACTATTTTAAGCCCAAAACACCAAAATTATTTTTTTTAAATTCATATAATTATGAACACGGTGAGGCGTGCGCCTCGGCAACGCCTCGACGCCTCGGTGTGCCTCAGGCACCTCACTCCATCCGAGGCATGCGCCTCACCTGGACAGTGCGTTTTCTTAATGCCTCATTTTGAGGCGAGTTTCACAAGAGTTTTTTAAACACTGCTATCAATTCCTTTAGAGTAAGGAAGCCCAAGCTAGTAATATGCAAATTAGCGGTCCTCTGTCCTCCACTTAGCGGACATTCAGGATTTCAGATCTCACATGATCATTGATCAGAATATATCATTACTTGGAAAATATAAATTCAAAGCTCCCAACACCTTAGATTTTCAGTAAATAGTCATAATATTAGCGAAAATTGATCTAGCATGTGTAAGGGAACGTACTGCAGAGGCATTGACCGGGGAGGGTAGCCAACTCCTAGAGATCCTGGTACCACACCACCTGCAATCTGGGCTGCCGGTAGATCAACTTTAGCTGCTTTTGAAGGGTTCTCTTCATCTGTTAAGTAAAAGAACAGGTCAACATGGTTAGTAGAAAGGTATCCTTTACAAATAGGCAACTTCCACGTTGAAGGCAATAGAGGTGTGTGCAACTAGATTCAGATCATTCTGTTAGGCTTTTGGTTTCCAAAGTGTTTGATATTTAAAAAGGACCAATATTCTTGTCTCGGTAGCATAAAGCAGACCACACAATTAAGCTTAATAATCCTCAGGCCAAAGACAAATTAAGCTTAACAATCCACAGGCCATCCTTGATAGGAAAAGGGAAGGTATACTATATAAACTAAACCTCGAGTAGAACTGCACTGAAAAAATGATATTATGGTGTCAAGCAAAATAGCCGATCATACCTTCCTCTCCATAATGTGAAGCCAGGACATCAGGTGGAATTCCTTGCATTCCATAAATCTCAATCTCCGTTGATTCTCTTCCAGGTTTTGCATTGGGGACTCTGGAACAGCAATGCCGAAATTATCAGAAAGCTAATCCAACGGAATTATTATCAAATCCTCAGTATAAACACAAAAATAAAAATCTAAATATTCAGCCATAATAGTCCAGATCCTAAGGATACAAAAATAAACACAAACACCAAGACGAACAACTAATTGGCCACATGTAAATAGGGGGAAGAGAGAGAGAGAGGGAGAGACGGACTTGGTGACTTGTTCCTTATGAACCTGAAGGACATGGATGGCCATGCCGCCGGCCGTGGAGAGCTTCTTGTGGCAAACATGACACTTAAAGTGTTTGGCCTTCTGATGCTGCACCAATATCTTCTCATCTTCAAACTCCCTATCGCAGTAGTAGCACCACACCTTATCCACCGCCCCTCTCTTCTTCTTCTTCCCCATTCGATTTCAATAAACAAATTCAAGAACGGAAGATCAATGAAACCAATTTATCTGAATTCAAAATCAAGGTATGCCCCAATATTGGTCTGTTTAGGGCAGCGCGAGAGGGGCTAGGGTTTTCGAAATCGAGTAGCTCACTTGTGTGCAATATCAATCGTTTCGTCTGCGCGAATCAGAAAAGAAACACCTTTACTTTAAAACTCCCTCTTAGTTACTCCTCTACTGCACTGCGGAATTTATTTATTTATTTCCTTTTTTTTAATTAACCTACCCTCCTCTTCTGGGACACGTCATCAAATAATATTTGCTTCTTTTTTTTGTAAGGAACAATATATATATATAAGGAAACTGCCAAATATATTTTATTACGTATATTATATACACATCCTAAAATTTGATTATATGTAAAATGGTGAAAACTAATAAAATTAACTAATTTTTCGAAAGTAAAAATGAGGCGAAGGAGTAATATTTAGCCATTTCGTGTCTAAATATATATGACATGTTAAATTAGTTGCTCACGATCAAAACATTCATCACAACGTTGTTCAATTTGTGTTTGAATTTTGGATAATAATAATGATATACGAAATATGTTCTAGAGGCTTGAAATACAATAATAATTTAAATGAATATCGATCCTACACTAGTCAATAGCAAGTTCCATTTATAAAACATTTCAGGCTGTTTATCAATAAATCAAAATCTAATAAGTACATCATACAATCCAACCTGTATTAACAAATCCCAAATGCATCATATCATTTGCCACATGCTTTCCTTATTATTATGACTTCAAAACAACACAACAACTCAGCTTTCTCCACTTCATATGCCAAGAAACATATTACACAGCATTGGAAAGAGCTCTCCCGCCGGTTGTTTTACGAGAACAACAGTGTGCTTCGTTTTCTACAGTAGAGACGAGAGCGCTCGACGAACATTTGAGGATATTCTGTCGTGTATAGGTTCCTGCACAGAGTCAAATATAAGTTCTACTACATCCTTTAGTACTAGAAAGCCGATGGAGACCATCATTGGCACCATATTTTACCTTTGCTAAGGGCAGTTCAAATTTCGATTTTGTTATGGTCTCATATAAGAGGATATACCTGTAAGGAAATCACGAAAAACTCTCAGACACCTACATATATATTCATCCCTCGTTGAATCTTGCAAGATAGAGTACGAATATCATGATTTCCAGTGCATAAAAACTTAACATACCGCCAAGATAATTCAGAGATGAGTTCTTCAGGTGCATCAGGCAATACCTAAGAAAGCATTCTAATGAGTTAGGTATAATGATACACGCCTTGATAGGGACAACAAAAAAGTAGCATCATAATGTGATTCATTTACCTCATCTTCATAAGGATTGCAATTATCTTTGAACCACAACCTCAAAAACTCCTACAAAATATACTCAAATCATATCAGAACTTGGACTTTAGCATATGCACCAAAGAGATGAGCAATATAACATTCATATCATATGCAACACATGCGGAAATAAGTTGGCAAGGATAGATTATATCATCGACGAGAGGAAAATATAACATACCTTGTCAATATTTTCAGGTTCAAGACCATTATGAAAGCGATCTTCATATGAATCAGCAATCCAATATCTGCTCGAGTCCGGCGTATGCACCTAAAAGAGTTGATAACAAAAATATTATAAAAACAACATCTTAAATCCATCTAGTTGAGAATTGTATCCATGCATCTGTATTGCAAGTGCTTCCATAAGAAAATAACCTCGTCAATCAAGAGCACTGCACCATCGGATCCTTTACCAAATTCATATTTAGTATCCACCAGAATCAGACCATGCTCCCGTGCAATGTTCTGCAAAATGATGAATTAGTAAATAATAAACAAGCTTCTACACAACCTGTTATATGCAGACCATTGAGTTGGAGAAACATATAACATCTAACGTAGACCAACCCATTGCAAACCGAAGGCTTAGGAGAAGGCTGAAGCAAGAGCAAATATTTTGACTTTCGTGCACTGAATGAATAGTAATTTAAATACCATTTTATAATTTATTTATAGTATACAATGAAACACAAATATTAATGAGTTTAACGTGGCATGTGTACTATGTGATGCCATTGTAAAATAAATAAAGAAATGCTTAAACCATTTGAAATTCATATATTGTTTAATTTGGATTAAAAAACTGTGATATGGATGAACAGCTGCTGAGGTATGATCAAGTTCAAAAAATAGAAAGAGAATATGAGTAAAGGATACTCAAGTACCTGTCCATACTCAAACATGCTTAGTGCTGCCTTACTCGCTTCAATATAGTCAGATTCAGACATCAACCCGCTCCGGATAATCTGCAAGGGTTATTCTTCTAAATTACATAGCAATTGGACTTCCGAAAACTGTTTTAACTTTTAAATTTAGAGAGTTTCTTCTGCCAAATAGGGTCTATCTGGGAGTTTCACAAGCAATAACAAGAAAATTGCTACTTTTTTTTTAGAAAAAAGTAATTGACATAAAACAAATCCTGATGGTTGTGGGCCTATGCAGGCCGCACATAAATGAAATAAATAAAATTGGTGCATCTAGCAAGTAACCTTAGTTAATTATATCACAGTCAGAAACAGAAGAATAGTCAATAAAAATAAAGAAAGTAACAGTCCCAAACCTCTTCTGGTGTTATTGGAACATCATGATCTGCTGCTTTAGTAGTCGGTGTCAGTATATGTTCTGTTAACTTTTGGTTTTTCACCATCCCTATTGCAGATAGGGGCATAGCTATGAGTAAATAAGATACTTGATAAGTTGGAGTTGTTACACAGTTACAGAACTCACCGTCAGGAAGCACATTGCCACAATAATTCCGGACACCCTTTTGGTAGACAGTCCAAAGTGATGTATCAGTACTTCCGGTTACATAACCTCTTACTGTGAGAACATCATTAATGTCCATTACAAAAGCCAATAACTAAATACAGCAATTGCATGAATAAGACTCGGGAAGCAACACAACATTCAGACCACACAATTTTTTATTCAGGACAGCGGAAATAGCTATATGGAATCAAGCATAATGCTAGAACTGTTAGAAATACTAACCAACAAATTCAACAGGGAATACAGAACATTTCTTTGCTATTGTTACATTCCTATCTGGAGAGGACACGACTGCATTTGGAATAATGTGCTGAGTTTGATTAAACCACCACAGACTTGTTTCATTGAGTACCTATAACAGTAGCGTTGCACCATCCACATCAAAATGCAATTAAAAATTTCGTCCAAGTTTGCTACTTACGCAAATCAAACATGAAAACGAGGTAAAAATACCTGGCCCTTGAAAGGAATTGAAGCAAGAACCCTATCAAAAGCACTCTGCCTGTCAGTTGTGACCAGGACAAGGTAGTCTCCTCCGTCATAGATATCCCTTACCTTACAAAAAGAGAAGTCTTTTATTCGGACATAGCATTCACCTACTTAACTAATTGCCAGGTACTTAAATAAATAAGTATATACAATTTTCATCACAGTATTCGGCTATATTAAGTCTCAACATCCACAAATACTTAATATTGCTCATGGTGGAAGCAAAACATCCAAGAATTATAAATCCTGAGAAAAAGGTGAAAACAAATGACGCACCTTGCCTTCGGTCTTGGAAAGGAGACCGGGAACAGTTTTATCAAGATGTGTTTCGGACAGACAATCAGGTATAGAGGTTTTGATAGCATCCATCAATTCGTCCTTGCCCTTACTGTTGGTCAGCACTAATGATTTTGGGGATCCGCCAAAAACAGTAGAAGACGACGATGATGCAGAAATTACCATTGAACAGAACTTCCTCCCACTAAATTTACTTGAAATGAACTTTCGATGTGAGTAAGAGGGCACGGCCGGAAAGTTGGCTCGGATTCCGGTGATTATCGTCGGAGAATTTATGCACTGAGACTGGGACATTGTCACTCTATTTTTTGCTTACCGTTTTCGCGCTATTTAGTAAGTAAATAATACTAGTAGTAGTAAATAGTAATATTATTATGTTTACAATTACTCTTTCTTAGTATTTTCTTTGTTTATTTGTGAGTTACTCCGTATATATAGGGTTTGCTGACTGTCGGTTAATGGGCTTGGGCTTGGGCTTGCCATGAGGTTCATAATTAGCTGACTACGGAGTAAAAATGAGTCCATTGGGCAAATGATCCGGCCCTGGACCGGTGGAGCATGGGTTCGAATTCGGGTTCCGTCCGAAGACCACTTGGACTTGGACTTGCACACCGTAGACGAGAGAAATAACTGCACTTGTCAGAAAATTCACCAACTCCAACTCCCATGTCTACTTTCATCTTCAATTCATTTTATTTCATCCTTCAATGTCCAAAGTCCAAACCCTAATTGCATTGCTTACCTCTTAGATATGAACTGCAGCAGCTCAAATCACCCACGTTTTGCATTTTCTTCACGACCTCTATCTTGTTGGATTTTGCATTTTGATTGCTATTAAGACAAGAAGGCTTCTTGAAAAAGTGGAAGCTTGATGGAATTAAAGCTCACCATCCCTGTACAGGCTCTCAAATTGCTGTTTTTTTGCCTCTTGCTTACGCCCGGAGCTTCCACCAACTCGGTCAGTCTACTCACATACTTTTTCTAACCAGCAAAACTAATTAATAAAGTAAATTATGCACTCGTGTTGCTGTATTTTCCATCAAGCTTTTTGCTCCAGTGGTAGAAGATAGATATATTCGCTGGGTTATCCCGTGCTATGCTAAAGTGTTGCTGGAGTTTTATTTGATGCCGATAGCAGTTTTTTTTTGCCCTTTTTTTACTGTATTAAGAACTGTTTATTTCCTTTGCTCATCATCTGTATGCGAAAATCCCAGCTTAATAAAGTTGACAATCTTGTATAAATTTCCTCCACACACTTAGGTTAGGACACAATAGGAGATTAATGATCCCTAAAGTTCCCATCGATGACACTTTGGTGGATAGATATAGTTTGATCGATATCATATGAGGATAAATTGATAGAACTAACAAAATTATATAAAACTAAGTTATGTTACGCATTTTTTTATTGTCTTTTTAGATATGGTTTATAATGAGCTCGACCCTCGAGTTTCCTCTTTATTGTTTCCGAGGGTTATTATATTTGTAATTATTTTTAGTTACAACTCTTATTTTGAGTGTCAATTTCAATGAATTTAAATTTTTATGTTCCTTATTAAAGAGAAGACTTGTTAATTAACATCAAACAAATAGAAAATGAATATTCTTTGTCTGTTGGATAATATAGAGTTTGATAAAGATTACTGTTTTAGCTGGATCTTGAAGACAGAGCTGTTAGATGATAACTGCAATGGTAGGAGATGTAATAATTGGTTCTATGCATGATTTGACGTATTTTGCTTCTTTTCTGTAGGGCTCTAACAAGTCGCTTGAGGCCACTGTTGCAGTGCCTTCTTCAAATCAAACTGAAACCAGAGGTTAGTCAACTTTTTTGTTCAAGATTATGGTGCTATCTGAAAGAAAAGCTCCTTGGTAATTTTTATTGCTTCTTTATTGTATAATTGAGAACCGTGTGCTTCTTTTTATGTTGAATATATGATTTAGTTAGCATTGGTAAAAAAAGTACTACTCCTGACCCAACTATTTTAATTTTTCAGTCGATGTCTTTGTTCTTATTTTATTAATGTTGGTTTTGTTGTCAATGACCTCCTGTTTCACTTAGAAATACAATATATTTTTGTGTTAGCTCCATGCCCGTCTGGTTGGAATATCAACCTTAGCAAGACTAAGTGTTTTAGATACAATGCAAGCAATGAATCGTGGGATGAATCCGAGAAGCAATGCACATCTTATGGTGGCCATCTAGCAGCTGCTACGTCATTGCAAGAAGTAAATGAGCTGCAGAAGTTGTGTAATGGCAGTTCTAATGGTTGTTGGGTTGGAGGGAGATTTATCAGTGGAGATTGGAAATGGTCTTATAATACATCATACTGGAATTCATCTATCATGCCCACCGAATTAGGTTGTACCAATCAGTCTTGCTTGAGCAGCAATTACACAGGTCTGTGCACGTTGATGATGATTAATGGAAGTGCATTGCTTGTAGCACAAGGATGCAATACATTGCATGCATCCCTATGCATGCTCGACATGGGTAATGTGATTATTCTATTTATTCATGGAATTTCTTATCATTTGGATTCTGGATTAAGTCATTCTGCTAGCTCTTTTATGCTTCTCTTTAAAAAAATTGTAGAAGTAAAAGGGTACTAATTTTTGAACCAATTTTCAATTTCAGAAAATAGATGTCATGGTATGCACTGCAATCAGGAATATCTTATCATTCTTTCTGTCGTGAGTGGGTTGATCTTCTGCACTACTTTGGCTGTTGTATTGTGGCTTCTTATATATAGACGTAATAAGAGGCGCAAAAGATCTCGCAAACTGTCTAATCCAGCTGAATTGGCATTAGTTCCGCCATCATGGAAAGTTTTTACACGTGAGGAGCTAAAATCAATTACAAAGAATTTCAGTGAAGGAAATCGTCTTCTTGGTGATGCAAAAACAGGGGGAACATATAGTGGACTTTTACCTGATGGCTCAAGGGTAGCAGTGAAAAGGTTAAAAAGATCAAGTTTTCAGAGGAAAAAGGAGTTCTATTCTGAGATAGGACGGGTTGCAAGATTGCATCATCCAAACCTGGTAGCTATTAAAGGCTGTTGTTATGATCATGGCGATCGTTATATTGTGTATGAGTTTATTGTTAGTGGACCTTTAGAAAGATGGTTGCACCATATTCCCAGAGGTGGGAGAACGTTGGATTGGGCAATGCGAATGAAGGTTGCTATGGGCCTCGCTCAAGCAATAGCGTAAGTTAAAACTCGTTCTTTTTGTAGTTTAAAATATCAATGAGGTGAGAGCATGACTGAGTATATATTTCTATGGAACGATATGTTTTAGGCATTGGAATTTGATATATTTTCAAGAGGCATTGGAATTTGATATATTTTCAAGATAATCACAGTGTTATCGTTGCATTCAAGCTTGTCCCAAAATGTCTATGGGTTAGCTACTTGATTAAAATATCAATTTCTTTTGATTTAATGAGTTATTACATGTCTTATTGAACAGGTTCCTCCATGACAAGGTGAAGCCACAAGTGGTGCATCGGGATATTCGCGCAAGTAATGTGCTTCTAGATGAAGACTTTGGTGCCCATCTTATGGGAGTTGGTCTCTCAAAGTTTGTCCCATGGGAGGTGATGCACGAGAGGAGGGTCATGGCTGGCGGCACTCATGGGTACCTAGCCCCTGAGTTTGTGTACAGAAACGAGCTCACAACAAAGAGCGATGTGTACAGTTTTGGAGTACTTCTTCTCGAAATTGTGAGTGGACGCAGACCTGCACAAGCTGTTGATTCAGTAGGTTGGCAGAGCATCTTCGAGTGGGCTACACCGCTAGTGCAGTCTCATCGCTATCTTGAGCTATTGGATCCTCTGATAATATCGTCTTCTTCCTCCGTAATCCCAGAAACTGGAACTATCCAGAAAGTTGTAGATCTTGTATATTCCTGCACGCAGCACGTTCCGTCCATGCGCCCCCGGATGTCCCATGTTGTCCACCAGCTACAGCAGTTGGCGCAGCCGCCTTCTCCCAAGTAAGCATCAAGTTCCACTTTTTTCCTTTACCTAGTTTATAACTATGTAGGAACTTTGGTCTGGATATACATATATATGTGTACACCAACTTCAATTCAAGTATTTTAAGCTGATTTGCGTATTATAATGAAGACTAGAGTGATGTTTGTTGCTTCGTTTTCTGGTTCTCACTGATATACGTCACTTTACCATCAAGTAGTACTCCTGTTATCAACGTTTCCAAACTAATACATTTATTTATGAAAAATCATCAACACTTTTGTTTATGTTGTTTTGATGTTAACTATCATTAACCATTCCATTTGAATAGACAACTAATTACAATTTAAGAATATTCTATTACAAGACTAAATATTCGTTACATAATAAGCGTCTCGAGAAATGCAAGGAGCGCCATACCAGCAGCCCAAACATCATCATCCGATACATGCTCCGCCGGTGAATGACTTACACCACCACGGCACCGTACAAATAACATTGCCACCTATATATATATATATATATATATAAATCATATATTTAGATTAGATTAGATTAGATCAATCAAGCATGCATCTGACATATAACTACTATACAACTTAAAGTTTACTACCTTAGTAAGATGAGACATGGCCATTGCATCATGTCCTGCTCCACTCATCAACACGGGCATGTCGTCTGCTTCATCGTCATTTAACAGTCTAACAGCATCATAAGCCGCATGTTTGAGCTTTGAACTCAACTCATTGTCGCATGCCACTGCATCAGCATCGTGCTGAAATGATACATACTTAAAATGAGCAACAAAATTACTTCCAACCATGAGTATCACAAACATTATACATGAAACTCTCGCACCTTGCGTTCAACAATACACAGAACCGAACGCTTGTCACATATTTGGTGAATTCTATTTGAAAATTCATATATAACTGTTTCTCGTCCCAGATCATTCATTGCACGTATGTCAACCGTGAAGGTCACCTGTCTTGAACGAACAAAGACGGTGAGTAAACTCACAGCAATAGTAGTAGAAACATTAGTGTTTCAACATGTTCACTACTTGCCTGTCCAGGAATCACGTTACTTGCACTTGGCCAAGTTGAAATTTCACCCACAGTACAAACGAGAGACCCTGCAAGTGATTGTGCTGCTGATGTTTTACATTGGCCATCGTAGGACAAATAGGTCTCAGGTTGTTTACAAAGACTCTCGAGCAATACAATCAGTTCCGCAGCTCCAGCCATAGGATCTCGTCTCATGTTCATAGGGACCGTGCCTGCATGTCCTTGAGTACCTTTCACTGTCACCTGCAAATTGATTATCAAGATTTACCATCACTGTTTTTCACTTGTTCAAGATATACATCACTAAAGCAGGTAAGTAATGTGTTTATAAAACACCAAGTTACCTTCAACCGTGTCTGCCCTGCAATGCCTTGCACCAAACCAAGAGGAAGGCCAACATTCTCAAGAACAGGCCCTTGTTCAATATGAACCTGCAAAGTAAAAGATGGATCATTTAAAGCTCTGCCGTAAACGTCTTAAATTGGATATCTTTCTTGTATACCTCAACATAACCGTAGACAGATTCTGGGTCGTATTTGAGTTGCAAAAGATTCTCCTCAGTAATATCAAAGGAGTTTGCTCTCAAAGCACCTTGCACTGTTATACCACTGGAAGTGTCACACATGGTCAGAGAATCATGAGATTATACCAAATCAACTTCTTCAGTGAGTAACAAGAACCTTTTGTCATGCACATGCAAAGTTGAAATAGGTAATACACCAGCACTGGCTGCACTTCCTAAAAAGGTCGATTGAAACCTAACTCCTTCCTCATCACTAAAAGCGATAACCTGAAAAATATAGTATTTAAAACAATCCATACTTGAACAACAAGAACAACTAAGATCCTATGGTTTTATAACTGTAAATCTGCAGTTCTCTATATAACTTATGGCCTAGAAAAATTAGACCAACATAAATCCTGTTACCTCTACTGGTCGTTTAAGGCTTTCAAGCATCCCTCTGATTTTCAGCACTTTCAATGCAGACAATGCTGTAATGATTCCCAGTGCTCCATCGAAAATTCCAGCATCGATAACAGTGTCCTGCATGAGACAAAGCAGTCTATTCTACTCAGTATTTTTTGAACATTATTCTTGTGTTTGTCAAAAATATTTTCAGAGAGGATCAAGTGCAATGGTGCTGCACCAAATGAGAGCCGATTAGCAGAGTTTTCTCTCTTGGATTTAGCCCTTCACACCGACCATGTATGTTCCCCATTTGGTCCATCCACCTAGAGAAGGGAAATACAGGAGTCAGCTAGATACTTCTGGACATATCTAACCACAGAGAAAAGAAGGTTCTAACTTCTTACGTCTGCAATCCTGCATCTTCCATCCATCGCCTAATAAGGTTTCCTGCTCTTACCGAAGCTGGTGACTGGAAAGTCCTCTCAAGAAATTCTTCCGAGTCACTCACCTGCAGGGCCAAAATCCACCAGCTATTCAGTAAGACGCTACTAGCCTCAAACAGATACTGTGATATATTTAATAACTTGTCAAACTATTTCCTGAGTCATACTCAGAGTGAAAGAGACAAATATCTTTTAATTAACTCAGGAAACAAATCGTTGAACAATTATCAACGAAAGCCATAACTTCCTTCATATCACATATTAACTTTTTCTGTCCAAGAATATTCATAATCCTTTGCTTATTTATGTAAGAAAGTAGAAATTAGTACCTTCCCAAGCTCAACAAGCCTTGCCACTGCCTCATCCTTTAGTATTTCTGAATGCAAAAGTTTTGTGCCTTCTGCATATTCAACACAGGACAAAGTGGCTATCACGGACAAACCTCAACATGATATATATTTGGTCCTAAATATTATCTTAAACAACTGTAACTTCACTTCATATATAAAATTAAAACGGATTATGAATACAACTGAATTTGCATCTATTCAACCATACATAATTGATGGTAACAAAACTACACGCTGATAGAATTCAACTTCAATCCATCCAAACACATTAAAACAAAATTTTGACAATGACCATCGCCTTATATTATGTTATTAATTGTCTATGAAGAGAGACCGGTATGGTCTTAGGAGCATCATTATTTAGTACTAATAAATTTAGTATTCTCAACTAGTCAGATTCTTGACTTGTTCGAGCTCATGAACTAGTATGCTCCCAAGCAGCAATGATAATAAATAGAATGATAATGACGGAAGTAAATAAATAATTCCATCAACCGATCCATCATCATGACTCAATAATTCTTCATAAATGCAGTTAAAATATGATAACAGTTGCGCGTAACTACACATATATCCCAAGTTTCAATATTTTCTTCTTATTAAAATTTTATTCCAATCCACAAACGCCTTTTCACCCGATAATCTCCATTTCTTCAAGTCGAAAGCCTTAGATGGATCGATTCACCACAAAAAAAAGGAGGTAAATTAACAAGCTGCTACTTTATAGTCCAATAAAGTTATAGTCTCGACGCAAAAGCAGAAGTACAAGAACCGAAGTGAAGAAATTCTGGGAGAGGTCTAGGGAGAAGAATTTACCAGAAAATCCGTTTGCGCAGGCAAAAATAGCAGTTAGTAGAAGGAGGATGATAGAGAAAATGGAAAGAGAAAGATTGGTAGTCGGCGCCATTGGAGGAGAGGCAGAAAGGAGAGTGTTCGGAGACGGAATTGCATTTGCATATGCATAAACATTCAATCTACATAAAGGTAGTGAGGTCATGGCGGCTTGTCCCTGTCCCGTGAGTGACTGTGTGTGTGTCTTTGAACACGGTTCCACTTGATGGATTCTGGGTCCCGCTTTTGCATGTGAGCCCCCCTTTTTGTTTATTATTACTTTTTGTAGTACTTTTTTTTTTTCTTTTCTTTTTCTTACTAAGTTGCAGTTTTCATTCTATTTTACGTACCAACTTTTGACGATTTTTCTTTTATTGATTTTGTTTCTTATAAAAGCCTCAAATATAATACTACTTTTTGTCTTGAGATTCGTATTTTATGCCATAAAAAATCATGCAACAGAGCCAAATCAATACTTGTGACTTTTGTTGCGATATGTATATACACTTTAAATAATATTAATATGAATTCATTCATGTTATTTGAAAATATACTGCATTAAATTGTTGGAATTGGTAAGTTAGCTGTTTTTACACATTTAAAGCAAGCAAAAAGATGATTGTTTGATAATATTGTTTTCTTAAGAGAGTTTCGTAACAATTATTATAATTAAAAACAATTATAAATAAATAAAGTAATATGGAAATCAGTGTCACACCACTAATAATTAATCGATTATTATACATTCTTGATGACTTATAGGTGTAAGAGCACTTGCAAGTTGCAATGCATCTTTTTATTTTACTTTTCAGTAGGATTCACTAGTTTTTTAAGGCTCATCATAAATTATTTTGGTAGCATACATGGCTTGATCTAGTTTTATTTTTGTGTGGTCACAGTTGCGTTACGGAAAAATCCACCCTCTTCGCATTCATTGAAGTATGGGTGGAGATCTTGCCACATCACCATAAGTTTATGAATTTTTTTTTTAAAAAAATCGTATTTCTCATAAATTTTTTATTTTTCTTAAAATTAATAAAATTTTAACCATTATTAACATTATAAAATATTATAATATTTTAATTTTCATTTTAAATTAAATAATATTGATAAATTTAATTTATTTTTAGAAAAAACAACATAAAAATGTTGATGATGTGGCTTAATCTCCACCCTTACTTTAATACATGTAATGTAGGATGGACTCTACCATTGCGTTACTAATAAGACTATATGTTGACATATAGCCGAGTAATATAAATAAATGTGTTGGTGGCATTGGATTAAATGGATCCATCATTCTATGTATTGGACTCAAATACACAATTCAATTTATAAAAATAAATATGTAATCAAATAATAAAAAAGTCCCCATATATATATAATAGATTTGCTTGTGTTAACTAAAAATACATCTAAACTATTTATATTTTTCATCCAATGAATATAATTAAACTATACCCTAATCAATAAACCCTAGTGAGAAAGAATAATAACTTCTCTGTTTTTAGGATAAAATATTTTAAATAAGATATATACCAAAATTATCTTTTAATCTGTATCATTGATCTAAATAATTCAACAATTAAGATTTATTTTTAGTTAACTCATACACAGAACCATTTTTATTTAATCTCTTATATATATTCTAATTATCTATATATTATGAGCGATTTAGAATCCATATCGAATTTTCTAATTCTCATCATCACCCTAATCATATTTATGTAAATATATTTGAAATATAATAATTTAATAATAATCTTTACATTATATTTTAAAAAATCAATATCTAAATGATTTTTTAATATCAATATAATATTCATTACCATATATATAATATGGTCAGAATACTATAAAATTTGAGATTCCAAATAATAGTTTTAATTAATTGTTTAAACTTGAACCCCATGTACTTTTTTTTCCCCTATATATAATACTCCCTAATTTCATTGATCTAAATTCACGTGTCTCGTGTCGATTTTCTATAAGAGCTCACACATTCTTTACTCTATATATATAAATTCTTCAAACAGTATAATAATAAACCTTTATTAAGTTTGTTTGACTACAGAAGTCATAATTAAGGTCATGTGCATCGTCCATTCATCCATCATCAAGTGATTTTAATGTTGATTCCTGCAGAGATAGAAAACTCATGGTAGTACTTTCACATTGAATTTACTGAGATGAAATTCAAATTCCAATAGTCACATTTATTTTTAACTTTTAGGCTGTTTGGGTTTGTGAACTTTCTTGATTGGCTTTAAATTCTTGAGAGGCAGTTGAGGAGTTGAAAAATATTCAACCAACATAAAGGTCATTGATTACTCCATTTTCACCTGCCTGCCCCTTCAATATTTAGTTTATTTTATTTTATTTCCCCAAGGCATAAATTAGCGAAATGAATTATATGAGTAATGAAGAATCAAGACGTTGCGTTAGGACATCTAACTAACCTAAAAATAGGAAGACACTTTCTGAAATTGTGATGTCAGGTAAAATGACCAATTCATCACTACAAAACTATTGACATGATGACTCTTAGGCCGGCGCACTTACTTTTCACCCTAATCTTATGCCATACATTTCTACACGTACAATCACTAATTAGTCATCTATTTTCGAACAGCTAATTATTTACTCGTAGTGCTCAAGGAAATATATAAAACAAGTCTTGAAGGAGAAGGCATTTTAATGGAAACAGCAAAGTAAAGAATCAGCAATGATGATATGAGCTAGGCATGCAGTAGCCAATTGTTGAAAGAAATTCATTACTTTTCCTCGAGAATAAATATACGTTACGGGCATTTCAAACTTTGTTAGGTTACGACTCTGGAATTAATGGGGCTGAAAAAGAAAAGAAGCATTGAATGAGAATAAATAAATGTTAAGACTTTGAGGTAAACTAAAGAAACATAAAATTAAAAGAGGGCTTGTAAGTTGCAACACATTAATCCAAAGTAATATTCGCATGATTCGGGGTAATATTTGGAATCAAAAGAAAGGTTGGGTCTCCCTCTTTTCATGAATTAATTATTTATAATCAGCTTAGCTCTATATCTATCTACTCTATTCCTCCTATCTCTAATATCTGTATATATATGTGTGCGCGTAAGAAGGGTGGTTGAGGAAGTGGCAAGACAAATTAACATTATGGGAATTACTTCTTCGATCATAGGCATATTATTCTTGAGCTTGTTGGTTGTCCACGTGTACGGCTCCTCCCCCCAACGCAAGAATGGCAACTACCTGCACCGGATGCAGGGGATCAAGGCCGCTTTCGGTTCCATACCTCTGAGTCGTAGGCTTCAACAACAACAGCAACAAGAAGAAGAAGAGGAAGAAGATGGCTCGGTTTATCACGTGACAGCCTACGGGGCGGACCCGACGGGGCAGAAAGACAGCACGGACGCCATTCTGCGAGCACTGTCGGATGCCCTCAATGGGACGACGTCGACGGCTAAAGGGTTCTTGTACAAGGGGATCGTGAATCTTGGCGGGGCCCGCCTCGCTCTGGATGGCGGGAATTACTTGATCAGCCGCCCCCTCCTCTTCCCCTTCTCCGGCAGAGGGAACCTTCTGGTATGCTATACTACCCTCATTTCATTCTCTTCTGTTCTCTTCTGTTTTGTCGTTGCAACATAAATAAATTATTCAATTTTATATATACAGATACATGGTGGCTCATTGACAGCATCCAATGACTTCCCTAACGACGACGGCTACTTGATAGACTTGTCGCCGTCTTCTTCAAATAGCTCCACCGCAGGAGAATACAACTACGAATTCGTTACGCTTCGGGACCTCTACCTCGACTCCAACTACCGAGGCGGCGGAGTCCGCGTCGTCAACTCCCTCCGCACTAACATCGACAACTGCTACGTCACCCACTTCAACACAACCGGAATCTCCGTCAAAGGCGGCCACGAGACCTCCATCCGCAACTCCTACCTCGGCCAGAAGATCACCGCTGGTGGGGACCCGGCCGAGCGCTCCTTCTCCGGCACGGCCATCGTCCTAGCGGGAAATGACAACATCGTCGCCGACACTGTCATCTTCTCTGCCGCCACGGGCATCCTCATCTCCGGTCAAGCCAACCTCATCTCTGGGGTTCACTGCTACAACAAGGCCACGGGGTTCGGCGGCGTCGGGATCTACCTCCGGCTCCCGGGCCTCACGCAGACCCGAATCGTTAACTCCTACATGGACTACACCGGCATCGTGGCCGAGGACCCCGTCCAGCTCACCATCTCCAACAACTTCTTCCTCGGCGACGCCTTCGTCCTCTTCAAGCCCGTCAAAGGCCAGATCAGCGGCGTCACCGTCGTCGGCAACACGTTCGCCGGTTCCGACAAGGGGGTGGAGATCGTGCAAATGCAAGGCCCCTTCACCCAAGTGGAACAGGTGGTGGTGGATAACAACAGCGTGCGAGGAATGAAGGCGAAGACCACCGTGGCCAGGGCCAGCGTGGAGGGGAAGGGGATGACGTGGACGGCCGATTTGAAGGCGCCGCTGCTCTTCCCCAACCTCATCAAGCAGGTGCACTACACTTTCATTACCGATTCGCCCACTGTTCCCACCCATTTTATTAGGAATGTTTCCGACAACAAAGTTGTCATTCAGTCCAACCTCGCCGTGCCGGCTACACTTTATATCACTGCTGATCAAGGAGGATCATATTATCCTTCATAATTAATAATCCACTTCTTTTTTATTTCTTTTAACCCCAATTAATTTGGAGCTATATATATATATATATTCCGATCGATCAATTGTAAAACGATCGAGTTCAGGGATTTTGCTTGCTAATGTTTCATATTATTAATTAAGTATTATTATACACAATTAATCGTTTGAAGAAGAGACAAGAAATATTTTATTGTGAATTAAACTATTTCAGTTACTAGATTGCATTATTATTATACACAATTAATCGTTTGAAGAAGATACATATTTTCTTCCCCTTTCCCCTTGTGGCATGAAGTATTTCATTATTCCTTCATTTGCTGTGAAGTTGGTGTAATTTAAAAAATAGGTCAGTCCCTCAATTTAATTACTACCATTTATATCCCTCTATTTGAAGAAGACAAGACTCTCTCTCTCTAGCTGTATCTGTTTAATGTTTTATTGAGAAGAGGGTGGGTGGGCGGGTGGTCTTTGCATTTGGTTGCAATTGATCAGCATAAATCAAATTCTCTCTCTCTCTGCATATTTATTTGTGGTTAAGCATAAATCAAGCTCAGCTCTGTCTTCGAATTTGGTTGCCGTCAAGCATAAATCAAGCTCTCTGTTTCTCTCTCTCACACTTACACACACACAAGACACTAGAAATAGGATTGAAAACATATATGATGAGCTTCTCCTACGAAATTCTGGTACCAGTTATCCTTGTGATTCTACACTTGACGGAAACAGAATGTTCTACGAGGCACTTCAAATTGTTGGAGTTTCAGACGAAGCTTCAACAAACAACAACTCCTCCTTCCATTACACCACCGCCATTTCCCAACCCGCCCAAGGTAATATTACAATTTCTACCTACATTAAATGATGAATATTGAAGTAATAATGAAAAGATGGATATATGTTCGGTTGGCAGAGCAATGGCAGAGTGTTTTACCCGATGGGCTACGGCGGCGACCCGAGCGGAACACAGGATAGCACCGGCGCCATAATGTCGGCGTTGAACGACGCCGTCAAACTGCAAAATGGGCTTCAGTTGCTACCCGGAATAAGCGATTTAGGCGGTGCAGTTATTGATTTGCAGGGTGGCACCTTCCTCATTAGCACTCCTATCAGATTCCCACCGGCCATTGGCAACATTGTGGTGTGGTACCACCACCTTCGCAACTCCACTAATAATTCTTCTTTTCTTTTTTCTTGCAAACTGCAATTATTTCTTACATTCAACATACTTTAAAAAATTCTTACCACATCATGAATTATTGGTCCTTTTCCTAAATCAGGCTAAGTAGGTATGAGTTTGGTCTTGACTTGAGAATATCGATTCATTCATTCATTGAGCTCTAGGGGTTATTAAGTAAAATTCAATAATTTGGAAAAGGGCTGTTGCCACGTGTCAGGCAACCCAATAGTACTTGGCCGGTGCATTACTATTTCTCTTTTTTCCTCTTTTTTTCTTTTTTTTTGGAAACGTTTCTCTTTTTTCCTTTTCCTACCCACTTTTCTTTATTGCATGCTTTGGTAATTTAATCTCTATGTTGCCGATGCATTTACTATTCCAACAACAAACTGGCCGTAACACTCTCTCTCCTCCTCCCTACTCGATTTCTTGTGTTCAAAACCTACAGCAATATTAGAGGACTTCACAAGAACGTGTGGAAATTATATATTTTTGATATTAAAATTAATGTCCAATCAACAAAATTGAAGGATGAAGTACCGTATATATGCTATGATGTAGTGAGACCATTGAATTAATTGGTTAGAAATATACATGTGAGTGCACCATTAATATAATCTTCGTAGGTGCAAGGAGGCACTCTCCGGGCATCCAACACGTTCCCCGGCGACCGACATCTGATCGAACTGTGGGCACCCGACTCGCAAAACGACAAGTTCTCCGACGGGAAAGACCAGAACAAGGTTGTAAAGTACGAGGATGTAACATTCAAGGAGCTCCTCCTAGACTCAAGCTTCCGAGGAGGAGGCCTATCGTTAGTGGACGCAGCCCGAGTCCACATCACCAACTGCTTCTTCCTCCGCTTCACCACACAAGGGATCATCGTCCTACGTGGACACGAGACCTTCATACGTGGCTGCTTCCTCGGACAGCACCCCACTGTCGGAGGAGACAGCGCCGAGAAGGGCTACTCCGGCACTGCCATCGACATTGCCAGCAACGACAATGCCATAACCGACGTCGCCATCTTCTCCGCAGCGATAGGCATTGTGCTGAGGGGGAGGGCTAATATTGTCACCGGTGTGCATTGCTACAACAAGGCCACCTTCTTTGGCGGCGTTGGGATTCTTGTGAAGTCAGCGCAGAACAGAATAATGGGTGCCTACTTGGATTACAACAGCATAGTTGTTGAGGATCCACTACAAGTCTCCATCTCAAACGGCTTCTTCCTCGGAGATGGCAACGTTGTCTTGAAGTCGATTCAAGGCCAGATTTCTGCTCTCAATATTGTCAATAATATATTCTCTGGAGACCCTAAGAATATGGTTCCGATTGTGAAGCTTGAGGGGCAGTTCAAGAGCATCGATCAAGTGACAGTTGATCACAATGTAGTGACTGGAATGAGCTTAAAATCGACTTCAGCCAAGCTGGCAGTGCAGGCTAATGGAACAAAGTGGGTAGCAGATTTTGGGCCAATCTTGTTGTTTCCTAACAAAATAAATCATTTGCACTACTCCTTCTATGTAAGAGGAGGGATTTCTGGTAATGTATTTCCTGTACACGCTGTGACCAACGTTGCCAATAATGTGGTGGTGATTGAGAGCCAGCAAGGCGTAAACGCTGTCGTTTCGGTTTCTGTTGATCAGCACAACATGGCTGGAGAGGCCAGTACTTTGTAGTTTCATAGATTCCTTTAGTTATTAGATCAGATTAATTATATAAAGTTAATTAATTACTAGTAGTACTTTCCTTTCTGTTTAGGTGCTCTCGAAATATATAGTAGCTAGTGATTAAACTCTATGCTAAAAGACATTTGATGGAGGAAAACCAGAATTCAAGAAATTAATTAAAGAAAACAAATCCCAGCTTTAAGTTTGATGAAAAATGGGCCTTGTGCGTCATTCTTCATTTCAAGACTAGCTAGCTCTAGAGTAGTATGTGTGCGTGTGTCCGACAATCAATGAATTTGGGCAAAAACAGAGACTGTGTGAGATTTGAGATGTTGAATTATAAATTAATCAACACAAATTTCAATATGGTGAAACAATTGAAGTAAGGTTTTTCGAGAATATCAATATATAGAGATACATGCATGTGGTCGCCTTGCATGTTTGTGCAGTACTAGTCTATAGTCATATATATTCCTCCATCCCCAAATTCAACCTTGACTGCAACTTTATTCACTTTCCTCCATCCCCAAATTCAACCTTGACTGCAACTTTATTCACTTTCTAATGGTGTCCACTCCACGAGTCAAATTAGGAACATGTTCCATGGACGGAGGGAGCACTATTCTCTATCTTCTTAATTAAACGACCTTTTCCTTTTCTTCTTTTTCTTTTGCACCTATGAATAAATTAACACTTGCTAATGCTTATCACTTTTTTCTGTTCTATAAGCAAGGCTGAATCATTAATTTAATTAGTTTCTCAATATATATTATTTTCCTAATTGCAGGCTTTAATTAATAGTCTTATTTATTAGTGTTTAATTTTATAGCGAAACTTAATTAAGTTTCGAATTATATAATTAATATCTGCGATTTGGTGCATTATTTGATTGATCATAGTACTCTGTATTTCTAATTAAGAGCATGCGAAGCACGTGTAATTAAATCTTTAATTATACTTTGCACCACGCTAGTTGAAATTAAAAGATGAATACGAAAGGAAGAAATATATTATGCAGCATAAATAACAATTAATTAAGTAATCCATTAATTATAAATTAATTAAGAAGAGATAAAACCCACACAAGGTCAATATCATCTTCATTCGCGGCACCTCGCGCGTGTAATCACATGCATCCAAAAACATGCTAAAACTAATCTCTCTCTCTCTCTCTGATCAGTCACACACACACAGACGTACAGTAAGTAAATTGAAGCTAGCTATTGAAAGATATATATAATGAACTCATCGACATCGTAGTATTATACAACCTCCTAACAGAGAAATGAAATGCGTGCAGTAGTATTACATATTATTACATTTGATCGATCGATCTATTTATATGATAGTTGAACAGAACATGAGATGGGATTTATATATATATATATATATATATATATATAGAATATGAGACGAATAGAGCTAGATCTAAATTAGCTAGGTGCAGTGATGCATGCATGCATATATATATATAGGAATATGATTGAGCTTAATTAATTAGTGAAATATTCCTGAAAATTGACGGTTGAGTATTGGCGTAGAATTACAAACTCCGGCCGACTCCCCCCCACATCTCCATCTCCATGATCTCCTTCTCCAGCTCCAACTCCTGCCCCCAAAATTTGTCCACGTCATCATAAGTCAAAGAATGGGATGTAGGGTTTTGATCCACAAACGATTCCTCCTCATCAGCTATCGCACCAACATTATTCATTCCTTCCCCAATTAATGGGAAGAAACTCATCCACTTCTGCTCATGCTGCTGCTGCTGCTGCGGCTTCTGTGGGTGCTTGAAGTTCAAGTTGATGGGGCCTTTGTAGGGCCGCATGAGCAGAGGGCTGGCGCTGCGGTAGCCCGTGAATTGCTGCACCAGGGCCCGGAAGTTGTTGGCGTCCGCCTTCAACAGAGTGGTGGGCACCTTCTTCGAAGCCCTCGATCTCCTCCTCACGCCCTGCAGCTTCCCGATACCTCCTTTCGGGCCCTTGCTGCAACCTAATTTCGGGCTTGACTGGATCGCTTCTTCTTCCTGATGATCAAAGGACGTTAGCTCGGGACCATTAATGCTACTCATCAATTCGTCCACGCAATTTTCAGCCCATAATTCCTCCCACCTCTGCATGTTTGGTTGAATATATAGATCTACTTAGGTAACTAATCAATCAACCTATCTTCTTCGATTCTGATGATTTTATGTTTGCTGTTGGCTTGGGAGAGAAGGAAATGGAACTAGATAATCACTCCATTAAGTTATACTAGTAATATATGCGCGCGACTTGCGTACAAGTAGCTAGGATGTCATATCCTATTGCTAGCATATGTGTTGAATGTTGACCTGTCCGATTCCGATGATGTCTGAGTGAAAGCGATTTCGACACGTCAGTAGAGGTGTTACAAATTAATTAGGCAGAGCATAGCATAGCTACTTCCAGGAAATAACCATTCTCCACTAATTTTATACCTGCCTTAGATCATTAATTGTGTTTAGGGTGGTGTTTTTTTAATGCGACATAAAAGTTGGATCGTCATGCATGATCACCACTATAATATAATGCCCCTTACTAATTACTATAACAGTAAAAATTAGTGGAATCGAACCAACCAAATATGAACTTGGACTAATAAGATTAATTGATTTGGAGGATCAGATGATTAATTTCCGTTAATTTAATTTCCGACAACATGGGATGTACAGTTAATGAATTATTATAAGTCATGTGTACTTTTTCTTTCTTTTCCTTCTTAATTACTATCTGAGATGAGATTATTAATGTGGCTTTAGGATGAGCTTTAAAACACTTTTAAATAATAACATCCAAAGTTGACCAAGAAACTTAATAATTCTATGTAGTCCAATTATATGATCGGAAATTAAGCCTTTCAAAATAAATTATATACGGATCATGGAAGATATGTTAATTTAATGATATTATATATATAATCAGTCAAAACTTATATAAGTATTAATTAAGCACCCATCCAACTGCAGATTTAATTTAATTTATATCGATCCATCGGTACAAGATAACTAAATTTGTATCGTCTTCGCTTCCTGAGATATGTACACATGTATGAAATTTATTGTTCATGGCTAATTAAGACCTAGCTAGCTATAGCTAGCCTCAAAATCCATTAATGACGAAATTTTGATTGAATTAATTTGGTCGCGATGATTAATTAACTCAAATTGAGAGAGATATTTTACAACCTCACAAAAAATGACTCGTTCTGGAACTTATATATATTTCTTCCTCTCTTTTGTTTTTTCCATGAATGGCAAATTTCAATTTTCTTGGTCCACAACCACACACACACACACACATATATATATATATGCATGTATCTGCCAAACCTACTCCACGTTGATTTCTCTCCATTCGGTGTAGAAATTAACTAGAATATTTACTACTTTTCTTTGTGCAAGAAATTCCTTGTAGGCAAAGCATGCAATTAATGGAGTTTAGACGACCCATTCATTCGATGATATATAGTATAGCCATTTCGTTTATTTGAGTCAGCATCAAGACTGTGTCGTACGTTTGAAGTCCAGTATTTAATTTGGGGTGGGAAGTGAATTAGTAACTTGATCGATCTTCGCCTCATCGAGTGTGAACACAATCTTTGGTCAATAAACTTACTTGGATGACAAATATATTCCTTTTGAATTGAAGTTGCAAAGTCTTTTTCTATTGTTGACTGATCGATGTGAAAACGATACGTATATATATAAGCTTTGATTCATTAATTTTGAGTTGTTCAATATAACTTCAATTGGGGGATAATTCCTTGCACTCACAGTAAATATATATAATACAAGTCAAATATATTGTATGTATATATACGTCCACAATCACAACTATACCCTTACGTACGTATGTGGCTATATATTTTCTTTATATGTGAGTATTTTTCTCCGACGATTTTTATAAATACTATATATCACACAAGGGGAGATCAGATCAGATCAGAATAAATTAATTCGATTTATGTTTATCATTATTTAATTAGTTTGCAAAGTACCATTATAGTGATTAATTAAAAGGATTACAGTACGAGTGAGTAAATGAGTAATATTGAATGACTTTATTTAAAAATTAAGGTATATATATATACTGAATTTTGAAACTCCCTTATTCCGAGACTATCCCATTCTTGAGGTACAGATTCACGTGATTCATATAATATATTAGTTTGTTATGACAGTTATAGTAGAAGAACAAGATGATCTTTTATATATATATGATTTTTGTTTTCGTTGTGACGTTTGGCTTGCATGTATATATATATGGTTTTAGTCTATCAAGATATATATGTTATTGGCTTCACAAATCCGATTTATTCATTATTGATTACACAAATTAATTAAGTACTGATATTCTTAAAAAAAAAAAAAAAAAAAACTATGCAAATTAAGTTAATTGTGCAGAAATATGAAAACGTACGCATGCAGAGGAAAAAGTATGATAAAGCTGGTAACGCGCGCATACTAATAAATTAATTCAATCAGCAAATTAATATATAAGTATCTATAAAAGATACACTTAATGAAGAAGATGATAATGAATGAATGAATGACGATGGTAAATTGGTAAATATTGAGGAATAATGAGTAGTGCAAATTAAAAAGGGTCAAAAAGAGAAAAAGACAAATTAAAGAGCGAGTTTGAAGTTTGAAGAAGCAAATTTTGTTTAAGTTATGGTGTGCGTACGTGCGAAGATGGAGTTGGCCGCGCGCAAACAACCATTAATCACCGCCGCTACTCCTTAATTAATTAATTAATACTGGATCAGTAAATTTAATGAAATTAAACAAACATTAACTATTCCCTTAAACATATAAGGCTGAAAAAGTAGTTACAAATGAATGGAGTACTTGTTTTATTTTTTCTCTTGTGTTATGTCTTATGTGAAAGACTTAATATAGAGTGAAGTATGTATTTATATTCCTGATGAGTGGTGTGTAACCTAGCTAGCCGTCAAGACGTTGCCTGTAACATCCATGTCTGTAATATTAATTCATCTGTGGAGTTGGTGGATGAATTCATCAAGTTAATTAATACAACCCACATCAATTCAATTATATATATATATATGTTGTTGTTTGTCGATGGATTATCCTTCTCTATCGCACATGTTGTAACGTAACTGTGTGAAATTGGTATTCCCTTCCTTCAATTGTGAACATTAGATTTCAACATTAATTGATAATGCAATCTGCAGAAAGACATCCAACCAGTACTGCAACATATATATATATATATGAATTACTATACTTAGCTAGCCAGATGAAAAGAAAGAAAAGAAAAGAAAAAAGAAGAAATGAAATGAGATTGAAGAGGTAGGTAGGTAGCTAGCAGTAGTAGTAGTGATGATCGAGGGGAGAGGGAGGGGGATGGGCAGGTGTAGCAAAGCAGAGCGTGATGGGTCCCTTTGGGCTGGATTCTGAGTTGTGGCACCCCGTATGCTGCTGCACCACAGCCCGGAAGTTAGAGATGCTCGCGTTCAGGAAAGTGGTGGACGCAGCCGCCGCTGCCGATGCCGATGCCGATGACCTCGACCGCCGCCGCTTGGTTTTGGTGGACGTTAATCCCGCGGGCTCTGGATTATTAGTAAGATTAAGAATATTCCAAGTGTTAATATTGGAATGGTGGGAGATGAATGGGGCTTGAGAAGGAGGAGGAAGAAGAGGAGGAGGAGGCTGCTGCATCTGCATCTGCATGGTCTCATAAGAATCCTCCTCTTCCCACAAGCCGTAGCTTTGCAATATTTCTTCATTCATCATGTCGCCGTATTGCTCCTCCATCGATCTCTCTTCTCTGCCTCGTTAAGGATATATATATATGTAGAAGAGCTAGTTAGCTATAAGCCTAGCTATGTGTGATGATCGATGGATCGAGTTGGATGGATGAGTTGAGGTTGAAAGTTGAAACGATCGATCGAGTGTTAAGTAATTTCTCGATCGTATTCTATTCGTATGCATATATATATATATAGGTAGCTAGGCAAGTGCAGCATATGGGTGGCAGAGGGAATGAATTAATAAAAGAGATGGTGATGGAGATGGAGATGGAGGATGGAGACAAAGTTGTCCGAATTAATTTGACTGCCGCAAATGTAATTGAGCGGTGCAGCTTCCAGGAAGCACCCTACCTAGTTATTATTAACATGCCATGGACATGGGACATGGAGGAATGGATGACTCACTCCAGATTAATTACTAGTGTTATATATATATGACCACCTAATTAATTCATCACTGCATTAATTCTTCCCTTTATTTTTATTTTTTTATTTACTCTCTCTCTCTCAAATTAATTAGTTAATTCAAATTCATCTTCATTCAAACATTGATTTAATCGTGGCTAGCTGCAGTGCTTTCCCTTGGATTTTATTATATATATATATATATATATATATGTTTCATACAATCTGGATTGCATGCATAATTTTATACTAATATATTCTTTTCAGCCACTCATGAATATATATATATATATATATATATATATATATATATATATATATCTGTGAAGAGATCGATGATCGAGTAAGAGCCTTGGCAAACTAGCTAACTAAATTTGTCAACTATCTGGGAACTATTAAAATCTTGTCGGTCAAAAATGGTGTATATATTTAGTTAATATATCATGTATGTATCCTTAGCATTGATATATGATATATCATATGAAGTACTAGTATATATTAGTATACACATCAATTAAAACTTTTTTATTATTAGAGATACAGCTTTACTAATTTGAATTTTTCAGACAAATTAGTAAATCAGATTACTGTAATTTAATTAATGACACTAATTAAATGAATAGGACGGGATTGATAAGCTCTTCCGTAACATAATTTACTTTTTCATCCTATCAAAAGCAACAAGAAAGCAGAGACCAGTAATTACTATATATCTTTAATTTTGTGTGTGTACTATATATTAATTAAGTAATAAATTAAATATTTCGATTATTATTATTTACGCATACCAATGAAGTATTACATTTACTTATATAACCTCATCAATTTATTAAATTCACACTTTTATAAATGCATTCATACACTTTACTTTCATATTATAAAAATATTAAATAAGGGTAAAATGAGAAAAATGATACATTTTTGTCTAAATTTTTGAAATGGGACACTTATTAGAAAACAAAAAATATATCAAAATAGGACACTTATAAAAAAACGGAGGGAGTATATATTACATGGTGTATTTAATTTGTAAGGGAGGGATGTATAGTAATTAATTGATAATGGAGACAAAATGAATAAAGGTGGCGAATTTGACCAAATTATAGTATATCCATATATTATCTTGAGTTGACTGTAGGTATGTGATCTTCATTCATGTGTGATGTGTGTGTTCAATTAATTAATTCCCTTAAATTTCTATACATCTTAATTTCTTTAATTAATTTTCCACCGTACCCCCTCTGCTCTGCTTCAGATTATAACAACATTAAATGCATGCACATTCTTGGATGCATATATATTAGACAAAATACCTACCTATTTACACGGAATAAAAATGCATGTATGTCGGATTAATTCTTTCAAAAATAAAAATAATAATAAAAAGTAAAGTAAAGTAAAAGTTGGAATTAAAGAGCAAAATATAGCAAGCTAGGAAGCTTCCTCCCATTTCGCCATTTTCATATATATGTGGATATTACTACTAGTAATTAATTACAAAAATCCACTCTCATGATCTCGTAGTGTAGTGTAGTGTACTAAATCTTCAAGTGGAAAATGACTTGTCTGTTGATATCCATGTCCCTTTGACTGCAAATTCAAACTTCCATTCATTTCGCTTAATCTTAATATTATGCATGCAAATTCATTAATTAATTCAATTTCTTTATTTATTATAACATCGATCATCACCTTAATTTTCTTTCTAATTTTACTTCATTTCATTTCATAATAATATTTTCTTTTATTATACATGCATGTCAAATAAGTATTACATTTGAACTGCATGCATGTTTCCTGCTTTTAATTTTCAATACTAAATCTTTGATCATTAATTCTAAATTGTGAACTTGTTACTTTTTTTTTAATTTCAACCTCATTAATTAATGTCAATAGTGATGACTAGTGGAACTTAACTTTTGATTTTGTGAAATGAAAAACAAGCTAGCTATCTAGACACACACACACACACTTGTGGCATGCATGCATCAAATATATATATATATATATATATATATATATATTATGTTGAACACATTAATTAATGAATTAATATTCAACTGATTCGAGGGAGGTATACCCTAATTAAATTAGATAGATACATATTATAACAAAGCATATCATGACATATACTCCTGTTCCGGTAGGAGTGGTCAAATATATTTGTGGATCGGAATATTAATTAGCAATAGTTATTATTATTGAGACAAGAATAACTAATTAATTAAGTTGGCAATGTAATTAAAGGCGGCTGCAATTTTGACAAGTGAAGGACCCATCCAAATGTTTCGCTTTTCAAGCTTTGACTGGTCTCCACCAAATGAAATTAAACTGAATGAATAAAGCATTTTAGTTTAGAGCATGAGAGAAATAGAATGATGCAATTCATACTCCACTACCTATACGGCTATACCTTCATACCAATTACGCAATTACCAACAACAATTAAATTAATTGATTGAATCGAGCCACGGTTCACAAGAACCGGATTTATTTACAGCCCTAGTTCGGCTAATTGAGTCTAAAGGTCCAACTCAATTTATTTAAAAACCTAATAAATAAATTATTATTAATATTATTTGAGCACAAATTCAAAAGTACGACTTTGAACACTAGGTAGGTGTCACCATGATCATATATCCTGATTCCATCGTGTCTTAGTGACGTTGATTATTAAACATCTGCACATATAATATAAATACTGGTATAATTAAGAAATATATTAAATTAATTAAGAAATTGATGTTGTAAAGAATATTAGATGCATTTGATAGAGTTGAAATTAATCATCGTTTGTTGTTTTTGCCTTCTTCATATTCTGCAGAAATGATGATGTGCATGATCTCATAGGCGATGACTTGATTGTACAGTTAGTGGTTGAGTCCGAGTAACATAGATGAGAAATAGTCAAAAGGCATTTTAAATTGATGCGCTGAAATAATTGAGATGGCGGAGTTGTTCTGTTCCGAGAACAGAATCCCCAACACGTGAAGTTGGTTGAGAAAAATCAGGAGCATTGCCGAGTCAAACAGAAAGCTCTTATCTTTACTCCCATGTATTTAAAAGTCTGTTGCGAAAAATCAGGAAGCGTGCTGAGTCAACGCGTGGAGTTCAATAAAGCATAACTTGAAGAACAGTTGAGAAATATCAGGAAAACATGTTAAAGTAACAAACAGAATCCACTACTTTGACTCTCACATCTCAACAAACGGAGAGTGACCCAAGTTGAATTTGAAAAGCCCATAATTGAAGCTCATCGAGTCCTATATATGATCTCTGGAAGAAGTGCACTTCATTTTTAATCCGCGTTGCATTATTTGTCATGTGTGTGTTTACACAATATCCCAAAAGCGGGTTGAAGTATCAGCATTAATAAATAAGATGGATTAAGAAATCTGACTAGGTTGGCCCTTTGAGGATTATGATTGGATTCTTGTCGCGCGATGCGATGTGACTTTGGAACCCTCCATGTGAACATAACAACTATTCAAATTTTAAACATGCATTTATACTGTTGGTTTGTGGAGCCCATCTCTCTCCAAATTTATCAACAAAACATAATCACTAATCACACATTAATTATTTTTCTATATTAGTTCGTTCCCATAGTCCCATGCCGTATCTGTCTAATGATGACGTCACATCATCTAAATCATGCAAGATTTGTGTTAAATCTCAAATAAAGAAACATAAATCTCAAAAGTGAAGAATGAAGTTACATCACGACAATTCACATTTACAGTTGCACAAGAAATCTCCCAGTGCCTGCAGATATATCTCTGAAACAAGTTGATGAAGCACATAGAATGGAGAAAACAGAGCAAAATTGATGGCTTTCTATGGTCGTGTACGTAATAATTAACTCATAATATACATTTCTTTTTCTTTTCTTTTCCCCATGTTCTCACAATTTAGGCCAATCCAAATTTCAAGCACCTACTCAACAGTGATTTCCAATACAGTAGTAAGTCTTGGTTTTCTGTATCTTCTTAGAAGCAGAGAAGAGCACACTACGGTTACCGATGACATGGCCATGCACGCACCTGCTACCCACGGCGGCAATCGGATTCTCAGCCAAGGAAACATAACTCCCGCAGCAACCGGTATAGCTACCACATTATAAGCACTTGCAAATAAGTAATTCCATCGAATTCGTGTTAAGGTCTTTCTAGAGAGATCGATAGCAGTGATGACATCCTCTAAGTTGCTTCTCATTAGCACGTAGTCTGCAGCTTCTATTGCAATGTCAGTCCCAGCTCCAATGGCCATGCCGACATCCGCAGCAGCTAAGGCAGGCGAATCGTTAATACCATCTCCCACCATCGCGACTACATTCCCACCTTTCTGGAATAAGCGAACGACATCGGCTTTTCCTGAAGGCATCACTTCTGCCCTCACATCTGTAATGCCAACCTGCATCATGAAGGAGAAAAGACTTAATTACGGATAGAAAATTATCAAGAGATGATCAATACAGAAAATAGGAATAAAGAAATTGATGATCGAGGTAGAGTAAGGAAGAAAAAGAACAAGTTAGTAACCTCCTTTGCAACAGCCTTGGCTGTTCTCCAATTGTCTCCTGTCACCATAACAGGATTGACACCCATTTTCATAAGTCCCTCTATAACAACAGCAGCTTCTCTCTTTAGTGGATCGGCTACTCCAAGAACACCAATCAAGTCATTATCATAGGCAACCAGTACTCCAGTCTTGGCGCTTTCTTCCAACTCAACAACAAAACTTTCCACATGGTCTGCAATACTGACTGAATTTTCCATCATGAGCTTCCTGTTACCAACCTGTTAAATAGGCACACACAACCTTGGCATAAGCAATTCAGCATTAATGGAAGATGTTCTCAACTATTTCAAAGTTCTCTCTCTATCTGGAGATGCATATAACTGGCGTAAAAAACTCACCAATATCTTCTTCCCGCCTATAAAGCACTGCACGCCCTGTCCAGGCAAACTAGAGAAATTGGATACGTCATGAAGCCATTCGAAGGACTTAGAGTTCACTTCATTGTTTCGAGCATCCCCAGTGACTGAAGATTCATCGAAGAAATGGAAGTGACGTGCATATTCAAGTATCGCTTTGGCCAATGGGTGCTCGCTACTAGACTGTGCCAAAAGAAAGAGACTTCATCAAATTTTACTATGTAGAATCACGGTCGAACATGACACTCACAGTTAAATGCACCATTAATCATTAGACAGCAGATTCAATGTTGTTATGCTTGTGCAAAGAATTCTACTAACTCCTAGCGTACATACTGTAACATGAAACTTGCCAACTGTAGTCTAGGAAAACAAGAATGGAACAAACACATTATACTCATCTAGTATTGAAATCTTTACCTCAGCTGAAGCTACTAGTGTAAGGAATTCCCCACGTTCCATGCCTGAAAAAACTTTTGCAGTGGTAACTGTGGCTTTCCCCTGGGTCAGTGTTCCAGTCTTATCAAATATCACATGCTTGACCTTCTGTGCCTTCTCCAGTGCATCTCCTCCTTTTATAAGCACGCCATTGTTAGCTCCAACTCCTGTTGCCACCATGACGGCAGTTGGAGTGGCCAATCCAAGTGCACATGGGCATGCAATCACAATAACTGATATTGCAAACATTAAAGAGAAGACGAAGTAATTGCTATTTTCTGGCAGCCACTCATGGGGATAGTATCCAAGAACCCCAGCAAGATACCTATGTAAAGATGGAAAAATATTTTGGGGATTAAAAGGAGAAAATCATGGTTCTTCTTCGTCATATTTATTTTTGCAGAATAAATGTTTCAACACAAAGAAAGTTTGTTAGAGTAAGCTTACCATCCGAGCAATGTGAGCAATCCCAAAGTTATTACTGTAGGGACAAATATACTAGCAACCTGCAGGTAATTTGCCACACAAAAAGACAAATTTAGAATCAAACACAACACTCATTACATTAGATGCAAAGTTCTAAAATCAAGAGAACTTTAGAAACACATTAAACTTTTTTGGCACTCCAGATGATCCATTGATGCCCATGAATATACAATTGTTGGAGCAAGCTTCTCAAACAATTCTGTGTTCTGCACTCTATATGATTCATTAGTCACGTCCAATTTAAGTTCTCTATGCATTTTAGCATATTCAAGTTCAGGCAGCTTGCAAATTTGCACAAACATTGCCTCCTAAAAATGCTAGAGGACTTCTTTTCTTTTCTTTTGGGTAGGTGGGGGGAGGAGTTGATAGGTTTAGGATGATGCGCTTATATACCTTTCCAAGACAAAGCAGGTCTAAAAAGTACAAAAAAAGCAACTTAAATGAAGAGAAGTAGCACTCACAAAGTCAGCAAACTTTTGAATAGGAGCCTTAGACATCTGTGCCGTCTCAACCAGAGATATAATTTGGCTTAATACCGTGTCAGAGCCTACTTTCTTGGCTTGTATATGAAGTGAACCATGCAAGTTTATTGTACCTCCAATAACTGAAGCATTAACTTCTTTCAGAACAGGTGCAGATTCACCGGTGACCATACTCTCATTTACATAACTTGAACCCCAAACAACCAAACCATCAGTAGGAATTTTTGTCCCTGGTAGTACTTTTAAAATGTCACCAGGCTGAATCAGCAAAGCATCAATTTCTCTTTCTCCTACAACTTTTCCACCTGCAGCATTAAAAGATGCAACTATTCACAATCTTAACACTAAGATAAGCCATGCCAAATGCTCATTTGTTGTCTTATAAATCATTGTGCATGTCTACAAAGCTTTGTTATGCTTTGAAGTACGTACCTTTTTCTTTGATAAGCAATATAGCAGTAGCTGGAGTAAGCTCCACAAGCTTTTTTATAGCATCTGATGTCTTTCCTTTTGCAAGAGTTTCCAAGTATTTACCCAAAAGTACAAATGTAATTAACATAGCGCTAGCATCAAAGTATGTTGGAGACCAAAACCCAGTCATAGCGCCATACAGTAATGCACATACAGAGTAGAAATAGGAAGCCGAAGTTCCGAGTACAACCAGTACATCCATGTTAGTTGAACAATTCCTGAGTGCTCTACCAGCGGCAACATAGAACCTCTTGCCAATAACAAATTGAATAACAGTGACCAAAGCCCAGTTAAGCCAGTCGCCCATTTGGAAAGGACCGCAACGCCAAAGTAATAAAGAATATAACAATGGTATATGTGGACAGATGACTTGCATAAATATGACGGGGACCTGGCAAAATACAAATACGCATAATCAACAAATAATATTTCGACGGAAAAGCAAAACTACATCAGATGATAAACTTGTTATTTGAGATCAACAAGCTCTTCTTAATTAGTAGACAAATATAGATGCGTGAACAAGTATATCAGCTGTAATTTTTCATAATGATACTACTGTCCAAAATTAATATGCTTTAGCACTGTGAAATAATATTGAAACTACAAAATTAATTAAAATAACATCATGACAATTTAGAGAAACTCACACTGAGAGACAAGCTAGCCGTGAACAGCCGAAACATTTTTGATGACTCTTCTATATCCTTGGAAGCCATTCTACTATAAGGGTTCTTCACAAGAAGCTTCAGTTTTCCAAAGCTGCTACTTTCGATCTCGTCAACTACAGTTCTGGAACTAAGGAGCTCAGGATCAAAATGAATTTCCAACTCTTTAGATGTTCGGTCATAACGAAATTGCCTCAGACCCCTTAAGGTGCATAGCTTTCCTTCTAACATCTGTACATCCATTTCAGTTGCAATTCCAGTAACCCCTAGCACAAGTTTATCCTGCTCATTACTTTGTACAAATGAAGCTTCAAAACCAGCATCTTCAATTGCATTGATAACATCATCCTTACTGATAACAGTTGGATCATATTCAACCTCCCCTAAAGAGGTAGCTAAGGCAACTACAGCTTTTTTCACGCCAGGTAGCTTCCTTAATATCCCTTCTACAGAACTTACACAAGCAGCACATGTCATTCCTCCTATTGTGAACTGACCTAGCAAGGTCCCATGTGTCTTAGAATGAGATTGACTTGGTTCAGGTAGCATTTCTGCCTCAAAACCTGCATCTTCAATGGCATTTTTAATGTCCTCATCCTGAACAATAAAAGGGACAGCTTAGAGTCCAATTAAAGCATAAATATATCATGCTACCAAGCCTGCCATACATACTAGCCAGCAACTTTCAACTTTTTATAATGGAAATATCATAAAAAGCAGATAAGCAGAAAACTGCAAGGCTGAGTGATCTAGATGTATTGATGTAAAAAGCATTGTGCAGAATATGCTAAAAGGACATGCCAGAGTTGAACTTACTTAGGCATGTAACAAGCATGAATTTGTAACAACTACAAGAGGTAGTCATTACAAATATAATAGAGGTTTACTGGTAAAATCAGTAGATGAGCATGAGCAAAAGAGTATGCATCTTAAAAAGCATGTGAAGACTACGGAGTCATGTATCATATCCACCTACAGTACTATGTACTGCATTACAAGCTTGTAAATTGCTAAGTTCTGGTTAGCAAACATCAAAGGCCAGGCTAAAACTTTCTCATCCCGAAAAGAAAATTAAAATTTTTATATTAGCCTAAAGACAGGAGTCAAGCAAGATTTTCTTTTTCCATGTCCTAGCTGGGAAATTACGCAACTTCCATTTTTATCAAGAAACTAAGATCATACAACTTAAATTCATCTCAAATTAACAGCACCGGCATTATGCGCTAGTTAAAAGGTGCAGTGCATATGACTACATCATAAGCAGATAAAAGAGGAGAATGAAGATTCTGCAGTTGGATACAAATTATAAGGAAATTATCTGAGAACAATGAGGTCACGGCAGCTTCAGGTAGTTGAACTACGACTAAACAAAAATATTAAAACAAGCGGGTTATAGTTTCGATGAAGTAAAGACATAAACTTTAAAAAAAAAGAATGAATCAGGGATGCATCGGTCCCTACAAAGGGAAAACACAAGACACGGCGGAAATAGCAAGTCATAAATTTGCCGCCAATTTCCGTTTCATCTTAATTATGCCAAATTTATCAGTAAAACAGATTTCACTTGCGGGTGAGATCAAATATCTAAGCCAGCTATCCATATTCACGAAAAAATTATAAGCAAAAAAAAGGAGCTTGACCAGAACAGACCTTCACTAAAGCAGGATCAAAGGTGACATCTGCCTTGTTCTGAAGCAAGGCGACGGAAGCGTGAACGACGCCGTTTAGGCTCATTAGAGCCGATTCGACGGAAGTTGAGCAGGCTGCACAAGTCATCCCCGTGACGCTGACTTGAATTCTACGGAGATTCCCAGAATTCTCTTCATCATAGGCGCTGAGCAGCCTCTCCTCCTCTCCGACGTCATCCACCGGTCCTCTCCCACCGGCAACAGTTAACTGCAGGGCCCTCGTGGCCAGCGCCATTCCAAGAGACTCTAGCGATGAAAAGTAGTAAAATAATGCAGAGATGGAGATCGTATGTATAAAAATAGTCCGTTGAGGATTTAAAAATAATTAAGGTAATTATGAACCAAACAGAATTTGTCTATCTGGGTTTATTCGTAAGTATGAGAGAGAGAAATCTGTGGGCGGGGCGGGGGTGGTGGTGGTGTGGAGGAGGGAAGCGAGGGAGCTGATTTGTAAGCGAGGTGTTTGAGAAAATGTCATGGTCAAGAAAGGAAGAAACGATTGAAATTACAAAAAAGGGCATGTACTACTACATGAATGGAATGTACTGCATGAATTTTGTCTTAGACTGTTAGTTGTGTCTGATTTGGGTAGTTGGAATTTTCAAGAATTCGTTATAAGGTCAAAATCGTTCTAGTTTAGTGAAGGGAGTTTAGAAGCAAATAAGAGTCTAATGTTGACATGTGAGGGTAATTGAAAGTTAGATTTGTGAATTAATGAGTGCAAAATGGAATTACTAATTTATAATATGGAAATAAATTGTTAGATGCTATTTATCCATAGGACTTAATTATGTGATTATTTGAAATACAGCTATTTAATTATTATAATATGTTTGTCGTACACGTCAAAGTTCCCTAAAAATGGACAAGTTCCTGGTCAAAATTTTAATAAATTTTATATCTACATTACTTCTTGTGCTTATTCATTCATTCATTCATATACTTGCTCAAAATTACAACATCACACGCGTTAATGGCAACACGTTTTCATTTTTGCATGAGTTATTTGAAAGGGATGATTTTGGAAATTTAGGAATGGTGTTGGGATGTGGTGGCATGGCAGCCTCTTGAATCGTTGACCTAATTTAGAATCGAACCTTTAATTAATTAATTAACTAACTGATAAACAATCATATTATACTAATTAATTAATTAATTAATATGCAAGTATGAATGATAGAAGCTTCTTCCTTGGGTTGGGTTTGGGTTTGGGTAGCCTTAAATCTTAATATGGTAGTAGTAGTAGGACACCAATCCTCTCAAAAACAAAGAACCCGCCCACCAACTTCTAATAAATACTCCTATATTACGCCTCAAAGCCAAAGCACTATACATATATACTATCCTTATTTTCATTCTTCGAAAACGGATCAACCAAATTAACAAATACTTTTTTGGGTGATGTTGGTGTTGGGAAGTGGATTCCAGCACCTTTCGGAGGGTGGGTCCTCTATGTATCGTACCCGAAAAAGCTTATGGGAGTGCGACCTACCTCAGTCGAAAAGGGTCTGCGCTACCATTGTTGATGAGAGGTTAAATGAATTGATTAGTACTACTTATACCAACATGATGCATCATCTTTTCAGGTGACCCCTTAGTAGAAAGTAAAAACTCCAAGGTTAAGCGTGCAGTACGTCAATTCTGATGGGCACTCCCGATCCAACAGTTGGTGCATCACATACACACATATATATACATACATTTAATATACTAACTAGTATGTGTCCCCGTGCGATGCACGGTGAATTAATAGATAATTGATATATTTTCAATAAAAAAATATGTATTGTGATGCACAATTCATAGATGTTTAAAACATAATTTTTAGGATAAAATAATCAGATTGTACTGAACTATCTCATCACGCTTATGTCATTTTGGATTAGATCGGGTCAGCCTGAAAATTAATCGTGTATTTATCTTCACAATCCATAACTGTCAATTTTCAAATCGTCCGAATCTTTTTTTACGGCTCTAAACATGTATTTTAATAGATGAGTTGAGTGTATTGTTAGTGGTATACAAGTGTTATATTGTTTATTAATTAAATATGTGTATCGTAAGTAAACTAAAATTTATTAATTTATTAATAAATAATATAAAATATGATGAAAATTAATAGATATGTGAATAATATAACAATTAGTGGTAGGTAAAATAATGACAATTTAAATAAATAAAAATAATATATATCGACGATAACGATAGTATTTAAAATTATATATTTGAGTATTTACCAGAATAAAATCATGTATATTTTTTATGCAATAATTAAGATGAATAAAGTGCATTAAAAATAATTTGATTAAAGTGTAGGATTATATACCGATGAATTTTGATACATTTTGATTTATAGATAATAATTGAGTTGTTTGTGGTAAGTAAATAAAAATATTTCCTATTTTAATACATGTATAATAAATTTACATAGTAAAGTTTTATAAATGATCGTAATTTTTTCATATTAAATTTGTTTATTTTATATCATATATCAAATTAAAGCTCTTGTCAAGATCTTTAATTTAAGATGCATATTGCATGTGGTTACACGAACGAAATTCAATTATTTTATCAAAACAAAATTATAGAGGAAAGAGAAAATTAATTATATTTAAATGTATTTAATATTATAATAGTTTTAAAACAATAAATTATATTATTAATAGATTTATATGTGTTAAGAAAACTATAATTACCGCATTACTATAGAGAGATTCCACGTTCTTTTAAAAATAACTGCTATGTATATATATATATAATTTGGCGCTAAAAGTTGGTTATCAAAACCTTGTTTTCATATATTAATAGAGTATATACATGTATGTGTCTGTGCAGTCTCAATTATCAAAAACTTAAATTAGGTATCGCCACTAACATAAATAACTTTATGAAGAATGTTAATGGAAGTTTAAGAAAACTATGTAACATAAGGCGATCGAGGTGCATTATTAGAATAACAGGAGCCATATATATACATAGATTTAAGAAATAGGTGTCACTTTAATATAAAGAGAGATTCTAATTAATGGGAAACTCCATACATACATATATATATATATAAATATATTCCCTGTTTCTTTAGATATGATATGATAATGAACTTTATGCGCATTGAGCGAGTGTTGTAGGAAATAATTGATGTTGTTGATAAGCCACGTTACCCTAATACCAGAGCTACTTAATTTTAACTTTCAACTTGTAATAGTTATTTTATAGTTAGCTTAATTAATCAATAATCATTTCTTCCCTTCTAAATTTACTCTCTCTCTCTCTCACACACACTCTATCTCTCTAATAATTATCTAAAAGCTCTATAAGTTGATGATGTTGATGAGTATATATATAGGTGGATGAGCGAGTGGTAAACATTAAATACAAAATTCCACGTTTTAAATAATATAATATAATATAATGGGCTGGCTTGGGAGGCGGATTAGTGGTCAGTGTCACCAAGCCAAAATCTAGACCCACCCTTTTTTCGTTGGAAACATGACCTTGTTTCCACTCCTCAAAAACATATATCCTGACATGATAATTAATCAAAAACTTTATATATGATTCGAGATTAAAGTATTTCCCTAATTAGTGGAATTCTATGTATTACTGCACCTGCACGCACTCACCTCATCATATATAATATAATCTAATTTTGCCAAAACACATGCATGCATGCATGCATATATTGAATGTCAGGACTCGATGGAGAGTACTTAGCTTAATGGCATAGATATGATCAGATTAGATGTAAGTTGTAAGTGTATTATTATCTCAAGACAAGATGGCAAACTAATTGGTGGAGTAGTTGGTTCTGTTATAACAAGCACACTAGCTAGCTAGCTAGCTAGCTAATTTAATTCAATTTAATTTATAAGAAAATCAATTAATTATATTATGTCCGCATCAAGAGTAGATGAGTGATAGTGATTTTGTTGTTGAAAATAAGATTAGGCAAGGCAGGTGAGCAGCACCACACTCTTGTTGTAATGTAATGTCACAGAAATAGAGATCGAGAGAGAGAGACTGATCCATCCATATCATTATTTTTCTTATTATTATTATGCTAACGCTAACCAATCACACAACCATTCTAACAAAAAACATTGCTTATTTAATTTAATTTATAAGAAAATCAATTAATTATATTACTCTCTCTCTCTTAGGGTTTAGGGCTAATGATACAATTTCGCAGTGGACAGGACACTTTCTATTCTATCAACGATTCAACAATGGTCGTAAACTACTCCAGTTAGTTATGCTTATTGGTGGGCTTTATTATGGGCTTAAATTATTTTCCTTATTGGGCTTTGATTTGAAATGAATACCTAACCCAACCCAAAGTTGATCTTCCCCTTTTTCCTTTTGTGGAATGGGAAAACCAAACACGGTCGACAGCCCGACACTACACTACCAAAACAATCGAAATCAATTTGTGCAAATTCAGCCAACACAAGGAATGAGAGGAGCGACCTTTATCCTACGTCGTCTTGTAGGCCGTCGGGGGCCTTGCTTAGCCTCTCGATCCTCTTCGATCGGTGATGACCTCATCGTCTCCTCCGCCGCCGCCGCCGCTTCTTATTCTACTTTGATCCTTGTCGAGGATGGTGCCCGCCCGCTTTTAGCTTCAGCAGTTGTCCGTGGCGCTGCTGCAGCTTTTCACCCGCCTTTTATCAATCATTCGCGGAATTTCTCATCTTCACCCTCTTCAGGTCAACATCATTCTCTCATTATGTATTTGCTTTCGACAAGTTTGAGGTTTCGTTTTCTAACGATCCTTGGTTTTCCATAGTTTATTTTTTATTTTAATTCAGTGTAACTCTGAAGCATGCATTGCATATATTGCACTTCTGGTGATCTAGAAGGAGCTGCCTCGTCTCTTCTGTTTTTGCTTCGAGGTTCAACGAATAAGGAAATGTTAGATATTTAACAATTCTGATTTTTTTATTGATTTATGCAGTTCAATTTATGGAGTCATGTTAATCGTGTTTTATATAGAAACAAATAATCATTTTTAGTTTGTGGTTAAACTAAAATTTAGTTTCTGAGATGAATTTACAATCCTGGATGTTTTATTTGAAGTTAAAAGGCAAACTTGACTTTGATATTCATGTTAAGATATGCATTTCTGATTTACTTGATTCACAGGTTCGTCAAAGGTTGTTTCCATCGAGTCTGAAGAACAGTTGAATGATACAGTTCGCAAAGTCGAAGGTATACTATTAAAACACATCTTTGGCACTTTCTTAGTAATTGCCATGCCTATATATTACTTATGTATGGTCTGATGTATTTATTTGATTCAAATCTGATATAGATGAATCTCAACCTGCAATATTCTACTTTACAGCAGCTTGGTGTGGCCCTTGTAAGTTTGATATAAAATTTGTATCATAACAATCTTAAAACAATATGGTTAACTGAAATAGTTATAGAAGTTGACTCAAATATTCTGCAGGTAGATTATTATCACCTGTGATTGACCGACTCAGTGTGGCATATCCACATGTCACCACTTACAAAATAGATATTGATAAGGTAAGATTCATCTGAACCCTTTATGCCATCTAGTTCTCATGACTCTTCCAATATGAGGGCCTTGTTTATTGACACTGTCCACCTTTCATAATGTGCAGAGAGGGCTAGAAAATTCAGTGAGCAAGTCAAATGTTCACTCCGTGGTAAAATAGTCATCTTGTTTTTTATTTATCCTGTATGTTTGAATTCAGTTGTGCTATTCGTTTGTGAAAATTGAGCTGTACCTGATTATAGGATTAGACATTATAAAGGAACATAGGTTGTGGTCATAAACATGCTTATAGTTCAGTTACTGAAGCTCATATGAGAAATTCCAACAATTTATGCTTACCAAAGATTTAGCAGTAAATGATCACATTTGTTCCAGTATGCATAGCTGGTTGTATATTTTTCAGAGTGTGACGTGGATGGTTGATATATATTGATTAGATCCTCTTGAAGGAAAAAGGATCACAATGAGTGAACAAGACTTATCACCATGTGTGCTTGGAGTAATAAAATGTGCATGGTTATACATGAAGATTTGACTATTGGCATGTTGGTTAACTAGTCTTGTATACTGCACTGCATGGATTTGAGACATATAGGTACTTTCATATCTCTTTGCTGTACGTTGGATAACAAATTTGAACCTAACTACCTAAGTAACCCCCACTTCCCCTCTACCAACTCCAGAAACCAAATTGGAGAAATGTCCCAGTTTTAGGGCATGTTGTGTTGTGTAGCTGCATGTCTTATATAATGTACTTTGCAATGTGTCTTTCATATCATTTGTTACTTCTAAGATTTTTTCTTTTGCAGCCTACATTGCACTTCTTTAAGAATGGTAAGAAGGCAGGTGAAGTCATTGGTGCAGATGTTGAACGCTTGAATGAAACCATGGAAACATTATACAAGTGAAACCAGTGATGCTTTTCCTTTGCGCCTGAGCTTTCTATGGGAAGACCTGGATCTAGGGAATTTTATATAGAGAGAGAAATTTCCGCTTAGACTTTCACTTCTGTCATTACATATATTGCATTTTTCTTTGGTTTTGTCTGTATGATATTTGACCGCGTTTTTTTATTTCCTGTATGGAGTTATTTTTCAAATTTAGACTGTGTTCCTCTCTATCACCTGAAAATTTATGACTTGTATTGACTGATTTAGAATTCTTTTTGGTTCCAGAAAAATGTGCTTAGTTTGTTCTAGATGAATATGTAAAATTTAATTGTGCTTTTGTGCTTACTTAGTGGATCATCTTTTATTTATAATTCAGCTCCTTTATGGAAAGTGAGTAAATTCATAGATCTAAGAGGTGAAAAAGCAAAAAGTGTATCCATCACAGCTACTCAGCTTAATACTGAGCTGGGCAGTTTCATTTGGGCAATGAAGTGTAGCGATAAGTTAATGTGATGTATACAACCACTGCTTCACTTATGGATTTAGAATGCAATTTGAACTCTGAAAAGTACTGGTGATAGTCTAACCATGAATTTTCGCGATACTCTCATCATCTGTTGCCTCACCCCTCACCCCTCATCTTTAGATGACTCACACCAAGCATCAGGCAGCAAACATCTTCAACTTAGAGGCTATACTCAAGGTAAATCTCCTACATTCAATCTTTGCATATTGAAGTTTGGTGTAAATCTTAATAATATCTTACAAGTTTTGAATGAATAAAATCAGACTGCAACTGCATTCAAAGTAAAGTTTATCATTTTGATTCTCTATTGTGACTATACTTTCCTGGATTTGTGCTTATGTGTTTTGTCTGTGTATTATTTCTATTCTTATGCCATATGAACTTGGTAGTTCTGATCCTTTTAATGGGTTTCAACTTTCTGCACATCCAGCTCCCCTACAATGACATTCCGTAATGGGCCTTCTTTAGTGCAATTTATTTTTATTTCTGTACCAGTAAAGTTGCTGCATTTCATTTTTAGGTTTATTGTTTTATCTACTTAGGAAGGTGTATGGTGGACTATCTATAATTTTTTGTTTACCAATAGTATCATAGACGCACTATGAAATGGATTGGAGATCTGTGAAGCAAGCCCTCTTTGATTCTGCAGACTTATGTTTCTTTTGATGGATGATAGGCGGTTTATGTTCTTGTAGGTTATTGTTCTGTATAGGTGCATTCATTGTTATTTCAGCACAAGTCACATGATGACATTACCATGTGTAGATTCATAATCGGTCACATGTGTGGATTTAAGGATTTACAGGTACTGTATATATTATCAAAAGAGGAATTTTTTGTATATGTGTTCTTTCTAATTTCCTTGCTATATTTGACTCTTATTATATATAACGTTTAATAGATTTGATATTTGATAAGAAGTGATGATGCAGTTACAGTATTGCGAGACCAATTTCTGAGATTAATTAAATTGTCATGCAGGGCGCTTCTTTCTAGTAGGACCCCTTATACTTCGTTAATCTTGCAAAGGTAACATTTAACGCTGTATATGTATGAACTGCCCAAGTTTTGATTTTCTAATGTTTATACAGACTATTGTTTGCTATTTGTGATAATCCTTGTCGAATTATTTATTATATACAATTAACATAAAGAAGCAGATTTTTATAAAATTGACTTTTTTGCCTAGTAATTTAAATATTGTTTAAATTTATAACTTGAATGTGCAAAATGCTAAGTTCTTGCTGTCACTAGTCATTTCGATAAATTTAAGCTTGAAAAGAAAAGGATAGATGATTGAGTTGTTTGAGCAGAGGCCTATACCTTTTTCTGCAATACCTACTATGCCTCACAGTCACAGGCCAGCTAGACTGAAATGTAAAACATACATGAAATGATATAAATTATATAGTGCCATCAGTCAAATAGAGATTGAACAATCATTCATAATACAACTACCCTCTCGTCCTGTCACATTCACATTATCACATTTGCAACTGTGAATAATTTTTATTGATTAAAATGAAAATGAGTGTGTATATAACTATAGTAATACTATAGAAATCGAAAATACGTAGGAGTGGAGTATAATGGGTAGAGGAGAAGAGAGGCATAGCTAGGCATGCGTTTTGATTTGACGAGACAAACGTAGAGGTAGATAGGCAGAGACGTAGTAGAAGAAGGTATTAAAGAGACTTCTCTTCTCTTCTCTTATGGAAAGAAAGCGTAAACCAGTATGCCGCCAAATTAGAAAAACAGAAAGCAGATGCTACTTGCTAAAAGCCTGCCCTTGATAGGGATAGATGCGATGACTCGACATTTAGAAAAAGCTCATTTGCATCTACTATTTCATTTTGAATACCAAATCTCTGCTATCACATACTCATCTCATCTCTCTCTCTCTCTCCCCACTTGTATCCCATAGCATCTGGTCCCCAATTACTTTGATTCTCTTGTTCTAATTGTGTCTTACTTCCTTATCTGCTATGCCTAACATTTCAGTCTTTGGGAATGTATACGTATGTATTTACATGAAATAAAGGGTGTGTTATTATCAAATCTAATGACTCACTTTCTTGCCTAAGAACTATTCCACTATTTATAATAAATTCATTAACATGCTTCTACAATATCATACCTATATCATATGTAACTTGATTTAAAGCTGCATACAAATTTGAGAAAGTACATGTACAATATCATGATATTTTGGATATTTTGGAAAATAATGCAGGAAGGAAGTAAAGGATTATGATAAATGAAATTTTGCAAGTTGGAGGTAGGACCAATAATTGTACGATTCTGGTCCTAGTCTTCACCATGTCCAATTATAGAACCATTCCCAATTATTTTGACCACGTTGTTTCAGGTTGACTGGCTTCTTCTCCCTCCCTCCTCTATTCATCCTCTTGTTATTATTATTGGAGCATTTTTTGTATTTTTAAATTTAATGTCTACTTATTTACCACTTTGCACAAAGACAGGGACGAAACATATCATGTGTATACGACGTTGTCTCTCAGAAAAAGAAAAATGGTCAGTTCTTCTCTCTCTCTCTCTCTCTCTCACACACACACCATAGAGCTGTATTTTGTGGTGTTTTCCTCCTTCTGACCCGAACATCTCTAACTACTACTACAATGTTGGATTTGATGGCTTTACGTACACCTTCCTACTCAATTATATTTATATATATGCTCCTCTTCTCCCTTTCCTTGCCCCTTTCTCGATTATATTTTGTTCCCATCTCCTTGTTTTCATCGATATCCTAAGAAATGGCTTAATGCGATGCACACACTCTAAATAAGTAAATATTTTAGGTATTAGGTTTTACTATTTCTTCATTCTTCTAATTGTGCAAATATTCCTATCTACTTATCATAATCGATGTTTTTCCCCAAAGTCTAATCATTCGCATATTAGTATTCTCTTGGCATGACACTAACTTAGTATTTAAGTTGATAACTATTTTGATAATCACAGTGGCTCAAGATGCTTGATATTATATATATATGTGTGTGTGTGCTGGAAAATGAATTAATTCAGGGAGTGGACCATGTTGGTGGTATTGTAATATTCTTATTATTAGGTGCTAAAGAACAAGAACCTTAATCATGTCAAACCAGGCATTATTAATATTCTTCCATAATATAAAAATTGAAAATGTTGTACCTCGGAAGCAGTGATAGTCGGTGTGAAACATACCCATCTCTCCAAAAAAAAAAGGAGGAAGAAAAGAAAGAGTAGTACTGTAGTAGTAGTAGTAGGCAATTAAAAATGAGATTCCTAGGAAAAGATGGGAGTGTTCTTCTGCATTGTCCCATAACTTGTTTCCACCTCTTGCAGTGCTGCCCGCATCCCTTTTCTGTGCCATATTGTTTCATTTTAGTATTTTATTTGAAGAGAAATATACTCTATCCAGTTAATCCAGGCTCATAAATTGTAAATTATCATTTTAAAAAAATGGTCACATTATTTATTTATTTATTTATTGTTGATGAGAGGTCAACAGTGCATTTGCAATTGCAAGTGTGTTATGGATAGAAATAATGCGTATAATTGTATAAGGAGGGAAGGTGAGGGGAATAATTAATTGATTTGGGTATGTATGTATGTATGGGGTGGAGAGAGAAAGAGGCGAGGGAAGGCAAGCCACGCGGCACTTCCCCGTTATGGCTGGGTGGGTGGCTCCACAGCTAGGCTAGGCGTAATTTTATTTTGAGGTGCTTATTGGAGAGAAACCAAGTGGGCCCCATTACTCCTCCGCCATGTGAACTCCTTCAGACACCCCACAGTGCAGTCTCTCCTCCACCCCACACCACTCAACTCAACTCAATCAACCATATAATCATAATAATAATCATAATAATCCATTCCAATTTCCACAGTTGATAACCTGCATTAAAATGATCTTTCAATACCTGCCTCATACTCATTCTCATACACGATACTCATGCTATTTTGCGGCTACTATGTGTCTTTTGTCTCCTATCCTATTATAGATATAGATTTATCAATCCCTTCTTTTCATTTTTTGCATTAAATCTATCAAACTATATTCTAAATTAATATTTTTTGTCTCAACAACAAGCCTTAATCGTACCTCCTGCCATGCAAAAGTTTTTATCGTTCAAATGTCTCCACTTTCTACCCCTAATCTCACCTTTTGCTCTATTCCTCCCACAATTACTAGCTACTCCATTTTTATCTTGTAATTTTCTTGTTTTATACAATTATAAAATTTTGTTGTATCTACTGACACAATTAAAAAATTAAAATAATGATGATTAAATACCGCTCACATTAAATAAATAATAGGAGTAATAATGATATTAATATGAGACGATTTAAAATAAGATAATTAAATTATATATATTCATGCTTATTTACTACGATCTTGGGGTACATACATACCTTAATTATGGCCCTTGGAATTTGTGACAACTCCACACGATTACCTAAACTGTCGTTAATATAGAAATAAATTTTAGTGTGACCATTACAAATACATAAAGGGGCTACTTTTATGTATATATTAATCAAGTTCGTACATACTTAAATAAAAATGTCATTTTAATCGTAAATGTGCTTTATTCATAAAACTTGTTGATCATAAGGTTAAGTTTAATTCCTTAACAGTATTATCACACATTAAGCTAGCAATCTACTCTAGTGTAAGACAATTTATGATTATTTAAAAACCAATTCTCTCATTTAACCTACGTTAGAATAAGGATGAGGAAGAGGCAACTGCAAAACAAATCTTAATTCCCTCCATATGCACCGCAACTTACATCTACTACTTGAGTTAGTTGAATCTATCAATAAAGAATCGATGCAAATTAAAGAAACATAAAAATAAAAACAGCAAAAATGACAAAAAAAAAAATAAACAAACTCAAACCTTATTCTGAATTTATATCGGGCGTGTGCATCTATAACTCCATCAACCGTTGCAAAATCGGTGATGACGAAGAGCTTTTAATTATTACATTTCCCAGAAACGACAATTAAAAAGGCTCACCATTACCATCCATGGCTGATCTCGGAGATTTTGCATGGACGACAGCGCATTAATAATTAATCATAATTTTGCAATAATTATACAACTGCATGCATCGATCGATCTACTTGATAGCGAACAAGCTAATGTTTTATTTATGATGCATCGAAAGTAATAGTAATAGAGACTATATATATATATATATGGAGTAGTATTTATTTACTCCATTTTCAAGAAAGAGGAGACCTCTGGGGCGCCCCCTTTCTTCTGCTCCCAAAAGAGAGCATGAGAAATCCTCTTCCTCCTCCACCTCCACCTTTGTTATTGGAATGATCGGGTCGGTATTCGGATCCTCCAAACCCATCCTCGAGGACGGAATTTGGGGTGTCGTCTGCGACGTCAACGCTCAAGTCTTGGAAGTGGGAGATGGCGAAATCGGAGACTTGGAAATTGTACAAGATTCTTGACAGATCTTCCCCTTGGTATACCATGTAATTCACCTGCATGCATTCATGATTCATTCATATTGCAGATTCATGAATGTATATGTAAGGTACTGGGTCGTTGTAAGTAAGGAGTTACTATTAATTAAAGTAATAACTAAGTGGAGCTAACGTACCTTGCAAGAGAGGGAACAGAAGTGGAAAGGGTGCTGAAGAATTCTGTCACAGGCAAAACAAGAATTTGCAGAAGAGGCCTTGCAAGAAGATGATCTTGATTGAGATCTCTCGTTCAAGAATATCACTTTTGCACTATTTATCGTGTACGGCTGCAACCATTACCATCACCATCACCATCACCTTCCCAACTCATGAATTAACAAGCTAATTAATATAGCTAGCTAGTATATATACCTGAATGTAAGCACAGTCGATAAGTTTTTCAAGGTCCTCCAGTCTTATCACATTTTGGTAAACATATCTCCTTACCTGCAGCCTCATCATCATAGTATCATATATCATATTATCCATCAATTGAAGAAAGGTAGCATTAAATGTGGCCGGGCAGGCATCTAGAGTAAGTTATTGGAATATAAAAGAAATGAAAATATGGGCAAGTGAGGACAAAATAGAGACAGGGTCAAAGTAGGGTGGGTTTGAATGAAGGAAAGCAACAGGTGAAGAAAAACTAATTCCGGGGGAGAGATTCAGAAATTTAGACAATATACAACCCTACTAAATTTGGCTATAAAAACAACAAGTCCTTGCCTTGACTTGCCTTGCCTTGCCAACATCCTCTATCCATCTTCTATTATGCTACTGGAGCAGTACTATATATCTATCTTCTATTACTTTATAAAAATGCTAGAAATTTCATTTCTCCATCATCAATGACAAATTAACACACAGTACCATACCTTGACCTAAATTTTGTACATCCCTCCTAAGTCCCAACTCATCATTATCCTCTATCTATATAATACTCATGTAGATAGATGTATGTAGTACAACTGCAACCACCTTTTTTCTTCCTAAACGCTCTTCTTATCTTTCTTTTCAGCCGCAGATTAATTAATTTATTTTCGCCTTTTTGCAGATCTTATTACACCGCCAAAGATTAAGGGCCCATTGTTTAATATATTAATTAATTAATAGGACCAAAAACATGAAATTAATTGATGTTGTGTAATTGAATTGGGAAAAATTTAGTTAACCATATATATATGCATGGAGATGAAATGAGGATTTACATTCAGCTGAATTAAGCAAGCCTTTTCCAGCTCCTCCATGAAGCATGACATATTACCATTTATGAAAAAATATGGCAGAATTGAATAATTTGTAGGTAATTATACAAGAAAGTGATGAAGCAACAACAGTAATTCGGAGGAATAATTATGGTTCTTAATTTTGTAATACAATATGAATTAATCATTTTGAGATTGAAGCTGAATAATGTGTGTGTGTGTAATTAAAAGACGTTGAATTGAGAAGAGCAGCTGATTCATAAATAAGATAAAAACAACCAATTGGAGAATTATATATGTACTGAAAAGATATAGGGATAGAGAGAGATGAAGGGGAATGAATGGATGAATGAATAGTAAGTAGTAATTGGTAGTACCTGGAGTAGAGGGTGGGAAGGGTGATGAGAGAGAAGGCAGTGAGGGCAAAGGCTCTGGCAACAATTCAAGCAGAAAATGTTCTTTTCGTTCTTCCTGCAATTCTCATGGTCCACACAAGCAGCAAAGAACGTCTCCGCCATCAAACCTTGCAGCCATGCAGGCTTCACCACCACTTCCTCCTCCTCCTCCTCCTCTTCTTCTGCTGCTTCTCTCTCTCTCGTCAGCATCATCATCTCTCTTTCTCTATCTATATCTCTCTCGCACAAATTAAAACACAAAGACGCAGAAGCAGGAAAATGGTATGTATGGAAGAGAGAAATGATAAGAGTGGGGTGTGTGTGTGCAGAATTGGCTAATTATATACTAGTACGTGTGTACAATGGGTTTGCTGCTGCTGCTGCTTTCTGGTTTTTACTTGCCTCCACGCTTATATATATACCATTACCCTTCTCTTAATTCATCTACCCCTACCATTATTAATATTAATTCCCTAGCTACTACTGTTTCCCTTTTTCTATTTATAATTTCATACAACTTCATTCATTCATCCATTGTTTTAATTCATCTCAAGCTCTATTAATACTATAAGTCATGGCCAACTTAACTACTTAAAGTGTTTTTTATTATAAAAACACTAATAATATATAGTCTTTAAATTTCAAGAAGATCATAAAATTAATTAATTAAGGGTTTTTGGTCAGACTACATATCCCTCTGACCATTTATTCCTTTTCTCCATCCCTCTCTATCTAGTCGCTCTCAATCTCATTAGTCATTACAATCTCTCTCATAATTCATTCTTTTTCCTAAATCAAATTAATTAATAAATAGAACTCATTTGCCTTATTAATCAATAATATTATATAATCCCCATGCAACTTTAATTTATCCCTAGCTACAACTCCTAATTATAAGTTTATATCTTGCGAAATGGTTTTAAAATGTTGTACGTGGTTGAATAAAACTAGAATATTCTAAAGTGAAATAAATTTAACCTAAAGTCGTGTACAGTACATGTTTTCTGCATAACTTGTAAATGTTCTACAGAATAGTAAGTACTCCACAACAACGTCCCTTTTTCATCCTTAAACAAGTCTTTTTTATTTATTTATTGTTTAGCTGATAGATATGAATAAATTGTAGTGAGATGATGATAACCATTAGATTCCACATAATATAAATAGAGTAACAAATAAAAGAAATGCAGAGACAAAAAAATCACAGCTTTCTTGACAATAAAATCATATTTTACCTCTCTTAATTGTCTGTCGGTATGGTTAAGAGCATCGGGCTACTAAATTAAGTAATATTATTTTAATCATGTTTTGATAAACTCGAAACGCCCAACTGTCGTTTCACTTCGTAAACTGCGTCGTTTAATTAAAATAAATAAATAAAAAGAGACAACAACAACACATTATTAATAATTTAGTACAGGGACGCAGTGGAAAACTACTATTTCCATTTGGGCCTAGTATAATGAAGCCCTTTATCGTTACACTCGTCCTATTGGGCTTCAACCTAAGTTCATGTGAGCCCAATCCTCGATTTCATTTGCTCAAAAGAAATCTGAAATACTCCTACTACTTCTTTTGTACCAATCATTGGTCCAATATAAGTGGAGTATATTTTTCAATTATTAGGAGCGAGCGCCGAGTGTGAGTCTGTCTTTTAAGTTAAGTTTGGCGAGCCTAATCTATTATATAGCAAATTTATAGGTTTTAATGGAGTTTGACAAATAATTGAATACACCTAATCTAGTTTTGTTATAAATAAGTTAATAATAGTAGCTAGATAGAATATATAAGCTGTTGAATGTTCTACATTAGGAAGTGCGCCAACCATTTATTTAATTAGTATCACCTAATTATTTGCGATATTTCTGTTCAAAAAAAGATACTAAAACATTTTATTTGCATAAATCTGGTGGATGATCTTGTTTGCTCTTGATAATAATAATAATAACAAAATTATATGCCTCATTTTATTTTATGGCATATTATATATGTAGTAGTATTACCTTTGTTTGTTTTATTTATTTTTACTTTTTGGTGTATATATCAAGTTTGAAACTGCTGTTGTCGGTGGCAATAGCAAAACTCACAACGGTGTAATTTAGTTTAATTTTGTCGGCGCATATTGACAAACAACAACTTAACTTAACTTTACATTACTTACGTGTTTAGTATTGAAAAAGAAAGAAATAAAGATAATAGAAAGAAAGCATCAGAGTTGAAAAAAGAAAACACTGTGATTAATTGGCGTTTAAGAACATATTATATTCTGGTTGCATTAATTAATAAAACATAAAATCGAATTAAATAAATGCAGAGTGGATCAATTTATACTACCTTTGTGGAATTCGAAACAAGATCCCATAATAATGAACTGAACGTGCATAATAATAATAATTGTGCAATAATAAGCACGACAAACCATAAAAGATAGAATTGAGAAGGCACCGTAATTATAATACACCATGAATGAATGTGTTGTAAATTTAATTAAATTACTATTAAGGTTCCAATTCCATCCATTTTTAATATTTATATAGTATAGTATACTATACACAATATCTTTATAACAACTGTCGGGTGAACTTTAAACATACCAGCTCACCTTATTTAATGGAGTACTAATTTTCTGCATTAATTTCTCAATTTCTTTTATGTTAGCACTTAGCACTTAGCACTTAGCACTTAGCACTTAGCACTTAGCACTTAGCTGGAGCTGTGTATTTTCACTGTACATTGCCTAACACAATTCTGGTAGTCCTATCATTTTAATTTACAAAATTCAGTATTAAATACTGCCATATTTCCTCTTGTTTTTCACGGTTTGATGATACCTTGCTTCAATACCACCCCTACTCTTTGCTCCATACGTCATAAATAAATTATACCAGTACCCATTGTCCCTTGTAATTATCATCAAATTCTGGATGTTTTTTGTTGAATTATTATCTACATTCAGCATTAAATCAATTAATCTAATAGTTTTTTGTACATTGATGGAGTGTATTTATTATATATGGAGTAGTACATAAAGTGACTTGTTATGATAAGAGGCATGATTAGTGGTGGAAAGAAGTCTATTTTCAGAGTTTTATTTTTTCTTGATAATTATGGATTAAATAAATAATTGATAAAAAGGGGAAGGTCCATGATTAGAACCGCATAACCACTCGTGTCTCATATCCTTCATGGTTTGGTACATCGGATTAAGTAGTAATGCGTCATTCCCTAAATTAACCCCGACCACCGCTTCACACCGCAGGTTTTTCAGTAATAATATCTGCTTTCTAAGACTAATTTCGTCTATTGCCATTCTTCAAACTGATTCTTGCTTCCTCGCTGATGCTTTCTCTCTCGTATTTAACCACCAAACTGAAGCAAACCTCTCTCTATCTCTGCATCGTTTCTCATATAAACACACGCGCACACACTGTGAATCGAACTCCAGCCTATAGATCTATCGAAGATCTGAGCTTCGCAATCACGCAATGAGGGAACCGGAGTCGGAGAATAATGCGCCGTCGCTGCCGCCGCAGTCGCTGCTCGAGAGGGTCAAGGATTACGGCCAGGAAGACGTTTTTGCGCTATGGGACGAGCTCTCTCCCGAAGAGCGCGACATTCTCATCAAGGACATTGAGGTTAGTACCGCTTAGATATCTAACTCAGAGATTTGTCAGATTTCATGTTCGATCAATACAACGTGTTTGAAGCTAGTGAATTGGAAGAATTCGAGATTGTAAGTGCTTTGGTGTTTATGTGGAGCTGGTGGATTTTTTCTGTGGTGATGTAGGCGTTCAACTTAATAGCTGAATTTTGACATATTTAATATATAGACTTAGAATTCGTGAATTTCCTGGCAGGTTTAGTTGTAGATTTCCTTATTTGGTAAGTACTTGAATGCTTGAGCGTGTCTGTTTGATTTCGGATCTTAAAGTTGATTTTCTATTGCTGCAGAGCTTAGATCTTCCCAGAGTTGATCGGAATATTCGGTGCTCGTTTCGCTCTCAAGGTTCTTGCTTAAATTAATGCCAGTTTATATTTTGCATGCGTGAATATACTGCTTATGTATGCTTAAATCAAGGAGTTGTTTTAATTATGCAGGGCTTCCAGCAGCAGCAATAGAGCCAGTTCCAGAGAGCAATGTTTCAACGGTAGAGAAGCGGACAATGGAAGAAAGAGAGAGGTGGTGGAAGATGGGATTAAAGGCCATATCAGAGGGAAAGTTGGGCGTGCTGCTTTTATCTGGTGGCCAGGTTTGCCGTTTACTCATCATCCATTAATTGATTTTGAAGGTTTTTATTTATTTCATTTATCTTTTATATTTTTTAGTTGAGTCTTAGAGATAAAGCAAACGTTTTGAACAAAGATCTATACTAGAGGACCCTTTTATTGGTAGAGCGGCTGGAACAAGACGGTGGTTTTGGTATTAGAGTTTGGTGAAATGTCACTTTTTTTTTGCTAGTGCACTATGACTATTTTTTGATGCAGTTCTTGACTTTTTGATGTTCGGGATAAGAAAAGAAGCTTATAGGCCTAATAAATATCGTACATTGTGGGGCATGAGTGATTTTCACTTTCTTAGTTGAAATGGTTTTGACGTGTAATTTTGGGAAGTAAATATGCTTATAAACAACTTGATTTGAGAATAATTTAAACAAGGGATATATTCTGGATCCACTAATAATAGGATATGACTTCATTTGCTTAGTGATGATTAACAGTTTGCTGTGCTCTATACCGATGAATGTCTCAGTAAGATGTATGATATGCGATTCTGGGTTATATATACACATAAAAGATACTGTTGCTAATTTCTTGGTGCATATAAATTGTTGCTTCACTTTTAAGTTTGCTTAGATGTATTTGTTCCATTATGGGGCTACAAATATAAAGTACAATTTTGTGTCCTAGTAATTTTTAATCTTTTCAATGTAGGGAACTCGTCTCGGAAGCTCTGATCCGAAAGGGTGCTTTAGTAAGTAACACTATTTTTTGCTTGATTTAGATAACATGTGATGGAGTATATCTAAAGGAGAGGGCTTTCATTTGGCATGTGTATCTAAAAGAGTTCATGCGACACTCCTTGCTTCTAGTGGTTATTTCCTTGCTTGCTTGCTTTAAACAACTGGAAAGAAAAACGTACTGAACTTTGCGAGTCTGAGAAGACACTTTCCCTTTGTTTAAACAATGATTTTTACTGTTAGCTTGATACTCACATTTCAGTTCAACATTCCTAATGCTTCTCTAATTAATAATTATCTATTGTTTGGTGCAAGAGAACTCAATGTCTTGTTTCACAGTTCACTGTAACAAATTTCCTGTTCACAAATTTTTTTAATTGAGTTTTTTATCCTTTCAGACATTGGCCTTCCTTCTGGAAAATCACTTTTCCAACTTCAAGCTGAGCGAATTCTGTGCCTTCAAAGATTGGCATCTCAATCTGTCAGTGAGGGTGAGTTCTCCTTGTATATCATGAAACACTACTCATTTCTTTGACCTACAGCTTTGATAACTCTGAAATATGCAGGGTCTGTAAATATTCCTCCTATACATTGGTACATAATGACCAGTCCATTTACTGATGAACCTACCCATAAATTCTTTGAAAGCCACAAATATTTTGGCCTTGAAGCAGATCAAGTAAGACACTTTGTCTGATCATCTAGTTCTGTATCTAGGATTGTGAACAACATTGACTGAGAGAAGCTGTATTACAGGTTACTTTCTTCCAGCAGGGGACAATTCCTTGCGTGTCAAGGGATGGTAGATTTATAATGGAAACTCCATACAGAGTAAGATTCGTTGTCAATTACTTTCATGTACTTCCAGACTTTGCTCTTTCTTGATAAGTAGTGTTTTGATCTGCTTAATACTTAAAACTAGATATGATCTATTTTAGCGCGGTATGTCAGCTAAAGTTTTCCTTCCCAGATTCTCAATTGTTCTTATTTTTTTTTGTATCTGCTTGTCAGTTCTGTATTATATATCACCTTATAAGTATAGACCTAAAAATATCTAAATTTCTAAAGCCAGGTTGCAAAGTCTCCTGATGGGAACGGAGGAGTCTATTCAGGTATGGTAAATTAAGATATATTTTTTTGCAACCTTTTATAGGATCAGTAAATATTTTATGAGTTAACAAGAAAAAGGGAATGGCAGCTTTAAAATCGTCAAAATTGTTGGAAGATATGGCTATGAGAGGGATAAAATACTTGGATTGTTATGGAGTTGATAATGCTTTGGTGAGTTAATTTTTCATTTTCTATTCCATCTTTGAGATATGTTGCAAACATAACCAAAAATGAATATCTCATAAACAGGTACGTGTTGGAGATCCAACTTTCTTAGGTTATTTTGTTGATACAGGCGCAGCATCTGCTGCAAAGGTTGTCAGAAAGGTATGTAGCTTTCATTTTATTGTAAAACAATATCCAAGTGTGACTGCTGTACACCATTTGTACTGTTCTGTGTTTATTTATTCGCTTGCAGGCGTACCCACAAGAAAAGGTTGGAGTATTTGTTCGCCGAGGGAAAGGTGGACCAATCTCTGTGGTTGAGTACAGTGAACTGGACTCATCTATGGCTAGTGAAATCAATCAGGAAACTGGTCGCCTTCGCTATTGCTGGAGTAATGTACTATCCATACCCTACTTTTCTTTTTGATGCTTCCAATTTCCTTGCTTGCTTCCCCTGGATATTGCGCAATGTGCCACTATGCTTCAGCGTGATCAAATGTGCTCAAGTTTTTTTGACAAACTTATCAAAAACTTATGTAATAAGGAGGTGCACTTTTACAATAAATCATGCATTTTAATATGCGGTTTTTCGATATAAGCTGTCTTCTTCGGCAATCCTTAATGGCTCTTTAGCTAATGAAAGAAGAAATGAGCTCATGCCTCTAGCATGCTTTGTTGTGTGATAGAGAAATGATTTCGACAGGTACTTTTCATGTTTATTTAATTTCTTGGACTCATCTCCCTCATTTCAGGTGTGCCTGCATATGTTCACCCTGGACTTTCTGAACCAAGTAACAAATGGGCTTGAGAAAGACAGCATGTCAGTATTGCTTATTCTTTTTTCTAAATATTCTTTCCACTTGCTGGTATATGACAATTTACAAGTCCTCTATATTTAGACTGAATGCAACCTTTGCCTATAGCATACACACAGTTAATGATAGGAAATTTGAGTATTATGGATAATGATAAATTGTTTCTGTTTTTTTTTTCTTTCCCGTGTAAGCAGCTACCATCTAGCAGAAAAGAATATCCCTTCAATTCACGGACAAACAATGGGATTCAAGCTAGAACAATTCATATTTGATGCATTTCCTTACGCACCATCCACAGCACTTTTTGAGGTATATAAACATTACTCTCTACTAGACACTAGATGTCCTCTTCAAATATAAATGACGACGTTGAAAAACAACCTCCATTGCCGTAGGCATTACGTGAAGAAGAATTTGCCCCAGTAAAAAATGCCAATGGATCAAATTTTGACACCCCAGACAGTGCCAAACTGCTCGTCCTTCGTCTGCACACTCGTTGGGTGGTGGCAGCTGGCGGCTTCTTGACTCATTCAGTTCCCCTTTATGCAACCGGTACTTCTTTTTTTTTTTTCATTATAACTGCCGTAACTGCTCCAATTAAGTTATACCTCATTTTTATATAAGGCTTAAATTGGTTTGTTTAAACGATGAATTAGGTGTGGAGGTGTCGCCTCTTTGCTCGTATGCTGGGGAGAATCTGGAGGCCATCTGCCGTGGAAGAACGTTTCATGCTCCTTGTGAAATTTCATTTTAGCTTTGGTTTAGTTTTATTCACATAATATCCTGGATATGGTTTTAGCAGTGTGTTTTTCTTTCTTCCATCTTCTTTTCTTCTAACATTGAGGCTTGTAAATTGTCAGCGAGTATGCGATTTGGCTTTTCTTTTTAAACGGCTTATGTTTACTCTTGTATTGTGAGTCTGTGACTACATTTTTGAGATTTTACTCAGAGCAGCAACTTCGTCTCTAATTCCTTCACAAAATTAAATTCTTTTGTCTTCGAAATTCGACTTTACTTCAGCAAAATTGAAAAAGGCAATTCTTGCAACTGTTCATTTAAAAAAAAATGAAGATCAAATTAAAAAGCATTTTTTTTTAATACTCCATAAAAGTACATTTATAAATAATTATATATATATATATATATTATAATATTTAAATTTTAAATTTAAATCATCAAATTTTCAACCCAACCAATTATTTGTTTCGTGTGTAACTTTACTATGTCATTTGCAACCTTATACTATATAGTTAGGTAATAAATATATTATGCCTTGGCAATTTTAACAAATTAATGATGATCGGTGAAGTTGGCAATTGCTAAAGTTGATCTAGAAATGGAATCAAACACCCTAAAGGCTAGAAAAAAACCCTTATGCCCCTAAACCCCTTCCAAAAACTTCCATCTTCAAAATCAAAGTTCAAAGCCGTCTCTCACTCTCCGTGAGGTACGGTCTTCTCTCGTTTAACTCCTGCAACTATTAGTAGTTTATTATATCTTCTTTAGCTTTTGCTGTTTATCTGCAAATCAGTTTTCATCGCATGGGGTGGTCGAAAATGCTTTACAATTACACAAAAAGGTCCGCTTTTTTTCCGGTCATTTTCGATTTCTTGCAACTGTATATTTCGATTCATGAGGATGTCAGATTTGGGGCTACTATTGAAAAATTTTGGGGATGGATCCGGATTTCTTATAGAGTCCTAGGGCTGTAAACGAGCAGAGCTGAGCCGAGTAGTGGTCTGCTCGGGTTCGGCTCGTTTAATATTTTACATGTTCGGGCTCGGATTCGAGTTCGAGTCGAACTTTAAATTTGTGTTCAAGCTGGGTTCGAGATAAAATATTTGAGCTCGAATTCAGCTCGAGTTCGGCTCGTGTCCGGTTCGGACTTGAGCTCGAATTTAGCTCGTGAAAAGCTCGAGTTCGAGCTCGTTCCAAAATACATGATTTAAACATATATTCTTTTAACATATATTCTACAATTTCTTACACGAATGCTAAAGCTCGTTTACAGGCTCGATTAGAGGTTCGATTAAGAGTTCGTCAATTTGTTCGCGAACAAGCTCGATTAATATACGAGCCGAACATGTTCGCGAACAAAACAAGTCGAATACCATACTGCTTGAGTTCGGCTCGTTAATTTAGTCGAGCTCGATTTCGGGCTCGATTTCGGGCTCGAGTTCGGCTCGTTTATTAACGAGTTCGAGTTCGAACGAGCTTTTACCGAATCGAGCACCGAGTAAGTCCCGAGTAGCTCAGCTCGTTTGCAGCCCTACTTATACTGAATGATTGATCTCGTCTTCTATTCTAATCGAGAAAGACAGATAATGCGTTACATTTGTCATCCCGATGTTCGTTATCCTATTGAAAATTGAATCATCTAATTTAATTTTGGCTTTTGATGTAAAACAGGTACCGAGGCTATTGTTTACAAGTTCTAAGGCTGTAAGATCAAGCTGCACAATGAGTTTGATTACGAAGTTTAGGAATCAGTTTCCCTATAGATGCTTCAAACATGTAGGTTCACCTCTCATTGCATCTTGTTCTCTTAAGAAAACTAGGCATTTTACTCAAACTGCAATGGCGGGAGATGAAGATGAAGTAATAGAAATAGATCAAAAAATGCTGCCTGCTGATTATAATCCTGCAACATTTGATCACATGGACCACCGTGATCCTCCAACGAAGAGGGTTTGGGGGCTCGTTGATCGAGTTAGTGGTCTTACACTTGGTGAATATAATGAACTCTCTACTATAATGATGGAGAAGTTTTGTTATAAGATGATGAAGAGGTTGACTATGAAGGAGAGGTTTGAGATCTTGGCACGGATCCACTCTGCTAAGATGGAGGCTGGAGCAGCAGCAGCAGGGAAGGAAGAGAAGAAGGCTGAAAAATTGACTTTTGAGCTGAAGATGGAGTCTTATGAATCATCTTCAAAACTCAAGATAATTAAAGAGATTCGGACTTTTATGAGCTTAGGATTGAAAGAAGCCAAGGACTTGGTGGAGAAGACACCTGCTGTTCTTAAAAAAGGTGTCTTGAAGGAAGAAGCAGAGAAAATTATTGAGCAAATGAAAGCCGTCGGAGCAAAAGTTGTTATGGTATGAGCCTTTTCTTCCCTTTCATGAAAATCTTCATAACCATTATCTAGTTGTTGAATAAGAATTCGGTGTTTGTTTAGAAAAATGGTGTTATCTTGTCATAACCAGAGAGTTGTTTTTTCTAGAAGAATAAGAATTTTAGAAGTGGTTTTCCATTGATTCTTGATGGGATTTCTTCCATATATTGCTGCTCTGGTTTATGGTTTCAGTCTTTCAGATTGATTGTGATTATTTTTACATGCTTGAATGTTGTTGTCATGGTATTTGGTGCAGCTGTTTAGCATATTACTACCTTTAATCAACACATAACAAATAAAGAAAACGGGAAGACGAGGTATCGCCCTTGTAACTTAGTACAAAACATTGTGTATATCACATTAGCCCAAATGTTTCCACGAATAGACAGTTGGATAAGTAAAAAGAACAACATGCGATGCACTGTCACAATGGGTTGACAGCATCCTCTGATGCTAGAGATTTGAAGGTAATAACATAAATCCACTTCCATCAAAAGCTGAGCCTGTTGTAGGGCTGGCGTTTGGAGTCTAATCAAAGATTACCTCAGCTTTTGCAAGAATTCTCTAGGAGGGCTTTCTTACAGTGGCGAGAGGCGGGAAGAACTTCTGCCACTGCTTCTCTTCTCTCAGCACGGGGTCTTGATCAGTCAATATCACCTTTGGAACTCCCCAGAGACTCTGGATCGTCGGCGTGGTCTTTGTAGAAGTTGAACGCATCCTCGTTGGACTCAAATTCCATGCTTTCAACTACTCAATGATTATTAGAGCAGAAGCAGAGTAGGGGCGGATACCGCAGTGATATTTAGGGAGAGGCGAGTACACTACTGAGATTCCGCAGTGATAATTGTACTCGCACCTCCACTCGCGACTCTTTTGGGCCTTCCCATTTACCGAATTCGTCCCACTCAATAGGCCCATTAGCCTAACTGGGCCTCGCATGTAGGCTATTTTCAGGAAACCTATGCCATTACCATTGCACACTATACAATCTTAATAATAAATTAATTCATATTTTTACAAGATACTATAATATTTATAGTGTTTCAACTTAGATTCAAACTGTTCACTTTTAACTTTTTTCTTGCAAATTCATAGAGCAAGTCAGATGTCACGTTGAAGCACATGATCAAATAGTACAAGAATGTGGAAGTAAAGAGAGAATCTAGCTTTAGATATACTTCCACTATCAATTATAAAAATCCCTTAAATTAATCCACATTCTGAGGAAAATTTTGACCATTGTTACTATTAAGTACTCCTTCCGTCCGCAAAAGTTCTTGTCATTTTGACCCGGTGCGGGTTTTAATGTAATAGTTTGACTTTGTGTAAGAGTATATAGTGAGTGGAGTTTGGGACCCACCTATTTTATTATTTTTAAGTGATTGTGTGTATTGAGTGGAGTTTGGGTCCCACATGATTTATTATTTTTAATTGAGTTGTGTGTATGAGTTGGGTGAGTCCACTGACTATAAATGGAAAATTTGAAATGTAAAGAAATTTTGTGGACGGACTAAAATGGCAAAATGTAAAGAACTTTTGTGGACGGAGATAGTATTAACTATTTTACGCCATCATTGTCACATTTTATCCAATCATATACTTCTCAATCAAATTCAAAACAGGCTTCTGTAGGATTTTCTTTTTCTTTTTTCCTCGGTAAATGATTCAAGCTTCCACCCAATCTGAATATATTGATATGGATTCGATATACAAAATAAAGGGAAATGAAGATGGATGGAATGAGATTTTACATTCTAGTTTATCTGAAAAGGTTTAGGTGTGAACTGCAAAAGAGATTATGGGGCAAATATTAATTTAATCAGGATGAGATCTGCATAAAGTGCAGCTTTAAACAGGAAAAGAAAAGACTACTACTATAATTATATAATTCCAACTCTATAATTAAGGATCCTATGATTGATCTTCTCCCTCATGATGATGACTAGTGTGATTCATCAATATTAATATTTTCCAGGAAGTAGAAAATTATGAGTCAGAATAATTGTTGGGCTAATTAATATAATAATTAACGACATGATATTCTTGAAAATACGAACCTGTAGGCATAAATGATTTGATAATAATATAATTGTAGCTAGATTGGCAAGATACGAGTCACCTCGCACTCATAGTCAAATGGAATATGTACTATATTACTAAATTATGATAATTTCCAATATTTATTTAATGTACTAATACCAGCTTCACCACTTGCTCTAATAATTTTCTTCGATTTTCGGATCCTTTGTCTTCTTTGATATCTTGTAGTATAATATTACTCCATTTTATTTCGAAAATTTGAGATTTGTAGTAATTTATAGAAAAATTGAATAGTAAATTTGGGCTATGCTATTGCTATGTCATGTCAGAGAGAGGGAAAATATAAAACTCAACATCTTGATTTCATCATGACAACTTAATTTGGTGTATTCAATACATTCCAAGAAAAATATAGTCAAGGTCAACATATAGAGTATTTGCCTCGAATAGATCAAGTTCAGTTGGAATCTTTGTACTAAAAATAAAAACCAATTGAAATTTAAATACTCGTATTACACTAATACCAATTTGGTCATGGTTTCAAACTAGTGTATAGATTAAAATTAATTGATATTTAAAGCTTTTAGTTGTGCTTTCTTGAACGAAAGAAACAATTTTGCATTTTGGTGTCATCGAAAAATAGTACTCAACTTGCAACCGACCACAACACTTTGTAAGCCTTTGATGATTTTAAACAATTAATTAATTTATAGCACATAATTTAGCTTTATTATCCTCGTCAATGGCGCCTAAATCCTAATCACAATTAAGTTAATTGTTCCATAAATTAAATTAATCTCTGACCCTCACCATGTGCAAATTGCAATGCAGATACAATACGACATACTACTTCATTTCTCATTCACATATCCTTATTAATATACCATTAGCTACACGCAATAAATTGATATTTATCAAACACCACCCTATCTAATATCTATATATATATACTATACACACAAACACATCCCTAAAGAATCAATATTACATCACATATCTCATTCTCATCAACTCCTCACCTCTCATCTCTTCATTCCCCTCCCCCCCACAACACACAAATTCAAGCCTACCTAACATGATTCACTTACCTCTCCCTTGGCGGCCAAGAACCACCACCACCACCGCCTCAGCCACCACTGCCGCCCCTTCATCATCTAACAACTGCTGTGGGATATCAAGATTAATGAGAAGGCTGAAAAAAAGCAACAAAACAGTGCAAGTTAGCGGAAAGAACTCGTCGTTGCAATGCCGGTACGACCCGTTGAGCTATTCGCTCAATTTCGATACCAGCACCTTCAATGACGACGACGACTATTATAAGTTCTATGCTTTCTCCTCCAGATTCGTCGCCCCACCCACAACTCACACCTGCCAAAGACTCATTACTACCACTTAGGACTTGTTTCTTTTTTTCTTATTCTAATGCTAGTACAATTATATCTCGTGAAAGATTTTATTTTTGTAGGTGGACTTTGTAACATGATCATTTTTCTTGCTAGCTGTACTTTCATATATATTAGTATTCCAAATTAAAGCACTAAAGCTGAGTTGCTAAATTTTATTGATTCATGACTTATACACTAGTGTAACTTGTATGATGATTCAATGCAAGAACTAAGTAATAATGGATTCACATGAAATGCCTGAAACTCTGGTTTTGGAGATGAATGACAGTTCCCATTGGATACTCAAAAAATAATAGATTAATAAATAAAAATTGAATCTTGGTATAGTAAACTGCCTTGGAATTATATATATATAGTCAGTCAACAAATACAGTGAATTGTGAAGCTCTGAAATCTGAGCCTCTTTCATGTGCATGCCCATGTGCTGACATCTTTCTATGATAAACTTGGTCGGAAATGTTTTCTTCCTCTAAATTACTTAATTAGTAGGGAGAGTATTTAATTTGAGTTTGAAACGACACAAGTCTATATATAATTTCTTTCTTCACCCATGTTATGTATGGTATGGGCATAGGCATAGGCATAGGCATAGGTAGGCTGTATTTTCTCTTATATATATATGCAGCTGATCAACATTTCAAACTTACTACTCAGAGTTCATTTTCATACTTGAGGTGAAAAACTGCTATTGTTGTCTGTTGAAGCTAAATATCGTTAAAAAAGAAGAGAGAAAAAAAAGGTCCAAGTTGCAAAAGTAGTTGAAAACCAACATAAAGAATTTAAGAAATGGCATTGGACATAAAGAAGGTTAAATAAATAAAAACTGTCAACGGTAATGGGACCTGAACATAACACCACACTTCACGGCGAGTTCCGTGCACCGTCGTTGCCAAGTCACACCAACCCCAATAGGATTGCGGCGTGGTTTACACGCGACTTAGCCAACATTCTTCCCCACTAGTCTTGAGAGAATTGTGTGGCTGAAACGAAAAGCGGGGTGGTTTAATTATTGAATTGAGGGGATGCGTGTTTAGGCTTCTTCACTCACCATAATTCATTCATAACTGTAGACAAAATCTTTTAGTTGGTGTGTGTAGAGCGAGAAAGAAAGAGACCTTTTCTGGTGACGATCAACGACTTTATAGCGGTTTTGCATTAGAGCTCAAGCAAAAGCATCTCTTTATTCTACTCTGCCGCAGGTATATTCTCTATTTCCTTAATTATCATTCATGAATCATGATCTACTCTTTGCAACTGCCTATCATCTGCTATATATTTCGCTTTTGCTAACCTTTTCACAGCTTTCCGGGAATTGGATCGCTTCTCTTCTGATTCTCAACTTCTTCTATAAGCAATATGATGAGATGAGTACGCTAGCAGATTGAGATTGAGAGCCTTATTTTTTTTTTGTATGGATTAAATCTGGATGGCCATCCCTAGGTTTTTTGTGCGACGTGATCTGTGAATTCGGATGTCATTCCACTACATGACTAGGATGATTTTTGTATCTCTGTGTGAATTTTGCTTGGAAGGTTTATGTTTGCATATAGTTTAATTAAATTTGTAAACTTTGCTCTAGTATAACTCTCAGTACATCTGCCTTTTTTCTTAACTTTCTCGTTTTTGTATTAATCAGTCGTGATCTTCTAAAAGAGGTATGATTTTTTTTTTTGCAGGGTTGTAGCTGTTAAGCTAGTAAACTGAATTGAGAAATGAATTATAGCTTATTTCTCATTTTGGAGCCTGATTGATTGGGGAAGTTGTTTCTTGGGGATTAATCCGCCACCATTAAGTAGAAGGAATAAAAAGTAATGGAACAAGTAAAAAGAGATTTCCTCAAGGACCAGCAGAAAAACCCAGAACATATGAGTTATAATTCTGTGGAGAACAGCAATGAAGGTGTGGGAAACCTAAACCAGCGATTTAATCAGGATCCTTCTAACTATATGAATATGAATATGAGACCAACTGATCTCAATATATCTAATGGTGCAAGACCTGTTATGAATTACTCCATTCAGACTGGTGAGGAGTTTGCTCTCGAGTTTATGTGGGAAAGGGTGAATCCCAGGCAGCAGTATATCCTGAATCCATCTATTGAGGCTAATAGTGAAGGTAGACCTATGGATCTTCAAGGCATGCTTGGAGTATCTCGTATTGTCGGTGCTGAGAGGCGGCCTGATCCTTCATTGTTCTCCTCTGTCGAAAAAAGTGAAGTCCAAGATCCTGCAAGCAATCCTCCCGTTAGAGAAGAAAAGGCTATTGGCCGGTTGCCTCAACCAACGAATAGAACCTCATTGAAATATTCGAGGCCTCAGAGCTTTCGCAGTCATTCCTCTTTGGGCTCGTCTAGTGGCTCGTCTAGGAGACTGAAGTTGCTCTGCAGTTTTGGGGGTACAATCATGCCTCGGCCAAGTGATAGAAAACTTAGATATGTTGGAGGTGAAACGCGCATTCTGCGGATTAGCAAGGATATTTCATGGGAGGAGCTTAAGCAGAAGGCATCTGCAATATATAGTGAACCTCATTCTATCAAATATCAGCTTCCTGGTGAGGATCTTGATGCACTGGTATCAGTATCTTCTGATGAGGACCTGCAGAATATGATGGAAGAATGCACCACTTTTGATGATGGTGGATCCCAGAAATTAAGGATTTTTCTCATTTCAAACAATGACTTGGATGATCATCAGCTTGCTCTTGAAAGCACCGAAGGTGATTCTGAAATTCAATATGTTGTTGCGGTAAATGGTATGGATTTTGGTTCAAGAAGAAACTCAGTTGGTGTGGATTTGGGTAACAATTTGGATGAGTTACTGAACTCAAGTGTGTGCAGAGAGACTGGACAAACTGCGGTCAGCTTGGCTGCAGCAAGTACTTTACGACCAGAACTCGTCTCCTCTTCCCAGCAAGAGTTGCCAAGTTCATCATATGATTTTGAGGCTAAACCAGCAGGTTACAACTTACACATTGAATCGAATCTTTCACGTGGTTTCCAGCAAATCAATGTCCTTCCTGCTACAGATGGAAGAAAAGGAGTCCCATCATATGCTGCCGCATTGCAACATGATTATGGCTTTTCTTCATCAAACCATGCACCCATTGTGGAGAACACAGTCCAAAATCCTGTCATTGGGCACATGGTTCCTCAAAATGCACATAATATGGGGGAGCTCTATGCTAGTTTTAATGCTAAGGCACCAGGAGTACCTGGGCCGGAGAAAAAGACTGAATTTCGTAAAGATCATTCACCAGGGACAGATGCTTTTCTGATGGATGCACAAATGAGAGAGAGTTCAACCAACAGAAGTAGTGACTTTAATAAAGTTCAATGTCTAGATGATGGGAAGACGATATCTTCAGCTCCGTATAATGGTGTGAGCAACAAAAAATTAGATGAAGTATCTGCTCCTAGTGCTGTCACGGACAAGGGTACTTCGATGATGCAAACAAAAGGCAGTGAAGAGAACCTTGAGCAGACAAAGAAGTACATGCCTTCAAATGATGCCCAGTACTCAAAGATGAATAGAGTTGACAGTGATAATAGTGCTTACACATCTGATGCATTATCCGTGCCTCTTCGTGGTGGACATGAGGCATATGTCACAGATATCAGCCATGAAACAGATGTTCTTCCTCAGCGCATCTTCCATTCAGAAAGGATACACAGAGAACTAGCAGGACCTAACCGTTTGTTCAAATCTGATGATTCTTCTGCTCCACAACTCCTAGTGACTCGATCAGATGTGTCACAACAGATCACTGAATCAGTTGATAAGTTGACTAATTGGAATGCGGCAGCCAATTCTGAAACAGTTGGTGCTTTTGCCAAATCAACATTTGTGGACTCCATAGATGCTGAAGAGAAACTAAATAAATCTCTGGATTTCACAGATAATGGTGGTGGCATCAGAGCCACAGCTTCTTCTGTTCATGATAGAAATGAATCACAAAGCAAGACGGAGCTGAGTGCTGCAGTATCTCATATTGCTGTTACTTCCGTACCAAGTTCTGTAACAAACCAAGGAGTTTCTGAATATTCCCAAGATGAATATGCTGAGTCATCAATGTTACTTCATCAGAACAGGACGGATACCAATGCCGACGATGGAAGATTGAATGAAACGGGTAGAAGAGATGTTTCTCTTGGAGCTACTTCCCAAAGTAATACTCGTGGTGGTGCTGGGACTTCAGTGCACGAAAGCATCGTCATCGACATTAATGATCGGTTTCCGCATGACTTTTTATCTGATATATTTTCTCAGGATAGAATTGAAGAACATGGTGAGCTTGGGGGTGTTGCAGTGTCTTCTGGTGTTACACCACTTCATGACTATACTGCTGCCTTGAGCGTGAATGTGACTAATCATGAACCCAAACGCTGGTCATTCTTCCAGAATTTGGCACGAGACAATTCTAGAAAAGATGCTTCTCTTATGGATCAGGATCATCCACCTTTCTCATCTTCTCAAGCAAACATTGTAGAAGAAGCATCTGGGAGTCATGGATATCCACACCTTGATGCTGGTCAAGTTACAGTGGAGAATGTTGATTCCAGTAAAAATCTTGGTGCTGATAATCAGAGGCAATTATCTGTCCCTGTGAAACCTGATTCCAGGAATTTGCCTTTGCCTTCAGATAATGACATTTCTCAGGCTAATGGTATTCAACCAATCAATTCAAGGCCGGTTGGATCTAATCACGAGGTATTAATTGACTATGAATAATTTTGAGAGATTACTATATTTGACCCTATCATTTAATATTTCTTTTGATCTTTCAAGGATGGGAAGAAAGTAGCTCAGCCTTCAGGATTCCCTGTTGTTGATCTCTCCCCTGGAGACTTTGATCCCAGTAGCCTGCAGGTATGGAGACTTTCATCAGTGACAACCACTGATGAACTAAAGAGTGTCTTTTACTGGATGCTTATGGCCTTGCTGAAAGTAAATGTTTGTGTATTCATTTCTCAGATAATCAACAACAGAGATCTTGAAGAGTTGAGGGAATTAGGTTCTGGAACTTATGGGACTGTGTACCATGGTAAATGGAGGGGAACTGATGTTGCTATCAAGAGAATAAAGAAATCCTGTTTCACGGGCCGGTCATCTGAGCAGGAAAAACTGGTAAGTTTCTTCAAATTAAATCTATGGTATTGCCTAATATTGTCATCTTTTTCCAGGTGGCTAATTAGTACAACAATAGTTAGTTAACTATTAGGTGATGACTGACAGTCTTGTTCTGATACTCTAATTCTATAGACATCTGAGTTCTGGCATGAAGCTAAAATTCTGTCGAACCTTCACCATCCAAACGTAGTGGCATTCTATGGCGTGGTGCAAGATGGCCCTGGAGGGACACTTGCAACTGTGACAGAATACATGGTGAATGGGTCCTTGAGACATGCTTTAATTTCCAAGGAGAGGCATCTTGATCGTCGGAAGCGGCTTATTATTGCCATGGATGCAGCTTTCGGCATGGAATATCTGCACGCGAGGAACATTGTACATTTTGATCTGAAATGTGACAACCTGCTCGTCAACTTGAAGGATTCATCCCGACCCATATGCAAGGTAAAGGTGCCTCATTGATAACATGATATTTTGCTTGCTATAACAAGGGTAGATTAATGTTGACTTAATTTATTCATCAAATGCGAAGGTGGGTGATTTTGGTTTGTCGAAAATAAAAAGAAACACACTGGTAACTGGTGGTGTCCGAGGCACCCTTCCATGGATGGCTCCGGAGTTATTAAACGGTAGCAGTAGCAAGGTCTCAGAAAAGGTAAGATTTCAACAATCATGTTTATATCTTATCTTGTGCACACATACATACATACATACATGGCTTTAAAAAACCAATTATTTTGTGTTGCTTGCAGGTGGATGTGTTCTCTTTCGGGATTGTGCTTTGGGAGATTCTAACAGGAGAGGAGCCGTACGCCAACATGCATTATGGGGCTATAATTGGTTTGCTTTCTCTACTACTACTGCTAGTCTACTATACTATACTTACTTTGGGTGATATATTAATATATAAGATGCTTGATCCTACTATTACTGTGAACAGGTGGTATAGTGAACAACACGCTGCGGCCAGCAGTGCCGAGCTTTTGCGATGGGGAGTGGAGGCTGCTGATGGAGCAATGCTGGGCTCCCGACCCTTTGGCTCGCCCGACTTTCACGGAGATTGCGAGACGTCTGCGAATAATGTTGGCAGCATGCGCCACTAAAACTCAACCTTTTGCTGCTCACAGTCACTTATATAAGTAAAGTAATTATATTATATATGGCGTGTTTATAAGAGTTTTTCATCAATGCCGATTAATGATCACACACACACACTCATTTCCCTCCCACTTCCTATTTGGAATTGGATTATGTAATGCGAGAGTCGGTGTGTATATGCGTGTACAATAAGAAATAATAAAAGGAACTCAATGTTTTCTGTTTGATTTCGTACACCGTTCGTTCATTTATTGTTTTTCTGAAGACGTTTGTTTTCCTCATTTGATTTATTTGAGATTTTTTAATTTTTAACGTCACATTATATATATTCGAACTCAAAATAATAAGCATTTTTTTTCCCAAAGCCCAATACATACATAATTATAATTTCCACACAACAAATCAAATACTTATTCACAAAAGATTAAACTAAAAAGCAATTCTTTTTCAATGCGAGACCGTAGGAATATATGACATCAAAATACAATGTTTTGAGAGGAAACAAGAAAAAAATTGCCTCCGAGTTGAGCAAATTAGCATGACTAACCGACAAACTCAACCAGAAATACCAGAAATTACAATATGAAAACTCCAGGCAGGCAGAACAATAAAAAAAGAAGATGGGGGTGGGGTGGGGTGAGGTTTAACTGGACATATAAACAGGAAGCAATGGTTACAACATAGAAAAACAAGGCGATACAAAAACACTCCGAAACCTTCCTACTCTGCTAGCACGCAACAGCTCATGTCAAAAAATGACTCACTCAGGTAAACTTACTTCAGCCAAACGGTGAAGGAACAGGTCCAGTAACCGCGTCTGATCTTTTAATGCTTCCCATGCCACATATAATGCACCCAGGGGTTGACAAAGCAGAGAACTTGGCACCACATAGATCGCAGACATCGTAACCAATGGTAGATAGGCGACTCAGTGTAGCACCGCAGAATTGTGATGGATCTTCAAGAGGATCTATTGACTTGTTGGTCATTCCCCTCTGAAGACACATGTCAATCAGGCTTCTCAATTCATCTTGCTTTCCCGCCGGTGCTTTTGACAAGAGCAACTCAAGCATCTGTTTTGCATATGCGTAGTTTTGCACATCCATGTTTCTTTTTATGGCAGTCCGGATACAATTTATCCTGTGCTTAGCAAGAAGTGGTAATGAACCCAAGTGGCGCGACAGTCTGGCCATCTCATCTTTTGCACTGATTGCGTTGGGGCCTTGGACTCTTTGAAGTCGGTTTATTTCCTGCAACGAAAGGAAAAGCATATGTGAGAAGGAATTTCAGAGGATTTGCGAGAAGGAATGTAAGTAATCAAAAGAAGAAAATATCAGCATCACATTCAAAAGTCTGTCACGTGAAATTTGATAGAAATGGAAACTAGAGTACCTGAAGAAGGGTAACTGCAATCTTGTACTGGGCACAAATAGTAGCTTGCGCTTTAATGTCAGCTCCACGAGATTGATCCTTTGCTAGAGCTAAGAAAGCCTCGTCAAAGCAGGATAATGCGTCTGAAAGTTGATTTTGTTCCAGGTGAGCAAGTCCAGTCTTAAAACAAACTGCAGCTGTGGCACCACGGGGAACCTAGAACAAAATCGAAATAGCAGAACATGTCATGTTTATTCGTCGCATCACTTCTCCAACTCTAGTGCAATACTCCTCTCACAAAAATAAGAAAATATAATAACAATAACAAGAATGAAAACAAAAACAAATAAAAAAGATAGTAAGCACCAGTTAGTCGAATCAGAAACACAATAAAGAAAAGGAATTAATTTTTCAAATTCTCCAACTTATATAATTCTATATTTATTATATAGGTTGGATCTAGCAACACCAGTCAACACACTCAAAACACGTTAGAGCGTCAAAATTTAAAACATGTTACCCACCCCCAATACCCAAACTAATTTAGCTCATTTCAATCCACCCTAACTGGCTTAAGTCCAGAATGGGCATCCAGCCAGCCAAACACAATTCAACGACTAACTTTGTAACTGAAGCATCAACTTTGCAAGCACAAGGTGCAATCTACACATATGAAGCTATCGTGTTCTATGATTTTGTTGGCTAAAAGGATACATGAATAAGATAAGTGATCTAGTGCGGAAAACAGCAATTGATTGAAGGATTTGACTACAATTCCTTTATGCGCAATTCACAAATCTTTCAGTGTGCACTCATAATCATGATAAATCTATGACATTGATTGGAAGTGAATATTAAAATGTTGCCCAATATATGAAGAAATTCCATAGGAGACTATAAATTACCAAGATAAACTATGTTTTCAAAGTGAGTTCATTCAGTTGGACAATCAATACAAGCCAAATGGGAAAGGGGAAGGGGAAAGCGGAAAGGTGAAAGAAAAACTACCTGCCCAGGACGTACAGCTTTTGGAGGAGAAACTGAGCGTGAAGGTTTCCCAGACGCCTCTGATCCTGGAGCTTCAAGTGAACTGAGATCGAGAGGCTGATTAGAGACTGGAAGTTGTGCCATCTGCTGTGGTTGAGATGGAGCAGGTTGGGGTCCTTGGGGGGGTATGCCGCCATCTGGAAGCCCAATGGGCTGATATCCAATGGGTTGTTGAGTAGCTTGAGGGGGTATCCCGCCATCTGGTAGACCAATCTCAACTGTAGGTGCACTACCCTGGTTAGCGGGGACCTTGTTATTTGCAATACCTTGTCCTTGGGGATTATGATCCAGTCTTGAAAGGATTGTCCCAGCAGGAGGAAGTGATGCTGCAACCTGAATGGATGAAATTGTATTCTGGAAGAAGTCCTCAGGTATTGGCCCAGCATTAATACCAGCACCAGGAGCAATGGAAGAAGGCTGTGACAAAGGTGGCCCCTGAACCAATGCACTTGTTCCAAAAGGATCTGCAGGAAGCGAAGCTTGACTTTTAAGGGTTCCCGTTGTAGCAGAGGTGAGCTGAGGTACAAGTGCACCCAGATCTGGCGATGAACCAGTCTTGGTCCTACCAATTGGCAGTGGCAATTGCCTTGTTGCTTCTTTAATTTTATTGACATCTACTGTTGCAGATGAAACTGGTCGGATCCTGATATGCAGCTTCTTGGCTTTTGAAGTTTCTTCCTCGTCACTGCTGCTACCATCAGCGGCAGAACCATATAGTGACTTCTTAAATTCTTCTTCAGCCTTTGCCTGAGCATCTTCAGCGCTGGAACCTGCAATCTGTTGGGAGAGAGTTTCTAGACCCATGAGTGAACCAGCCTTAGATTCACCATCCAAAGGCACTATGGGGTTATCTGATATTGAGGTAGCTAGAGCTGACTGGAGACCATTAACCTTGATACCATCACCTTTAATTGCTTTCACCAAACTGTCTTCCCTCACTTCAACAACACTACCTCTTCCCTTGACCAAACCAAGATAAACACCAATATGATCTGTGACAATGGATGGGATAGTGCCATCATCAGTTTTCATGTAAGGCATTACTTCAGCAGCTAAAGCCCATTGAGGTATGTCCTTCAAGTTAGTAGGCGTCTTAATTTCCCAGTTCCCACCACCCCATTCACGTCCTTTAGGAACCATACTTTCCGCAGCAAAGTTTGCAAAGATTCCTTGTGTCCACCCAGTTGAGCGGACTCTCAATATCCTCTCACAGTATCTCCTCAATTCTGAATCAGCACTCTCTTCCTCTAACTTTTGGGCAAGATGCCGCATTGCACTAGGATTCAGGTGGCATATGAATAGATCAAGCATGCTTTCAAAGTCTGAAATAACTTCAAAAGTCTCCTTTGCACTATCAAACTGACCATATCTGCAATTTATTTGCATATTTTAAAGTGAAACATATATATATATATAGAGAGAGAGAGAGAGAGCGCGCAAAGCTAATGATCAGCATAATACCACTAAGAAAAGATTAGCATGTAGAAAAATCCAGATAGATGAAATTAGGGACAATATTTAGTAGTGACATGCAAAGCTAATGACCAGATCAATGAAGAAAAGATTAGCCGCACAAAAAGCCAGACAGATGAAAGCTGAGTCACTACTTGAAGCCACATCATAGCTTATTATAATTTATAATCATAAGGACACTGCCGGAGAGAAATAAACTATGATACTAAACTAAGTTGAATTAGCTAAAGTGAAGTTTATGAGAATATTAAATGATTGGATTACCTTGGAAGAGTCGATAAAAAATTAATTCACGCGAATCTAAACGAAATTACTTATGCGCCATTTATTTCCAGTAAAATAAATCACTTAACAGTTCTCCTCATTTTCCCATCAGTCAAAAACAATAGAAGCAAGAAAATTGCTATAAATAATTAATGTTGTATAACATTATAGTGGCAGATGATAAAATTTCACATGAAAGTAATTTACATCAATCTAAAAGAAATTGTGCCCCATTTATTTACAGGAATAAAATCGTGTAACAGATTTTATCAACATTCTTCAAAAATTCCTCCCACTAGAAAAAAGATAAGCTATAAAATTGCATGGTAGATGTGATTATGGAACAAAAATTTCATGATAAATATGATTATGGGATAACTGAAAAAAGAGAGTCTATGCCATAGAAGCTAAAATCCATAGGCAATCAAGACTAGCAGTACAAAAGCAATAAGTCTGAGTATTCAACTTTGCTAAGACATACTGATTGTTAAGGCTGCCACACTTCTAGGTGTAGCAACAGGGAAAAGGACATGAGAAATACCTGATTACGAAAACAGGAAACATTTCTTGCTGTAAGATGAAAATCATTATCTCAAAGAAAACTGATATTGATCACAGTGAAACAATTCAATAGATAGCTACAAGTTATGCATCATTGTAGCCATTAAAGAGGATCTAAACATGAACTGCCTAGATTTGAACATCAGATAACTAATTCTACAACCAGTTTCCCTGGAATTTAATAAGCTACCAGAGGATAGTTATGACTACACACCTGATACATGCATATCCCAACTGACGGAACCGATGGAACAAGTGTGAGGTCGGTGGGCATCTAGGATAATCTCTTGATCGCAGAAACTCATCTTTTAATGCTGATAAAGCAGTAGAAAAGCGAAGTGCCTTGATTGCATAAATTCCTCTTGATACCTGAGTCAGAGAAGAAAGTAAGTTAAGTAAGAGGTCAGTTGTGGATTATAGTACATGAATATTAACAGAAGGTACCTGTGTGAATTGCAGGCCTGATTGTGATAGTGATACCGCAAGATCACCACAAACTGGAGAACCTCTGGCAAGAATATCAAGTGACCTTGGAGTTATACGCAAGCTATCAAACCTTTAATCAGACATGAGAAAAATGCCAATAGTCAGCTGATGTTAAGATCTATCTTTTGAAGAAAGACAAAACAAGCATAGCAAAACCATTTACATCATTTGCGTGTAAGAATAAAATACTGTTGATCACAAAAATAGTTTTGCAAAACCAAGAAGGAACCTTGATGTTATTTGGTATAGTACTTCTGACAAATCAAGTTTCTGCTCAAAATATTGTTGCATCGTCGCATATCCAATGAGAAGAGGTTCTAGAAGCCCGACGAGACAATTCTTGATCTCAAACTTCTTCTTTTGACGAACATTAATATCACTTGAGATTGCAAGCAACAGGCGATCATTTAAAGCTCCAAGCAGCACTGTGTAGACACAGTCCATTTAAAAACTAGAAAGTTAATTTGGTATGTTTAGGATAGCAGAAATCTTATCAGAACAGTATGCCATGGGAGGGTGCTCCCATTCAACAAATAAGTTATTATACCTGCATTAGGCATACTGATTGAAAGGATTGTTCTAACTTTTCCATCCCAACCAAGTACATTAATGGAGGTAGAAGTAGAAAAGAGAAGTGCTGGTCCAAGCCACAACAGAGATCTAAAGTATCCAATAGTTAAGGGGCCTCAAGGATCCAAGGATGTGATAGTAGAAAATAGTCATTAGTCAAGGGGCTACGACAGAGTTGATTACCTCCTACCCAACCTGAAGGCAGCAGGAGTGAGAAGCCATACAGATATGACTGCGTGCATGCATGTCTGTGGTGTGCATTTTTCACATACATAGATGTGCATATATATGTAAATGTGTGTGTGTGTGTGTTAATATTTTTATTTAGAGTGAGAGGGATCAGAAGGCAGGAAGGATATTGGAGGAAGTCCTTTATCAAATTTTGTGGAAGTACTGGCCAATACATCTAAATCAGCCGTAACAATGAGCACCCGCTGTGTGGTCAATATACCAGCAATAAAGCCCCTAAGTGTTTCTTGCCATTGTACCTAAACACAAATGCTTGAACAATATATTAGTGGCCAAACAAAATTTCCCTATTGGATTATCAACTTGAGATTTTAAGGAAATAAACGTATAAATGTTCAAATAAAAAAGGTTCAGCAGTCCAGTATTAGGACAGGTCTATAATAACTAATGAGATTCTAAAAATCCAGACTCTTTTTAAGAATTGGAACTATAACTTGATAAAAATGTCTACACACAGTGCAATGAGTTCATAATATGATATATGCACAATATGAATGAAAATCAAGAAAGGAGGTTATTATGGCAACAGTAATATCATGTTCAAAGAGCTCTCAGGTTGCACTTAGATTGTAGAATTTGATATGAGAGAGGGTATACAGAAATATATTAAATCAATATACATTCCAATATCCAATGGATGTCAAATCCACCAATATCACCTCAAACTTAGATAGAACTAAGCCTGATGAATTGCAGATCAGTTTCTACATAGAGCTTATACAAACAAAATCTATGAACTTGTCAGCTATGAATGATCATATACTCTGCCAATGCTAGTGGAAGCTAATCTATGGTTAACAATAAAAGACGCATACAGTCATGCACCATCATGCTCTAATCAAGAAACTGATGCCGCTTAAGCATCATACTACATTGTAAAATTAAGAAAAATCTCCATTCACATGTTCCTGAATCCATAAAATAAAAATATACTCTAGGAACACTATGAAATAGGTATTCTTACATCTAGCAAGCTATTAAGAAGGCAAAACACACTTAAAACTATAATGAAAATTTCATCCAGCAACACAAGATTAGAAACCTGGATGATTACCTGAAGAACAATCTCATTTACTTTCAATTTTACAAATTTTCGCCCTTCAGCTTTTGTTGAGATGTAATGCCCATCAGCTCTAGGAAGGCGGTATCCTAGGATGAGTTTTCCCAAAGCAATCTGATCCCCGTGAGAAGCAATTAACAAAGTTGACTCTGCAAAAGGAACACTAGATCAAAATAAAGTCGCTTTGCTCAGGCATATATGAAAATAAACAGTCCTTTTTCAAGTACCTAGAGGAGTAGAGAAGATGCGATCAACTTCACTTTCAAACATAAACTGCATTGGACCCTTGATAGGAGAAGGAGTGGCTTCAGTTTCTGCAGTCGGGTTTTCATAAGCATTTACATTTTTCTCGAATGATTCTTGTGGGGCAGCTCCCGGCAACATATATAAGGAAAGAGTAGTCTTATCCTCATCCAGAATAGTAAATTGATTTTCATTTGGACCAACAAAGGCTGCATCTGCACCTGCAAAATTTAAAAAAAAAACTGAACTGGATAATCTTTTCTTTTACGTGATATGGGAATAGAATATTACAATCAGAAATAAAAATAGCAATAAAAAGGGACAGGCCATTCCTTGATACATGAGAACAACCCAAATAATATGGATTGAAGTAATCACTCACTACACAGTTCAAATTACAACAATGTAAAAATATGGTACATACCTTTGACTGTGGTAACTTTACTATTTGCGAACTGGGGATCCGTGTTTTCCCAATACAGCACTACCTCATTCGTACCTCCAGTTAACTCATATACTACAAGAAATATGTGCTGCTTTTTACTATAAATAATATATTTTGGATGAATCTCTACATTCCCAGGAATCTGAAAAAACAAAATTGAGTTTCATATCATATGCTAAGAATAACAAATGATTTCCAGTCCAGGAAATGAACTTTTAGAAATTTACCGAAGTATAAAGCTTCTTATAGATACTTTCACTTCCAGAAGTGAGATTGTAGGCCATGAGGTTGGTCCCTTCAATATAAAATGCCCTGACAGGATAGTGCAGAACACGGTTCTCTTTACTGAAGAAATTTAATTCCAGGTGAAATGGCTGCCAAATTTAGTTAATCAGTATCTTCTCCAGTATTAGACGTATAATATACGCATGTCACTTAGTAATAAGGTCACTGCAATTACCTGGCAAATAGGAGAGTCGCGCAAATGATGTTTAGTGTCCAAAATAGTAATTAGAGGTAACCGAGATATTGGAGCACTCTTTGCATGGCCTTCCATGAAATGCTGTGACAACCAGGAAAAGATGATAATTCAACTATAGTTATGGCTTATTAGAAAAATAATTCAACCGAGATATTGGAGCACTCTTTGCATGGCCTGCTAAAACAATTAGGTCTTTAGAAAAATAACTGATTCTTATAGTGTTCTATGGATTTTTTGAAACATCACTCAACAAATGTCTTAAGGTTGTGTTTGCTTTTTATACCTGTAAAAAACTTAAGCTTTAAATTTTTCCTTCTCATTTCAACCCTTTAATCTTCTTCATTTTCACTAAAAATGAGGATTAATATTACCTCTTCATTTGGAGTGAAACTGAGGAAGATTAAATGGTGGAAATAAAGAAGAGAAAAAATTTAAAGCTCGAGTTTCTTTCTTACCCTACATTTGTACAAGGGGAGTGATAATCCCTATGGTGTGTTTTCCCTTATGGTTTAAAAGAACAAAATTAATATTTATTAGTTGAGTGATGAGGTTTGAGAGGATTTAAACTAGATTTAGTTGGAGGGGTATCAAAGCACATGGATTATAAGGCACTTCTGGTTTTTATACTTTTAAGATGTGACATCGCTCTTTAGCTTGTCAGTTTTGCTTTTCTTGTTCAGGATTGCACATCCCTTTGAAAAATCCCCCATTTACAATTTATAAGCATATGACAGTTGATAGGTCCATATAAAATAGAACTACTAAAACTGAGTTCATACTGATTAGCTCCTAGATGAGTAATCATCCTTGAAAATCCCTTCTCTTTTACATTCAGCAATTGCATCTTAACAGCTAAACTATACATCTTAAACCAGGTCCCTTGGAGTCTATGAAATATTTATATACGAGTTAGTTATAGAACAGCTTTTGAGCTATATCTACAGCAGCAATTTTAAGCTCTTGATATCCATGAAATGGAACTTTCAATTAGTAAAACAAGTATGAGGGAATACGAGCTTACACTGTAAAGAAAGGCCTTCCTCGCCACATCGGATATTGTAAGTTGACTTTGACTGAAAAGAAATGAAAATGTCAAGGTAAACCGAAAATGAGTAAATAAATTCTTTCCCCAGAATATGATGTATTCATCAGCACTAGCATGTTGGAAAAACAATAATACAAGATAAATTCTGCAAATGTAACACTGAAGCAAAGCAGGTCTTTCATTTATTCCTTTGAGGCACTTATTTGGTTAATGCCCATTCCTGTTGGTTAAGATTTGACTGCTTTTAAATATATTATTTTACAATTAAAGAATAATGAGCTTTCAGTGAACCTAATCAATTGTGCTTGCGTCATCTCCAGCGCAGTTCTGTTACATAATAGGCAGTAGCACGGCACAATCCATCACTCCCATCTGTTTCTCTCATTGTTTATGGTTTATTCAGTACAAAATTCATCTTCCTTGTCATTTGAACATCACTCAAACCAAAACGTCAGCCACTATATAATCAAAGCGTTATGATATCATCTAAATAAAGTAATGATTCAAGCGAAAAAATATTATAATTTCTGCTAAGAGGCTATGTTTAAACAAATCTTATGCAAGATACTGGATTAACAATAGATGAGATAATATATTTCTCATCAAGCACTCACCCTTTCATATGATGTTCTTGAAGTTGAGCTTGCAGTTGATGATCAGCTAATATACCAGATGAACCAAGCGATGCTAGTTTTTCCTTTAAGACAGAAGCTGCTCAATATATCATAGTTAGAACTAGAAGTAAACAGTACCATAAGCATGTGTAGCGCTGAGCAACAAATACCATCTAATAGTTCAGAATATATTACTAAGCTGTAAATTTATTAGGAATATCAAGAGTGATATCAGCACATAATCAATACAAGATTGGCATGATTGAGGAAGATGATAAGTCATGGAAAATCATAATATAAAATTGGCAAAGCTAGCAAAAGAATCAGCCAGGCCAAATGAGATTACGCACACAAACAAAGATTGTGAATGTCTCTGAAGTTCAAAAAGACATGCCAGCAGACAGGATAAGAATATAGCGCACAAAAGTTGACTATCAGCATGAATATATCAAAATGAATCTTATTTATTTTCCAGGTTTGGCTATCCACGTGGTAGAACCCCAAAACATGAAAGTGATTACAGAGAGCCAATACATGCAGCCATGACGTATCATGTACAATCAACAAAACCACAAACAGATATGACGCCTCTGCCACAAGGCAAGAAAGAAATAAATGATGGAGCATAATTTTGTGTTCGTGTGTTAGCCCAGTGGTAGGGGATTAATGCCTAAGGCAATAGGTCTTGGGTTTGAGTTCTCCGTGATGCGGCTTTGTAATTTAAATTTAATATAATCCAACTTTTAAAAAAAATAAATGATGGAGCAAGCATAAGAATAACAGAGACATATCACCTGACGATCCTCTTGCACCTTGCAAAACAGCAAAGAGTTGTTTCCGGCCTTCTCTTGTATAAGCAGCTCGATTCTTGCGGTTGTCTCCCCCAGTCATGCCCTATACAAGAATAGATAATCCATATGTTTCCATCTAAATCATATGATCATGCTACATTTGATAAGTCCAAAGATGCTTACTGCAAAGAGTAATGTTGCCAGATTCAATTTTGGGTGCACTTCTAAAGACCTTATACGAGGGAGAGGATAAACAGTTTCCCCTCCTTGCTGAGATAGAACACGAGGAATGTCGATAGATTCCACAGCTGTATGATAAAAGACATCAGATAAGTAGGATCAATGAAAAAATAACCACGCCATACACAACACTGAAAAGATTGAATAATTTAGGAGGATTCAGTATTATTTGAATTTAACAAAGATAAAAACGAAGCAATCATATATATTGCTCAATATTGTAGGAATAAAACTTCTCCAGACAAAATACATACTTCCTTGAAGTTATCATTTAAAATCTGTTTTCACTAGTAACAACCTTAACTGTAATGGTTGTCAGAATTAAAGTGATGAAAAGAAAACTTCAAGATGCATCTCACTAAACTATATAATTTTTATTTGTTGTATTCCTGAAATATGCAATACTAGAAATTAAATCATGTGAATAATGCATGTAAATTGGAGTGTACAGCCATCAAGGTTCAAAATACAGTTCTGAGGAGGACAGATATACAATTATCTAAAAATAAACATTTTGGTATTAACATCTATATTTATAGCAGGGTGTTAGGAAACACAAACTAGTAATGAGAGTCTATCACTATTCATTTGAAGAAAAACAACTCAAAATAACTTTTCAAGCAGAAAACATAGAGTAGCTTTTCAAAACACATGGCAGAACTCCAAAATAATTCAGGGAGAGAGATAAAAGTTTTCCAAGGAAGGGCAAAAGAGCTGGAGTACTTTTGGAGAATAAATTAGCTTTCAAGAGATAATACTACAGCATTACATCTACAATCTTCCAAACATGATATCTTGAGATAGACCACTAAAATAGAATCTTGTCTTGAAGCATCACGGGACAGTAATGCTACTCTTGAAAGGAAAAATCTGAGAGATCAACTAACCAGCAGGTTCAAAGAAATTTGCTTGCATTGGTGGTCTGTTGGGATTCACAACTACTCGTGTTTTCCACATTTGAACACTTCCATCTTTTGACAAGGTGACAAGTAGTCGCAACATTGGAAGCCAAGAAAGTGATGTGATTGGTTGTGAACCTGCTTGTGTACTAGAGTTGCACATCAAGAAAAATTGTCATGATCAAGAACAATGGAGATAGGCTGTAGCCCAAAAACAGTTACAATTGAACTTGAGGATCTCAACCATGAATAAGCATCAACTCTTAAAATTGAACTCATCACAAGTTTTTATCAGCAAATCACATGAATAGTTGTAGACACAAATCAACTTGGGAAAATAAAAACAGGCAAAATACCAAAAAATATGTAAGAAAACGACAGCAAAATGCCTATAATCAAGAATTAAATATTCACCATAAAAAAGCAGATATATGTGGCGGGCTAACAAAAATGTAAAGTGCGCTGCCCAAGTAAATACTGGTCTGCTTATTACATAGATGTATTTTAGGGACAAGAGATAATGGGACAGAAGGTCACCAGATATACATGTAACTTACATTCCAATCATTATAGGTCTTTCGGTGGAAACATCCCATGCCAAAATTGTACCTCGTCTGTCGCCAACAAATATCCACTCCAGTGTTGGATGAAAAGCAAATGCTCCAGCACCCTGTAGCCTGATGGTGTTATCAACTGCAAAGGGACCCACAGATTAATAATCCAAATAGGATAAATGAATGTTCCCGTGAATCTATGTCATTTTCAGCAGAAAAGGAGAGCATATGGGCGTGTTGGTTAAAACTTACGCTGTAGAGTGTATAGAACAGCATATGTATGAATATTGTAAGCTCGAATCAAACCATCTTGATATGCTACATACTAGCAACAGAAGCATATACATAAAATCGTCAGCTACTATAAAGTGTATGTACAAGCTAACCCAGGCAAGTGGTATGACCAACAGAATTTGGAAGTATAAGAACATTCCAGTTGAAACTCTTACCAGAACAGGAAGGCGAGGATGACAAGCAAGATTGACTATAGGTTTCTTCAGGTCAGTTTTTATTTTGGTGGGTGCTTTCCCACCTGCCACAGTTCCAACAACTGATACAAGAAATCATCAAAAATTAGAATCATGCAACCAAGACCAACTGGAAAGATTCAATAGTAGTAACTATGCAATGATAGATCCCAAGGCTGTTAAACAATAAAGATAAACAGTATATAACAGATGCATAAGAGAAATTCAATCAGTCTCAACCAACCTGTCACACTCATCTTCTTATGGAAACCAAAAAACACAACTGGCTGAAGAGGAGTCAGGGCAAGATGGACTTCAGTGTCAATTGATATCTGTTCTGTCCTCTTTTCAGGTGAATGCAAAACACATGTTTGCTCAGTATCAAAGTCACAGGAACGGATTGTACAATCCTGCATGTAAAATAGATGCCATTCACAAATAAGAAGGAGATCAAATATAAGGTCAATATTAAATAAGAATCGAGCTTGGATCATTTTCCACTCAAGCCAGTCCCTCTTCTGGTTCGGTAAGTGGAGATTAGAGAGAGAGAATATGCTCCGCAAAGTCTCAATTGCTTTCAATTAAAATAAATTCTTCCACCAAATTACTTACATTCCCTTTTAACTAATATATGTTGTGCACCTCCATTAACAATCGGTTACATTTTATGAAATCAACATTCATAAACTGTTTAAATACATCCTAGAGCTAATCCAAAGCTTCAATTAGATTCCCACTAGCAGCAATTTAGACTAATCAAGGGAAGTTTCTTCTCTATACTACTATCGATACAAAAGCCAGCATCGCAAATTACATTTCATAAAACTGACCTCAAGCACAGCAATGAGCGAATGTCCAGCTGTGGGGCTGTAAGCCATGCGAACTACGGGTGAGCCTATGTCTACAGACGCGATCTTACTCCCCGTATAAGCATCGAACTCTGTAAACGCATAATTACAACTCCAATTACAAACCACCGCTTTAAAGATTTAAAAAAAAAAAAAAAAAAACTTACCAATTATATGAGAGCCGATGGCGGCGGAGACGATCGCCTGCAACGGGTGAAATGCGGCGGCATGGGGCTGTAAGGGTTTGGAGCTCCGACCAACATGCCGGAGATCCAGATGGTGCACCGTGGCCCACTCCATCGAGAACAGTTGCAGCTATCTACAGGCGCTAGAATTTGATATAATTACAAAGATGAATCCTATTGACACATGCGGGTTCAAATCGAAGTAGCTAAGAACAATACGAAATTGGGATCGGTGGAAGAAAAATTGGAGGATCTCCGCAGAGGAAAGAGATCGGTGATTTGAATGGTTACAGCTACTGAAAACCAATCTGACGAAGGTAGTGCATCAACGACTGGCAGTTTTCCTCGAAAGAGTAGGAATGAATTGAATTTTTTTTTTTCCTGAGTTTTAAGGAATGCTTATAGGTCAGAGCAATGAAAGTGGATGTGAAATCTTAAAGCCTTTATCTATGGTTAGTGCGAATAAATCTATAGTAAGCATATAAATATACTTATCTAACGTTTGATAGTATAGATAGTTAAGTTTTTCGACCCCATGTTAAATCAAGATCCGGTAATAATTCATTCTTCTTTCTTTTAAAAAATATACTACTCCTCCTTGAATCCTATACTTTTAGAAATAATCACCTTCTTGAATCTTCTCCAACTTTACAATCAAAATTGAATCTCCTTTTTTTTTTTTCCTTTATTCAAGGACTTCAAAAATTAAGTTAGAAATGATGAAAGATAAGAAATAAATGACCTTGTATACTCACTCTTTAAAGACGTTTGTTTTCTTCATTTGATTTATTTCAGATTTTTTACTTTTCAACGTCACATTATATATTTGAACTCGAAATAATTAGCATTTTTTTTTTCAAAACCCAATACATACATAATTATAATTTCCACATAACAAATCAAATACTCGTTCACAAAAGATTAAACTAAAACTGATGGAAGAACAAAAATTCCCTCCCTCTTTATTAACCAACTAACTATCTTTAAAAAGAAAAAGAAAAAATCACACAAAGAAAACCTGTCCAACGTTTAAAAGGCTTTCATGAGGAACATTAAAAATGACACTATTTTCCCTGCAAATCTTTCTAAGAAAAGCATATATATAATCAATGGCTATCTTCTTATAAAACCTCGACTCCCTCCTTGCTATAACTACTGTGTTTCCCAGAATGTGTACCACTCCTGCATCCCTACAGCTCCTCATGAACTCCAACTCATCCACCTCCGTTTGCCCTGATGAGTGCGTCGTCGTGTTCACGTGCATCGGCAATCGAGCCGGGACTATCGAGTCGACTGAAGATATCGTGAAATCGAGATTTGAGTTGGACGTCTCACCGTTTTCCTTTGTGAGGAAGTCCCTCGACTGCACGGTCTGCTGCCCGTACAGACTGTACTCGTCCGAATCCGAGCATCCTTCCATCATCGTCTCGAGCCTCACGAACGTGAAGAGATTCACAAAGAGCTTGTTCTCGAAGTCGTCATCCTTCTTGTGGAGGTCCTTGTAGCCGTATCTCGCGACGCAACGGAACATGTGGAAGCTCTTCGGTCCGATCCGTTTCACGAGAAACCGCTCCTCCTCAGGCACTGTGTACACGGGCAGGTACTTGACGCAGACGAAGACTACGACAGAGTGGATGGCCGGCAGATTGGTTATGAAGTGAGAGAAGATGTGAGGCACTCCGCTGGCTAGCTCCGTGTAGACGAGCCCGATCCCGGGTACTCGAACAAGACCTAGGCTCGGGCCAAGGCCTAGAATCCAAGCGAGGGAGACCTTGCTGTGCATCTCGAACTCGTAGCGTTTGAGCGTCCCGTAGTGCCAGACGTACATGATGAGGAGGAACGCAGCAGCAATCACGAGGGGCACCCAACCGCCTTGGTCGACCTTGAAAAGCACAGCCGAGAAATACGTGCACTCCACCACTAGTGATAAGAACGTAAACAAGAGGACGAGGATCCAGTGGCAGTGCCACACTAGTAACATTATAAGAGTCATCAGAAGCGTGGTCACGAGCATGACGATTACAACAGCAGTACCTATTGGCATCATCCAGCGATATAACGAATTAACAATAAAGAACAAACATGTACTACATACGAGTCGAGAACAAACAAACGCATGCATACCGTAAGCATTGCCAATTTGGCTCTGGTTTCTGAATCCAGCAGTAACAGCAATGCAAAGAACCATGAGAATCCAGTTCATGTCTGGAATATAAATCTGCCCGAGAAACTTCTTCGACGTGTGTACGACTTTGACTCTGGGAAAACAGCCAAGGGCATGAGCCTGCTTGATTATCGAAAACGTAGCAGATATCGTGGCTTGACTAGCGACAACTGCTGCTAAAGTTGCAATGATGAATACCGGCCAGTATATTCTATCTACAAAAACAAAGTCATTAAGATGTTTCGTATCGTTCAATTCCAAAACGTCGTGAGGACTTAAGATCGAAAGCGTACCTGGGATTGATCGATAAAATGCATCATTCACGTGTTCTTTATTTAGCATGAGGTATGATGCCTGCCCGGAGTAGGCTAGAAGAAGACAAGGAAAAACAACAATGGTAAACGCAAGCTGTACAGCGGAAACTGGAAAATGAGCAAGATCAGCGAAAAGCGCTTCAGTTCCTGCAACAAGTACCATTCAAAGTTAGTACTCGATCCCTTTAAAGGTATAATAAAGTAAGAGGAGTTAGTTATCTGAACCTGTGATGCTGAGCATGATGCCGCCAAGCGACATCCAACCTTTTTTCTTTCCTTTAGAAAGATATCGATACATGTACAGGGGGGAGAAGGCTCTCAGAACTGAGCTATCGTAGTTATATATGTTGTAGATGCCAATGCCTCCAATGATGAAAAACCAAAGCAGGACAACTGGAGCAAAGAGCCAGCCAACTCTATCTGTTCCGTAGTGTTGCATGCTAAACAATCCCACCAAAATTATCACAGCTACAATTACTACGACATCTGCATCAAAGAACAGATGATGTTCAATAACAAAATACCGTGAGTAGAATCCCATAACCAGGACGTACACAGCCATCGGGGAGTAGTTCATACCGTTACTCATCTTCGGGTGGTCCAGCTTGATCCCCCCGGAAGCAGAAAGAACTGTTATATTCATTTTAGTCAAGAAAGAGTCCACTATAAGTCAATGTTTAAAGGTAATATATAGTTCGGCGCCTTCCTTTTGTTAACTTTTACCAATCTCTATCATCCATATCAGTCACACACCCTACAGTTCCCCTTTCGTTGAATCAAATCGAAACAAGTTCCATTTGTCCGTTTTAATGAAAAAGTACAACTAGTTTATAAACAAGCATATTTACCTGATATAGCTGGAGTGAGAATCCCATCGCCAATCACCATGCATGTTCCGACGAGTACTAGTATAAGAAGGGAAGTTTTTCTAAATGCATTTGCCTCCAGCCACGTCTTCGTTTTAGCAGCAAAAGAACGTTCATGGACTGTGTTCCGGCTATAAGTTGTCAGCTCCTCATCAGTTCTGTGTTGATTGGGAATCATTCTGACTTTTGCATGCCGGCATAGCAACGAATAAAGAGCAAAAGTCCCCCCTACGTACACAAAGAGATGAATGGTCTATTATAAGTATATCTATTCACAACAAATAACTTTTCAAACTGTATATGCTGATAGAACAGACAAAGACCAAACAAGATAACAGAACCTTTGCCCGATGAGACAGAGCTTACCTTGACCATTGTCGTTTGCTCTACACACAATAAAGACATACTTGAGGAGAGGTATGAGAGTGAGAGAGTATATAATCAACGAAAGGGCACCGATAACGTCCTCCGTATCATCTATTCCATGAGGAAAAGTATTGTAGAACACGTACAATGGAGACGTTCCTAAGTCCCCGTATACCACTCCCAGACTCTGAAATGCAAGCCTCAAGAGCAAAAGAGATGAAAAGTTCTGTTTTAAGCATCATCAAGTGTTAGAACCAGCATTTCTATAACAAAAATAACAAACTAATTCTCTAAGGCAGCAATAACCAGAAAGGCAAATCATTCATGCCTTCATCAGCTTCATGGCAATCCAAAAAGAAAACCAAATAACCCAAACAACCATTCTATTTCAATCAACAGATTAGCAAATCAATAAATCATCTTTCCCAAATGATTATCTAAAACCAGAAGCACAAGCATGTGGTCTTAATAGCTATAAAGAGAAAATCAAAAGATACAATACTAATCATCGAAGATTGTGTTGACTCAAAAGGCAAAGTGAAAAGCAAAACAACTTTAGCTGTTACCTTTTCTCTATACATGTTCTTAAGTCTCCCAGCCTCTTCATCCATAGGCTGATCGAGCTTCTGCTCCAAATCCCACATATCCCCTTTCGTTTCGGAGCCTTCATCTCCAGATACCATCTTTGTTCAATCTATGGTTACAAAAACTAGCCTCTAAATGATTCAAAACCTCCTCCAAAAAGTTGAAAAAACTTTCTTGATTTCGAGAATCCAAAAAGAAACCAACTTTCCAAGCTCCAAGATTCAATTTTGTAAAGGGTGATTGAATCCTTGATCAAGACAACATAAAGTGCTCTGAGCATGAGAAAAAGACCCCACTAATCTTTTATCGGTATTATTGCAAGATTATGGAGAGAACTCAACAAAAGATAACATAAAATAAAATAAAACAGAAGACGAGTAATAAAAATTGATTGTTGTTGGGTTGCAAAGGAATTATAGTGTGGGGTCAAGTAAATATGAGCCACAAAACCCTGTAGAAACAGCCTCGAGTTAAATCACTGAGAGACCAACTTCAGCAACAAATCAAAACCTCGTCGTCTCCGAACACCATGGAGTAACGAAATTCCACCGTCGGAATGGTTTCTCCCTGGAAGTGGCCTAGCCTATCTAGCCTCCAAATTCTTCATTCCATCTTAATTCGACTCTATCCAGTTAACGCCCACACTTGGAGTCGCAATTAATCGTACCACAATCTTCTTCTCTTCAACCAACACCCTCTCTCTCTCTCTGTCTCACGCGCCCGCACAAAAAGTCTTGCTTTCTAATCCTCTCATTACATATGTCTGACTCTGGCATCGCTCGATGCCACGTGTTTTCCTTAAAAATATTATCCATCAATTTCAATAATACAAATCCCGAATCTTCAAATTTAATAATCAAAATTATTCTAATCCAACACAAAGTCTTGACTTGCGTGTTGATTTTGATTGGCGCTTCGAACTTTGCATCTGCACCGAGACGAGGCCTTTCATCGATGACAATACACATTAATTAATAATCAAGAAAATAGAACAGTATACGACGCCATTTAAATTAGAAGCTTATGAAAACAAACACAGGATAGTAAGCACTTTAAGTAAATAGTTGATGTTTATCCTAGTTTTGTTTTATTTATTTATTTACTATGCAAAATAATAATAATAATATCTATGCACAATACATGCATGGTACGTATAGTTGCTTTGACAATTAATAATAAATTATTGTAACAAGTGTTGCAATAAGAATAAATAATAATATCGTCACTGAATTTTGATTGGTGGCCGTTGGCGTCATCATCTAATAATTCAAACCACTAATATTATATCAATATCACTAAATCGCCAGCGTTTATGATTTTAAATAGACTACACAATAAATATTACTACGTGCTAGAAGCGAAGTTAGACATTTTAATTTTAAATAAATTTTCAACTATAACGAATAATTAGAATAAGGTAGTGCAGCAGTATAATATATAATTTCCTTGAGGAAAATTAGCTTTCCTATTTATTATATGGAGTATATGGGAGTACGCTTAGATATTTTATTAACAAATACAGTATTTATTATAAGAACCATTTAGCTAGCTAGTCGTTCATGATACATCTATGCTTTAAAATAATGGAACAGTCTAGATTCTCTCTCTGACTTGTTTTAAATATTTATTACATGCAAGTTGCTAATAAACTATAGAGCTGACAAAATGTGTCGAAGTTATTATTATTTTTATTTATATGAGGATTTAATTCCACTAGGAGTAGCATGCATGCATGAGTACTTGTATTATATCATGAGAATCGAGAAGCCATGTTCGTTACATTTATTTATTTTTCTTAATTTTATGACTTGGAAAATTAAGTTAATTATAGATTAGAGACGTTAGTTAGTTTTCTTCCATGCAAGTGGTTTTCACGTGCATAAATGGACAGATGGAGTTCATATATATTAATGGTCCAAAATTTTGAAAACGATTAATTCATGTTCACAATAACGAATATCCTAAAATTATTCCTTTTTGAGTTTGAAAGGTTGGACCATTTTCATTTACTAATTCTTTAATTCCCATCATATATAATCTAGACTCGTTTTGAATGCTTTTGTACTGTCAAATATGTGCCTTGAAATCTATGGAATAAGATAATAATAATAATAATTGTCTCGAGATATATAGCACAATCAGTCCTAAAATTTCAAATTTTTTAATAGTAATTGATCATCTTTATATCAATCTAATACGAGATCTAAACTAGATCGTTATCAGAAAAATAATGATTAATGATTGTGTGTGCAAACAATCCAATGATGAATTAAGTTCTCTATTATGTCAATCTTAACTCGGATTTTGTAATAATTTGATTTCGCATTTTTACTAGAATGTAGTTTCTGACCAAACTTGGCCTGGAAAAATGATAGAATTTTCTTCACATATAATTAATACTTGTTTATCGCTTTAGCTAACACAATTTAATATTGAAAAAATTGCATTGTGCAGCCTACAAAGATTAATAAACAAAAGTGGTTAGGTGTGAATTCGATACCCTGGGACCTAATTGACCATATTTAGTTACTCCCAAATTAATCACCATTAATTAATCAAGTTAAAGCCATCGTTAGGTGTGTAATATAATTCAATTGAAAACTCGATGATCATCTTTTATGTATTTTTAATTACAAATATATTTGTTCAATTGTTTGTTTCGTGATTAACGAATACTGATCAATACTATATACTAGGATTATTTAATTAAAAATATAATCATGCAGCATATTGGATCCTAGGAAGATATATGCCTAGGAGAAGCTGCAGACATTAATTAAATTATTAAGAACACATGTGGAATAAATTCAATTGTTTTCTGACACAACTAGCTAGTTTGTGCGACAAAATGAAAAATTTTGTGATTTAGGAAAACAGAATATAAAATGATACATATTATATGTACTAATGATTTGTTTTTAATTCCAAAACAAAACAAAAACTAAAGTGGTCACTATCGATGGCGACAAGTAAGCAAAATTTTGAAATGTACTGAGCAATTAATACAATACATATATGTGAAATATTAATAACATTCCTAATTTTATATATCTTGCATATTGTTTGTTACTATCAATTAATCGTTACGTCATTGATTATTTTCAACAATATTGAATTTTTAAAATAATTTGAAGAAGTGAAACTAGCTAATTAAAATTAATCATCAGTCGTTAATGACAATGAATGGTAGGATGTAGCCCCACTAATAGGCCCAACATAAAAACTAAAGGCTCAAACGTAATCGGACCCCGGCCCAAGAGTAGCTCGGCCCAATAGCAGCTCGGCCCATAAAGAAGCCCAGAAGTCATTTCGGCCCAACAAGCGCGGCCCAACAGCACAGAAAGCCCGGCCCACTTCGGCCCACTACCCCACGATCTCGCTCGTAGTAACTGTAATTTGTTATGTATAAATAGTACTGCTAAGGTAGATTAAAGGGGATTCTTGATACTCTCAGAAAACTCAATATCAAAACAAAGGCTTTCTTCTCTCCGTGGACGTAGATCTAATTAACGATCGAACCACGTAAATCTCGTGTTCATCTTGTTCTTTATTTTATCATCGTAAAAACACTCTAAAAATTGACGATCGAACACTGGCGCCGTCTGTGGGAACCGTAATAAATTCTGTGAAATCGATCAACGTTTTCTGAGTGAAAATACGATGGTGAAATCTACCCGCTCCACCGCTATAGCTGCTGCCGCCAAGGGAAAACAAAATCAAGCTAATCCGTCCGTCATTCCACCTCGCACGTCGGCTAATGAGGAGGACGTACTCCAAGTCCGACGCGATTCTATCCGTCGGACTCCTGACGGCCATATGGAGGACGTGTTATCAGGTCGCTCTGATGGTTCGACTGGTAACGGTGAACCAAACCGAGGAGATCATCGACACGAGAATGCCGCACTTCAGCCTCAGCTCGGAGATGCACTTAAGGCATATTTAGACCTCCACGAACAAGATTTCCTCAAGTTCGCCGAACAACATCGGCAACGAAGTCAAGACGGAGGAGATAAAACCGAACCACCCCGACAACGACCCCCAAGTCTCCAAATTGTCGAGGGCAGAAATGACGAACTTCCCCTAAGGCAGCATAATCGCCGAGGAAATAATAACCTCGTTTCACCTCGGCGTGGTTCAACGTCACCTCGTCGAAACGTCAATCCTTCCCGACGTGACGAGGATGACTACAGAGAAAGGACGTCTCGTCGAAACGTCGATCCTTCCCGACGTGACGAAAATGACTACAGAGAAGGGAGATTCACTGTCTATAGTCGAATCGCCACCCCCTTTACCAACAAAATACTCTACACTCCGCTCCCGTCAACATATAGGGTGCCACCAATCAAACCCCATAACGGTTCTTGTGACCCCAACAACTTTCTGTCACAGTACCAATATAACATGTTGAACCAAGGGCTAGCTGAAGATGTCTACATGTGCAAAGTCTTTCCCGAACTGCTGATAGACAACGCACGAAAATGGTTCGACAACCTCCCGCGCTGCAGCATAGGGTCGTATACCGACCTGCTGGACGCCTTCGAGCGTCGTTTCTTCCAGAAAGCCGAAGCTAAGATCAGCTCGGCCCAACTCCTTACGCTAAGACAAGGACGAGGAGAATCAATTAGCGATTTCCTGGCTAGGTTCTACAATGAGAGCCTTAAGGTCGACCGCCTGTCAGACAATGTCCTCATCTCGGCATTCTAAAATGCCATTCACTCCGGCACTCTCTTCAGGGAGCTCGTAAAAGAGCGCCCCCAAACCTCCAAACAGCTATGGAGGATTGCTGATACATTCACCGAGGCGGATGAAGCCAATAGAAGAAAAAGGGCGGTAGACCGACCTGAAAGTCGCGACAAAAGAAAAAGGGAAGAACGTACTGATCATGGGCAGAACCGACGAGGTGCCCTTGAGAGGATACAACGAGGTCCGCTGGCATCCCGCCTTGGACCTCGGCCTAACCAAGATCAAGGTCAATTCACTCCGCTGACAAAACCCCGAGCTGAAATATACGAGCTTCATGCAAGCTTATTTCAGAAGCCACCGCCATTGTCCCAAAGTGGATCAAAGCGATGGTCCAGAGACAAGTACTGCAAATTCCACGACGACCACGGCCATGACACCGAGGACTGCCGAAATCTCGCCTCGGACATAGACCACCTGGTGCGAGATGGTACCCTCGGTAAATACCGAGGTCACAGCCAGCAAGACACCCGGCCTCAAGGGAAAGGCAAATGAAGAAAGAATGGAGGGGAAAATTGCTGTCCCCGTCAAGACAAGAAGTCAAGGCACGGTGACGAGGACGAAGACGAAGACCAGCCTCAATATGACGGAGTCATCGCTGCCATCACCGGGCTACCTCAAGGCGCGACGAAGTCCTCGTTAAAAGCCGAGGCCCGAAGTCAACCAAAAGAAGAACCTTCACAAAAAAGGTTCAAAAAGGACGAGGTCGTCACCTTTTCGAGCGATGACCCAGTCCCCCATACTATACCTCATCAAGACGCTACCATCATCGAAGCTGTGGTGGCCAATAAATTGGTTCACCGAGTATTCATCGATAGCGGAGCCTCGGTAAGCGTGCTCTTCAAGAACTGTTTTGATAAACTCGATATCGAAGAAACACGCTTAAAACCAGCACTCGTCCCGTTGAAGAACTTCACACAAGAAGAAACCTTGACGGATGGCACTATTTCACTCCCTATAACAGTTGGTAGGAGTCCGTTATCTTCCACGAAGATAATCCACTTCTTCGTCGTCAAAGCCAACTCCCCCTACAACATCATCTTGGGAAGAGATTGGCTAATAGTGACGAAGGTGATCTGCTCGGCCTACCACCTAACGATCAAGATTCCATCTAAGAACGGGGTGATTACGCTCAGAGGAAACCAAACACAGGCTAAGGAGTGCATGCAGGTTGCACTCCGAGGTTCTGGGATGCAGCATCCTCAAGCATAGCAATTACAGAACCCCGAAATGGAATCGACGTCATCTCCTGTGGAGCCAGTTGAAGACGTCGTACTATACGAAGACGATGTGTCTAAGGTCGTCAAGGTAGGGTTCGTCGGAGGCAACGAACTCCGAAGTCAAGTTGTCCGATTACTTCGGGAATTCAGAGACATCTTCGCTTGGTCACCCTTAGACATGACTGGGGTATCACCAAGCGTCATCACTCATCACCTCAACATTGACCCCGAGGTGAAGCCAGTTCGGCAGAAGCAACGAACCTTTGCAGCCGAGAGAAATCAAGTCATCCATGACGAGGTACGCCAGCTACAGAAAGCGGACATCCTATTCGAGGTGAAATACCCGACGTGGCTAGCTAACCCCGTAATGGTAAAGAAACAAGGAGGAGGGTGGCGAATGTGTGTCGATTATACCGACCTCAACAAACACTGCCCTAAGGACTGCTACCCTCTCCCCAACATCGACAAAAAGGTTGAGGCCCTCGTTGGTCACGAGGTGTTCAGTTTCTTAGACCTATACAAGGGGTACCATCAAGTCCTCATGAGCACCGAAGATGCTCCGAAGACAGCCTTTGTCACGGACTTCGGCATTTTCGCGTATAAGAAAATGCCCTTTGGACTCAAAAACGCTGGAGCTACATACCAAAGGATGGTCGACAAGATATTCGAACTTCACATCGGTCAGATTATTGAAGTGTATGTTGACGACATAGTCGTCAAAAGTAAGGAAGTGGACACTTGCCTAAACGACCTCCAGGTCGTCTTTAACCTGCTACGCGAAGTAAACCTGAAGTTAAACCCGGGAAAATGTACCTTCATGGTCCAATCTGGAAAGTTCCTAGGGTGTTGGGTCTCTCGCGAAGGACTAAAAGCCAACCCAACGAAAGTCAAAGTTGTTCAGGAAATGTAAGTACCGAAGTCTATTCACGACGTGCATAGATTGACGGGCTGCCTGACTGCACTAAGTCATTTCCTATCTAAAGCCGCCGAGAAGCAACTTCCATTCTTTAAAATTCTAAAGAAGGCTCCGAACTTTGAGTGGAACGACGAGCATAAATTGGCCTTCGAGAAATTAAAGAAGTACCTCGCAAATCTGCCCACCTTATCCGTCCCAAAGAAAGGCGAAGTCCTCTCTCTATACCTCGCCATCTCGGAAGAATCAATAAGTGCAGTCCTAGTACGAGAAGGACCTCGGCAGTTACCTGTTTACTTCATAAGCCGAGCACTAAAAGGACCAGAAACGAGGTACCAACCCCTAGAGAAGGTCGCGCTCGCGCTAGTAAACGCCGCAAGAAGACTTCGGCCATATTTTCACGCTCATCCAATACAAGTCTTGACCAACCTCCCACTTTGGCAAGTACTCACAAAGCCCGAAGCTTCAGGACGAATTGCCAAATGGGCGGTAGAGCTCGGTGAATACACGATCTCCTTTACACCTCGGCAGACTATCAAAGGACAAGCACTAGCGGACTTTCTAGTAGAAGCAGTATTCGTGGAACCTCCGAAGCCCACCGAACCGGTCAAGAAAAAAATCCAAGAGGAAACACCGAAGTTACCTCCAATGGATTGTTGGAAAATCTATGTGGACGGAGCTTCAGGCCACAAAGGAAGTGGAGCCGGAATTTTGCTCGTCAGTCTGGAAGGAAAAGAAACCACTTATGCTCTACGGTTCAAATTCCCGACAACGAACAACGAAGTGGAATACGAGGCCCTAATAGCTGGACTTCGCCTCGCGCAAACTCTTCAACTACGAGCCGTCCAAATCCACAGTGACTCCCAAATTATAGTGAGTCACGTGTTAGGCAAATACAAGGCACGAGGTGAACAGATAAAGAAATATCTCCACAAGGTCAAAACCCTACATCAAAGCTTTTCATACTTCGAGTTAATACGAATCCCGAGAGGTGATAATGACCGAGCTGACGCACTAAGTAAACTCGCATCATCATCCACAACCTCTCCTGTGGAAGAAGTACAAACTCGAAGTATAGACGAGGCCGAAGTAAATACGGTGACCGATGACGAACCGAACTGGATGACACCTCTTCATAATTACTTAGAAAGAGACGAACTCCCTGCTGATAAGGTTGAAGCTCGGAAGCTTCAGAACAAATCAGTTAAGTACATTCTAGATCGGGTAATACTGTACAGGAAGTCGTACCTTCAACCTCTTCTAAGGTGTGTAGGATCCAACCAAGCGAACTACGTACTACGCGAAGTACATGAAGGATCCTGTGGCAGTCACATCGGAGCTCGTGCCTTAACTAGAAAGGTCATGAGATGGGGGTATTATTAGCCGACCATGCTTCAAGACGCAATCGACATCGTCAAACAGTGTCCGAAGTGCCAGCTCCATGCAGTAGTAACAAGGATACCTCAAACCGAGCTGACTAGCATGCAAAGTCCTTGGCCATTCATGCAATGGGGGATAGACATCATTGGCCCGTTTGAACAAGCTCCTGGCCAGCTGCGATTCCTTATAGTAGCCATCGACTACTTTACGAAGTGGGTAGAAGCAGAACCCGTGGCGAAAATTACAAGTAAAAAAGCCCTAAACTTCGTTTGGAAAAACATAGTTTGTCGCTTCGGCATACCCCATGTCCTTGTCTCAGATAATGGAACTCAATTCACGGAGAAGACATTCCGAGAATAGTGTGACGAACTCCATATCCAGCAGAAATTCACTTCGGTGGCACACCCTCAGGCAAATGGCCAAACCGAAGTCACGAATCGAACAATAGTCAAAGGGTTAAAAACCCGCCTCGATAAAGCCAAGGGAGATTGGGCGGAAAATTTACCCCAAGTTCTATGGTCCTACCGAACTACTCCCCGGACATCACATGGAGAAACTCCATACAACCTTATCTACGGAACTGAGGCAGTAATCCCAGTGGAGATCGGCTTACCGAGCCCCCGAACACTTAACTTCACCTCCCAAGATAACGAAGAGAGACTTCGAACTAACTTGGATTTGTTAGAAGAAAAACGAGAACAAGCCTATATACAAGAAGCCCGGTATAAACAGCAAGTAGCTCGGTATTATAATAACCGAGTGAAGCATCGGCAGTTTCAAGTAGGCGAACTCGTACTTAGGAATAATGAAGTTAGTAAGGCAGAAAAGCTCGGCAAACTGGAAGCCACTTGGGAGGGACCCTACCGAATCCAAAAGGTCCTCGGCAAAGGATCATACAAGCTCGCCCATTTATCTGGGGAATCAGTACCCCGAACTTGGCACATTTTCCATTTGAAAAAATATTATTTGTAAAGATAATTCAAAATTTTCCATGTTAAATCTTTATATATTTTATAGTATTTCGAGTCCAAATCAATCAAAACTCCAATTTTGGAGTAACACCTAAAACGCGCGTAAGGAGACCACTCCTATCGATAAATTCGACAAACAAGAAGCCTAAACTTCGTCCTTAAACGATGTAGCTATTGAAAGCCCAAACTTTGTCTTCAGACGAAGTGGCTACTTAAGGCTTTAACTTCGTCCTTAGGCGAAGTAGTCACTTGAAAACCTCAACTTCGTCTTTTAAACGAAGTGGCTATCTAAAAGCCTTAACTTCGTTCTTAAACGAAGTGGCTATCTAAAAGCCTCAACTTCGTTCTTAAACGAAGTGGCTATCTAAAAGCCTCAACTTCGTCTTTTAAACAAAGTGGCTATCTAAAAGCCTTAACTTCGTCCTTAAACGAAGTGGTTATTGAAAGCCCAAACTTTGTCTTCAGATGAAGTGGCTACTTAAGGCTTTAACTTCGTCCTTAGACGAAGTACCCGCTTGAAAGCCTCAACTTTGTCTTAAGACGAAGTAGCTACTTAGAGATTTGACTTCGGCATTAGAAAAAGTCACTACGAGTTCAAGTTAGCCATTACACAATCTTGAAGCAAACTTGATCATACAATCGAGAAAAGCTTTAGAAAAGTAATGATGCAATAGAAATAAAACTTTATTTCACAAAAAATATTACATCAAGGTGGAGGGTCCGAGCCCGAAGGTTTACTAAAGCTAAGGTATTTCTCTACAAAACCCGGACCCGAACTCGAACTAGCGCCATGGGCGAGCACAGAAAGCCATCCCCTGACCACGGCCGAAACCTCATCCTCGGCCCCGACCTGGAGTGGCAGATCAACCTCGGCCCCCCGCAGCACGTCGGCCACCTCCTCGGGACATTATAGCTTGAGTTTGCTCCCGAGTCAAGGCCACGCTGGGAGGGTGCACACCCGCCAAATTACCATCCAAAAAATCTTGCGCGGACGAGTCGAGCTGGGCATTCTTAGACTACACCCACCTCTTCAGCTTCGGGTTCCGGTTTAGCACGGTCTTGTACATGGACCCTAACTTGAGAAGCGCGTCTTCCTGTTCGCGAACTTGCTAGGAATCCTCGTCATACTTCTCAATGTACTTCCTCATCCGAGCGCGAACTTCCTTGATCTGCGTCTGGACCTCGTAAATGGTCAAACGTCCGCTCTTATGGATGAGGTCCTCATACTCCGTGTGCTCCTCCACCATGGCCTTGAAGGTTTGGATGTCCTCCGTAGTCTGCTTAAACTTATCTTCAAGCTCCAAAAACCTAGCATGCTCCTCGTCGAGCTTCTCCTGAGCTACTCGAAGCTTCGCCTCAGCTTCGATCTCGATGTTAGCAGCTCGGCTTTTCCAACACGAAGCTTCGACTTCGGCAGCCTCCATAGCCCTACGAAGTGCAAATATTTCTTGTTCAAACTGTGAAGTGTCGAAGAAGTTAAGAGCAAGCTACAAAAGCAAAAACAGACACAATTCAATAAAAGGTATTTTATATACTTTGTTGAAAAGCGCCGCCCTAGCGGCGACGAAGTACAAGGCTACAAAAAAAAAAAAAAAAAAAACTACAAGTCTTCCGCACCGACCTCTTGCTCGTCGGCCCCGCCCTCCTGGCCTCCTCCGGTAGCGTCTCTTGACAGTTCGGCAATAACTGCCTCCAGCTTATCGTCCCTATCTACAGGGCAATGCTGAACTGCCTTCTCTGAAAGAAGAGACTTCTGCCGCGCCAGCCTCTCCACCACCGGGACAGCCGAAGTGCATTCCACAAGCACTTCCGCGTACTCCCGCAGCATATCTTCCTCGGATACCACCTCGTACCCGTATTTGACCTTGTCAAGGTCCAGGTAGTCCTGGGCGATACGGTCGATTGCTGCCGAAGTAATCAGAGCACTCATGGCGCCCACCAACTGCGTGACCGCACTGCCGAAATGTTTGGAGCGAAAAATCCGCTCAGCGACGGCCCGGAGCACACCGCCCTGCACGGCAGCAGCAAGGGCCATCTTCTCCCGCTCCCCGGCTAGTTTGGCCCTCAGGTTGGTGACTTCGGCCTCCAGCTCGGCCGCCTTTCTCTCTGCATCCTTTAGAAAGGCGAGTGCCTTCGTCTCCTGCTCCGCCGCCTTCGCCGCCTCGAGCTCGGCCGACAGGCTCCAAAACTGTTCGACCCCGCCAGCGATAAAATTGGCCAAGGCCCTCAGCCCGCCCAAGGCCACGTCGGCCTCCTACACAAGGACATCACATTAACACAAAAAAAGGGGAAAAGAAGAAAGGGAAGAAACGTAAGTCTACACTCACCTCGGGAAACGACATCCCTTGAGGCGCGTCCAGACCAGAGACCTGAGCCCCCGAACTACCCATCACCTCCCTCCGAGGTGAATCCACATTAATGATAGGTGGAGGCAGGTCGGCAGTAGCCCCCTCCGCCGACGAGCGGCGCGGCGTCTCCTCCGCAGCCGAAGAGGTCCTCGCCCTCTTCTTCTTCCTCTTCAACACTGCTTGGAGAGCTTCTGGATTCACTGCAAATACAAAAGAAAAAAAACATCAGCATCCAGCTCGGCCAAATATCATAACACGACACTTAGAACGAGACCTCACCCAAATCCACGTCGGCGGAAGCGCCGTATGGGCTCAGCCCATACCTCGACAGCTCGGCCACGGCGTAGTCCCTTTTAATTGAGCCGAGGTCCATCAAGCTCATTTCGACCTCGCCGACGGGATCCTCAGTGACCTGGGGCCCAAACTTGGCCTTCGACCAAGCATTCAAGGGCACCCCCTCAGCCCGGCAGAAGAAGAATTTCTTCTGCCAGTTCGTCACCTTTGACGGGGTTTCTAACTTAAATTTATTAATGGGGGATAAATAAACCCACCCCGTAGGCCCGCGCTTAGCTCGGAAAAACCTACGCAGCGACTCTATCGACATTGAGCCACCTCGACGATCGACCTCCATACAAAACCCTATAACTTGCTTAATGGAGGGCGGCGCTAACTGGCCTAGAGGAAGCTTGAATATTTCTAAAAACTCAACAAAAATGCAGTGTAAAGGAAAACGAAGACCGAAGTGAAGGTAGTCTTCGTAAACTGTAAAAAAAACCTACGGGCGGCGAACTACCCCTATCCTCAACCCGAGGTAAAACCATCTCTACCGACTCTGGAAATAAAAATTTTCGGGCTAGATTTACCATATGAGATTCACTCATAGTGGAAGAATACTCAAGGGTTGCGTCCGACCCCACCAAAGGCAAAAATTCGATTACATGAGGAACAGGAGGGATAAGAGCTCGGATAAACACACTTACAGTAACCTTCGCCGGGAAAACCCTAGACGACGAAGGCGAAATATCTACATTCTCCACATCCACATCTACGGGGGTGAAAGAAGAAGAAGAAGCCATAGAAGAAAGAGGAAACTTACTTGTCACAAAAATTTCGATTAAGGTTGCTAGAACGTAGAACAACGGCAGCGAAAAGGCAGAAGAGCTTTTTGAAAGATTTTTTTGCAGAAAAGCTGGAGCTAGGGCTTAAGCAGATGGCAGAAAGTGTTTATGAGCGTACAAAGCAAGCTTTTAAAGGCAACATTTCCGCCTTTTTCCAACCACCTTTTTCAAAATCCCGCCTCTTTAGATGCACCATTAGGAAGTCGACACGTGCCCCACGTGGCTTCTAAAACAGCTGTCTTCCACCTCCAACAAAATTACCACATCGACTTCGTCAAGATCTTCACTTCGGCAATAACATCAACCTCGTCAAAGATCTTCACTTCGTCGACGATCTTCTTTTAGGGGGGGATGTGATAGGATGTAGCCCCACTAATAGGCCCAACATAAAAACTAAAGGCTCAAACGTAACCGGACCCCGGCCCAAGAGTAGCTCGGCCCAAGAGCAGCTCGGCCCATAAAGAAGCCCAGAAGTCATTTCGGCCCAACAAGCGCGGCCAACAGCACAGAAGCCCGGCCCACTTCGGCCCACTACCCCACGATCTCGCTCGTAGTAACTGTAATTTGTTATGTATAAATAGTATTGCTAAGGTAGATTAAAGGGGATTCTTGATACTCTCAGAAAACTCAATATCAATACAAAGGCTTTCTTCTCTCCGTGGACGTAGATCTAATTAACGATCGAACCACGTAAATCTCGTGTTCATCTTGTTCTTTATTTTATCATCGTAAAAACACTCTAAAAATTGACGATCGGACAATGAATTTAATGAATAAATTGCTGAGATGAAAATGATTTAAAACAAGAAAACGTTGAAGATAAAGACTGAACATGGAATTAGTACACATAATACATGATGGAGCACATGAAAATTAGGTTTACAACCATGCCAGTTCTCAAGATATATATCATTTGTAAAGATACGAGTTCTTGCTCTATATAAATTAAAACGAACGCCAGATATTATACATATATATAATATATGGATAGAACCATGTCAAATCGTTTGAAGGATTCCTATATTAATGTGGAGTAATAAAATGAGCAAAAAGGACGATTCCAGCTATCCCTAATTGAATAAATAAACAAACAAATAAATCAAGCACAAAAAACAAACCAATATACTTTACATCTTCCAATTCAACCTCAAATTAATTAAATATGCCAGGCTTTAGATTAGTCCATATTCACGAATACATTCTAAAGCATTAGAACAAGCTGACATTTTATTTCATCACACATAATCTTCATGATAAAAAAAGAAAAGAAACTAGAGCATATTTATTTGATAGAGGCAGATGAGCTTATAGTTGTAATTTTGGGCCAGCCCATGACCGAGGAGGCCCAATAAGTAACAGTGGAAGCACCATCTTTAACTAAACAAATATGGACCCTATAGGCTATATGTTTGATTACGTCTCTGTCCAGATCTTTATATTATAATTTTAATATATATACAAAAATATATATTTAATTTAAAATTCAGTAACATGCTATTCGGGAAAAAGGAAACAATTAATTAATGAATGATTAAAATCCTTCATAGAGTTAAGAAAGAAGTAATGGAGGGTGAAAGTAAGACAAAATAATAAAGCATCAGAAAAAGAAGTGTCAGGAGTAGAGGAAAATTAGAGAAGACGAGATGATGATGATGATGTTTCTTTCAATTGAAGCAATAAAGAAAGAGAAAGAGAAAGAGAGAAAGGAAGACACTTAAAAAGGGGTGCCCAGAAAAGCTGTATCCACGTCCCTCTCAACGAGACAGCGATGGTGGGTGCTGCTGCGGGGAATTGGAAAAATAATACTCTATCTTCAATGGAGGGGCATAAATGGATTCACAAAGTTGAAACACACTGCTACTGCTACTGCTACTGCTAGTGCTGCCCACACCCCCTATCATCCAGCCAGCCCTCTTGTTAGATATAGAGAGAGAGATAGATAGAGAGGGGTGGCCAGAATCTCTCTCAATTTTGTGCAGGTCTGTTTTTTTCTTTTTAATTCTCTATTGGTTTGTAATTAATAAGCGTGCCGTGCCTTCTGCTTGAATCTATATCTGGTGCAGTGCAGACATTGTGATTGTAGATAAAGATGGGTTAGGGTGTAGCCCATCCATGGCGTTGAATGGGCTTCCTATCACTAATCAATTCCTGAATTTTGAGTTTGGATGCTCATCGGAACTGTAACCACACTATTCTTCTTCTTCTTCTTCACGCAAACAAAACCTCAACCGGTGGAACATGCAAGCAAGATGGGAGACAAGCAGACAAGAAGGAACATGAGGAGCAGCGCCGGCGAGATTGTGGAGGTGCAAGGCGGCCACATTGTGAGGTCCATCGGGAGGAAGGACCGCCATAGCAAAGTGTGCACCGCCAAGGGGCCCAGAGACCGCCGCGTTCGCCTAGCCGCTCACACCGCTATCCAATTCTACGACGTCCAGGACCGCCTTGGCTATGACCGCCCTAGCAAGGCCGTCGATTGGCTCATCAACAAGGCCAAAGCCGCCATTGATGACCTCGCTCACCTCCCCGCTTGGCATCCCACCACCGACGCCGACGCCGTCGATTTGGTCGCTAATAATGACCACCAAACTTCCTCCAGTTTCCTGCCGCCTTCCTTGGACTCCGACGCCATCGCTGACACCATCAAGTCCTTTTTCCCCGCTTCCGCCGAGCCCACCTCCTCCGCGATGCACCACTTCCAGAGCAGCTTCCCAACTCCCGATTTACTCTCCAGAAACACTAATTCCCAGGATTTGAGGCTCTCTTTGCAGTCATTTCAGGATCCGGTTATGCTCCACCACCACCAGCCGCAGCAGAATCAGTCGCCAGTTGTACTGAGCGGCACTCCGCTTTGCTTCGATGGGTGGTCGGAGCAGCAGCAGCAGTTCCAGCGCCTTGCAGCTTGGAATGCCGCCGGAGACTTGTTCAACGTTCCTCCGCCACCGCAGCAGCCGATGCTGCAGCAGCTCTTAGGTGAGAACCAGTTTCTTCCACAGAGGGGACCCCTTCAGTCCAGTAACACTCCTTCAATTCGTGCTTGGATCGACCCATCCGCCGCCGCTCATCACCACCACCACCATACAGCAGCAGTTTTCGCCTCCGGATTCCATGTTCCTGCACGAATTCAGGGTGATGAGGAGGAGCACGACGGCTATTCCGACAAGCCATCCTCTGCTTCCTCTGACTCTCATTCTCGCCATTGATTCCACCTCCCTTCCTCTCTTCATCCATTCACAGGTGATGCTCCCAAACCCCCATCTCTTACATTATCTTTACCTTCCCACTCACACATTATTCAATACTTGACCACTCTGCAGTGTGGAAGATGATTAGGCAACTTTCATTCAATGGCAGCCACCTTGAGATTGAAGAATTCTGATCTTAGTTCAGGTTCTACGTTTCCATTTCCAGTTTAGCTACTGTGTTTTAGTAGTTCAACATATCCAGTTTTAGTTTCATGTAAGAAACCTAGTGAGTAATTAGCCTCCACAACTGTTCTACTCTGTAACTTGATTTTAATTTGATGTTAGACTCATCTTGTTCCTTGTGTTATGTTGTTGGTGTTTGATCAACTTCCCATAGGGGGGAGGAAATGTTTCGATTAAATAAGTTATTGGCTCTTTACAACACCTATTATGAAATCAAAATCTGCACAACTCCAACTATTTTTGCATATACTGAGTGGAGGTAGGGCTACTGCACTTATTTGAGCTATTAATTGCCCCTTCTATTGAGGGGAGTAGTTAGGTTGTTTCCTATAGAGAATGTGGTCAATTATATTGATTCTTGCTTTATTGCATTCAAGCTCATCTGCTTCCTTAGTCTCACAAAGGATATCCTAAAGCGACTAATCCTTTCCGTCTCCATCCGTGTGTGGGCTTTGGGGCACATTCGGATAACAGTCGCTGTCCACCAACGTTAAGGCATAATTTTGGATGGAAAAAGAGAGGATTTAAAACATTCTTTTGTAATACATGCCTAGTTGGTGTATAGCATTTTATACAAGATTCAACCTTTTGCCTATATGCAAGGTAACTACATTTATTATAAACTTACTACTCTTTATAGCTGCTTGACCTTTCTTCCCTCTTTGTGTGGATCTGTAACCAGAAATCTTAAATCCTCACATACTACTTTTCTACACGTTAAGTCTGTGTTACGAAACTTTGCATGTTTGTATTGCAAATTTACTTGATAGTTGAGTTAGGAAAACTTTGAATATGGTTGGGACTTGGGAGTGAGTACTATAAAGTTAAGATGGAGTTGTCTTAATAATGTTATAGGCACAGAACAGTGAAGAGTTGAGCCAAATGAATACTTGAAGATCCTGACATTCAAGAAAAGGAGATGGCATAAAATTTTGTATAATTTAGAACATAAGAGGCCTTGAACAACACCCACCTAGATTAGGTAATTAGCCATCAATACATTCATGGTCCCCTACCCTGCAAGTCCCTGTGCCTGTAATAATTTTGAAATCTAGCTGAAATTTATATCTTACCTCACATGCACTAACAATAAAGAAAATAAATTGTCTTATGTAAAGATGCTGACAATTGCTGGATGGTTGTTGGTACTTCTTTACTGCATAATGCATATGAGTACTAGGAGAGTGTAGCAGGAGGGAGGGATAAAATAAACTGAATAAATTCAAAATTGATGCAGGTCTCCTCCAGAAAGTTCACAAATTTTTAAATGTTCCACATATCAAATACGAGAAGACTAGTTTAATTAGCTAAGTTCCATTCAACAAAGAAACAATAATACATAGTGTATAAATAAGGTATTGGGCCAACAAATAGGAGCCCAAAACAAAAGTGAATAGTTTGTGAAAAATAGTCCCGGCGGGGCTCGAACCCGCGACCTTCGGCTCATAAGACCAACGCTCTAACCAACTGAGCTACGGGACTTTATTTGTTTTAATTTGAAGCTGTATGGTGTAATAGAGTTCATGTGAAGGGACAAGCGGTTAATTTCTAAAGCGCATTACTTCACTTTTTGTTACTTGAACAAGTTATTTTTTACAATTATTTTTTGAAGCCGATGATGGTCAGCTTTAAACATTAGTCCTTCTACAAATTCAAACTACACACACCATATTAAACATAGTATTTTACTTATGATTGGAGTTTGTAAGTAACGAATATGTGCATTTTTAAATTACAAAATACAAGAACTGTATTGATTAAATTAAATGTAAGAAATGCTACTCAATGTTATAATTAAAAATCAATCTTAATAGTTTTATGTATTATAATGGGCTTTCTGGTAAACATAAAGCGTAGTAGTAAACATCATATGTGAGTTTGTTATAAGAAGCAAAGAAGCGGGATAAAAGCGTGGGTTGGAAATTTGGAGAGAAAAGAAAGTGGCGTTTTGAAGTGAAGCAACTTTGGTCACCATCCTTATCTTGGAGTATATTCAAGTAGAAATAAATTGCAGCTGCTTCCCATCCCATCATCAATCATCAATGGCTTCTTCAGCGTCGTGTGCTCTGGTGGTGTCTAAGCCACCCCGAAACTATTCTCTCTCCGCCTTCATCCCAAACAACCCCATCAAAATCACGAGGGCGAAGGCGAGAGCTCGGAGTGCCTCCGCCGTGAAAGCGGAGTTCGATCTGGCTTTCTTCGAGAGAGACTTGGAAGGAGGCGAGGCCCCGCCGTCGATCGGAGGATTCCCGGAGGCGGAGGAGAAGGAGGAACCACAATGCCCGCCGGGCCTCCGCAAGTACGAGACCATGGTCGTGTTACGCCCCGATATGTCGGAGGACGAGCGCCTCACATTCACCCAGAAGTATGAAGAGGTTCAAATCCTTTCCTTTTCATTCACCTTTTCTGACCTAGTTTCTATAATCAATCAAAATCAATCATCCTCCTAAGTCCTATCCTTATAATAGAATTGGAAAACAAGTAGTACAATGTGTGAAGTTAATGTGGAAATGTGGGTGTGCAGTTGGTGGTGGCCGGTGGTGGGATGTACGTGGAGGTGTTCAACAGAGGCGTGATTCCACTAGCCTACAGCATCAAGAAGAAGAACAAGGCCGGAGAGACCAACACCTACATGGATGGCATCTTCCTCCTCTTCACCTACTTCACCAATCCCGACTCCATGAAAATTCTAGCAGACACCCTCCCCGCAGATGATGATGTTATCCGCTCATCCAGTTTCAAGATTAGGAAAAGGAAGTTGTTTTAGCTTTGCAGCTGCTATGTTGTAAATGCTGTGATTCTAAACCTGCATCTCTTGATATTATTATTATATGTGTTCCGTTGTAATTTAGAAATCTACCAAGTTTTGCTTATGAAAGTTCCTAATCATTTATATACATGCATAGTCTTACCATTTGAATAGTAATATTTTTGTTTGAAGCTCTCTTTCTAGATCGACCTTAAGCCTTAAGGTACAATATCAAGACAAAAACTTGGGTAGCTACAATAAAGTTAAAAGGCAATTGAGGTTTAATTCAACATTGATTAGCAGCTCAAATCTGTGTGGGGTGAGTCATATATGATATATTAGGCTAACAAAAGGAAATCTTGACAATCGTATCACGCATTAGAAACAAAGAGCTGGCATCAAGTTGCGACGGATCTACGACCAACCGAAGACGTAGTCAAGAACATAAACAAGAGCCAGAGAAAATGGGTACAGAAGGAAAGCTATGAAGGAGGTCCAAAGAGGAAACGTGGTGCGAATGCTAGCAAACACGCCCATCACGATGCACACGATCAATATAACAAGCACTTCCGACGAGAAATCCCAGACCAACCCTCTCAGGTAAACGAGCGCCAAGAACACAGATAGGCACAGCACGTTGTTCATCGTCACAGCTCCATACACCTGAAAAATAGCAACATTAGGGCTCCGTTTCTTCAGGAATTTGCCCCCAAAACCCAACTGTAGTTTGAAGAAAAATTACCTCTGAAAATGTCAGCGAGGCAGATCTTAGCTTCTTCCTGCTGGCAAATATAATGGCCGAGACCGCCTCGCTGGAATTGGTAGCCAATGGAAGTGCGATGAACGATATGAAGAAAGTAGGAATTTTGGTGGCAGTGGAGAAATTTTGAACAGCATCAACAAGAGGATCGGCAAATGCAGCTGCGATGAGAGTTCCGAGGAGCAATAGAAGTACAGCTTTCACCGTAGTTGACCGTGAGTTCTCAACACCCTCTTCACTCTCCTCATTTTGCACGCCCAGAAGAAAGTGTTGTCTCTTTGTTTCCTGAAAAAAAGGGAAAAACGAATAGCGTTACATGGTGTTCTAAACAAGATGAGTGATGCTGTAACGAAAGCTCGTCTAGAAGGCAACAGACCGTGTGAAACGCATCTATATACTTCATCGAATCAGCTGCATGATGAGAATCATTGGCATCCTTGGCCTCTTCAAGCCATTTCCCGACTCCGACAATGAACTCTTCTAAGTCGACTTTACAGTCCTGAGTAGTGTCAAACTCCTTCATCACTTTCTCTACCGCTTCGTTATGATCCAAATTGATCTCATTGAACTGGATTCCAACGAGTAGGGCCCTTAAATCTGTATGCGAAAGGTATCCATCCCCATTTTCATCGATAGCTTTAAACAGCCTGTTATAGGAGAGATGATTGATTACAGCATTGAACTTTAAAATGCAGATTCAAGAAGGAACTGCTGTGAAATAACCAGTAGCAGAGCATGAAGCTTACTTTGACAATACTTCAACATTTGGTCTTCCCTCTTCCGTACAGAGCCTCCCGAGGGCATGCTTTTTCAGATGCTTCAAGATTCCCGACATCACGTGCCTGTGCTTGATATAATCAAGTCGCCTCTTTTGAACCCAAGGCTGAAAAACCTGCAAGAAAATTCGGGATTACAGATAAGCGGTGAAGATGAGTAATCAGGATTGGTGAAATACATACCTGGTAGAGGCAATAGGTGATGAGAAGTGAAAACGAGACGATGAGACCGATCAAGACAGCCAAGTGCCTTCCTGAATCCGAATGCATTATCTGCGGAAACTGCACGATTACAAAGGGAATCACCGAGATAGCCATGATTATGCCAGCATAGGTTGTCCATATGTCTGTGCTAACTCCAGAACCTGCATATATATAACCAATATAAGCCATGATATTAAGCACAACTCACTACAACGACGCCCAGCAACTAAGGCTCCTCTTAAGTGCAACACTAACATTACAGAACTAAGTAGCTCACTCAAAGTTCAGCAGGAAAGATTGTCTTTTGCATGAGCAGTTGATATATTTAGACATAGAATACACAGTTTATGAGGTAAAGATTTGAGACGAACCGGTTAAACTGAAGCCTCTCGTGTCTTGATTGTCTTTTGCAAGATTATCTTCGAGATCGCACTTTCCCACGATAATGCAGGAGCCCCAAATCACAGTGAGGAGCATCACAGTTGACCCAGCCAAAAGTCCCATGCCTACTGAAACTTGGCTTTGAGCAGTTTCTGTGCTTCCAGAAAGTCCCGAGACTGGAAACGAAAAAGAAATGATTTTTACCAGCAAGCAAAGACAAAGACAACAAAAAAATGATGATTCATTCATTTAATACAAAATCTGAAACAACGTCAATGATATTTTTTTAATTTTACCATGTTCTCATTTTTAAGAAAAATAAATCCAATATATTTTAGAGATATAGTGAACATGGTTTTGTTATATTTCACTATATCAACATTAATTTTCTAAAGTCAATAGGGCATATAAAATCTGGGGAGTTGAAAACTATGACCTTGAACTTCACAACGAGATAAAGATTGATATATTTTTTTTCTTTCTAAAATTCTAAAACAATATAGAAAGTGAAAAGTAGAAAGTGAAGAGCAACAACAAGCTTTAGCAACTCAAAATTTCAATAGGAAAAGCTTCGTTTGTTTTCTTCCTTGCTTGTGGAAGCAGAGAGATTTTTTTTCTTTCAATGGAAATATAATATTTGGAACTTAGTCCCAATCATCCCCTACCAATGGAGATTCATACTTTTTCACAGAAAGGAGAAAGAAAAAGAGAGAAAAGGAAAAGTAATTACCGAGTATAAGCATAGCATCAGGTAGGGCACCGAGAATGGGGAGAAAAAGGCCGCCCACAATTCCCGGCCCCAAAATCTCCAGCAGCAGCTCACTACCAGCGGAGAGATACGTCGCCGCCGTGAACATCAGGTACCCGTACACCAAAATCAGGAAGAGATTCCCCATCGCCGTAGACGTGCACGGCATAAATCCGTACGTCTGCTCGCACGCCTCCTCCTCCGCCCCCACTCCCAGGCGGAGGAACCCCGCCGTCCTGCCCCCACCGACTCCATCTGAAACCACGTCGGATCTGTCATAAATGATTCTCCCGCGCGCCACACCACACAGGATGAGGAGGAAGACGAGTGTTAGAACGTCGCTGCTACGGCGCTGCATCCTCATGCTGGATCAAGCTTTGGCTACGGCCGACTCTCAGTGTGCCTCTCTGTGAATGTTGTATGTATATGTGTATGTATGGGATTTGACTATTATGATTATGCATGTATTAAATGACAAAAACAATATCGTTATATATTCCAAGTGGCCAAAATATATAAATTAACACATTATGGACCTCCATATTTCACAATGTCGTTGAATAACTTACCTAAATCGACTATTTATAATAATACTATTTTCTATTTCAAATTCTGCCTCTTCCATTTAATATTTAATATTTTCACGATCATAATTTATATACTAATAATAGGTTGATAATGATCATGATCTCATCTGCACAAGATCTCAGATCTATAACTACTAAGTGACTAAGTCAGCATTCTAAATAATCAAATTCTTATGCCAGCCATCCATTGAGATAAAGGCTTGCTTGGTCAATTTCTTGGTCCTAAATCGTTACAAGAACAAGAAATTAATCTGACATTATAACAATTAATTTAGTGTACAATTTTTGTCAAATGGAATTTACTAGGTACACAATTGTTGTGTAGCAATGGGAACACAAAGAGTGAAAAACAAAATTTGGTTGGAGTATGGGTTTGTTTGTTGGAGATGTAGCTTTAGATAGCTTGTCTATTTCAAACATATAATAAATAAAAATGACAAGTGGATATAATAATAAAGACACATTTAAGATTATCCACTTCTATGCCAAAAAAATATATATATATTATATGTTTTTCAAAATTATAAGCTTTTAAGTTCATATTGATTAATAATCAATGTGTGGATGAGATAACTAAATGATTAAATGGGGCATATATAGAATAGAAGTACTAGAGCTAACTCTTTCATTATCATATGCTAATGATTGTCACATAATAACAAAAGAAATTATTTATATTTTGGATATTGTAGGATCCTCCATTCTCAAAGGTGGAGGTATCATAGAAAGTGAAGAGCCAAAAATAAAATAAAATAAAACTATATAGTGCTATGGCCCATCGTTATTAATAAAAATTGTCACATTATAGTTCCTTTCCCTACCACCCGTGAATCATCCACTTTTAATTTATTATTACACTCTTGACTCCAACTTCTGCCAACAATTATCATTACACATATAGAATAATATTAAGACAAGTAATCAGTTGGTCTAGTTTAAACAAACCATGCATTTATATTTTGATGACAAGGTAACCCAATTGTACATACTCGATATATAATTAATTATGAGATAATATTACTCAAAGTTGTTAGCAGTAATAGAAGCCAATCCCTTGTTGGTAGCTAAGCAAGCAAGCACTGGTGAAATTGGGGTGGTCCTTTTTCATTAAAGGGAAAAATGCATAAAACTACTTTCTGTTTTTTAAAATATGCACCATATACCCTTGTGTTTTTTAAATAGCATGATATACCCTTGTGTTCTTAAAAATCTTGTAGAGAAAACCCATATGGTTAAATTTAACGGATGGTGGTTCTAAGATGTTAAAATTGTGGATTTTTACGTATGAATTGTCGTAAATACCCTCAAGTTAAGACAAAAATAACATTTATCAATAATTGTGTTTGTTAAATTATAATCTTACCATTTATATTAAATTATTTTAGTGACACTTATTTTCTTATGTTAAATTATTTTGTCAAAATATATTTTAATAATTTTCTTTAAATTTGATTTGCTTATGTGCAAATTTTAATAATTTTCTTTAAATTTTAATAATCGATACTATTCATTTTCAAATATCAAACTTTGTGATTTAATATTCAAAAATTGATTTGAAATTTTATAAATTGATTATGTTATAAGCTACGGCAGATTAAAAAAATCAACAAAAATAACTATAATAATAAAGTTATCCATCAAACACCAACCACACAAAATATAGTATTGAGAATAAGTTGTTAAATAAGAATATATAAGAGGGGTAAAAAGATAATTTTATTAGTATTTTAATGGTGTTAATGGAGAGATTTGACGGTCTTGTCTAAATGAGGAAGTAAGAAGGATTTTTAAGAACATAAGGGTGTATCATGCTATTTAAAAAACACAGGGGTATATGGTGCATATTTTTAAAAACACAGGGTTGTTTTATGCATTTTTCCCTTTCATTAAATATAAAACTTGTAGTGATGTTAATAGTTTATCGATTTAAAATGTGACAGCACATGGGAAGGTTATGTAGTGGACTATATTTCCTCTATTTATTGCTTTGTGAATGGAATTAAGAAGAAAGATTATCCCTTCCACATGAATCGCATCTTTTTATTTTCACTAGGGCAGTCGTGATAACAATTTGACCTGTTAAGGTCAAACTCGAACTCAACTTGTTAAGCGTTTCTGCAAATCCTATCACGAATTCGAATGTTATGCTCAAACCCGACATGATAATTTTATATTCTTATCAGATCGATCTGATTACGATTCGAACCCGAAAAGGCTTGATATTAATTTATTAATTTCGTACGTGTTCGTGTTGTGTCAAAAATTAATAGCCCTAATTTTTGTTACGAGAAAAGCTCCAGTTAAATCGAAGTAGAAAAATACAATATGATCAAATTCGTAAATATGCACCTACCATAACAAGTATATTAAAAAAAAGACTAAATGTTTTAATAGTGTTTCTTTAAATAAATATGGTTACATGTGAATGCCTTTTCCTTATGATGCCAAAAATAGCATTCATATATTGGTAACGCATTTATTACATAGTTACACGCTCTAAAGCAAAAGCCATAAATTCATATGCAAACTCAATATATATAGGACAGGTTTTGGATTATAAGATGTATTGTAGGTCCCTTTGGCTTTGGTGTTGTGTTGCCAAAGAAAGTGGATATATAATTTATAGGTATAACATTTGTTCTTACAAACTAGTAATCAACACTTTCAGTTTGGATAAAGTTAAGTTAGTTGGTGTCTTTGATTAGATGAGTTCGAACATATCTTAAATTCGGTTCATTAACGTTCTCAATATCAATCAAATTTGTTTCTAAAGTATATTATTTTTGTCCCCGAATAAATGCTCCTAATTACAAGAAATGTCAAGAAAGTGGACAAATTTACTCATTTTACTTATAATCATTACATATAAAAAATATAAACCAAAACGGGATTTAAATGGCAAGCTCTAATTACAATTAAAATATGACGCAATCACCTTACATGTGATGTAACTTTAAAAAAATGACATTAATTAATTTGAAAGTTTTTTTAGAGGAAGATTTTTGTTCAATACCATCTCGCTTTCATGGGCTAAGGTTGACTTTTGGGCTTTTTATGAAACACTTTGTTTATAATTTCGGAATGGAGAAAAACTTTAGGATTGCAATAAAAGTAATGGTCTTTGGGTTTTGATTGAAATTATATTGGACTTTATTGTAAGTGCAGATTCATACAAGTGTTTGTGATGATATATAGTTTTATTTGCTGTATGTTAGCTTCACTCTGGATTGATGTCCTAAGATCCTTTATTATTTTATACATGGCATATTTAGGGTGATCTTATATTAATATTCGGTTGTTTAGAATAAGTGGATTGAACAAAAATTTTATATATGTGTGTCAACTATCATTACTCATTAATTAACCGTGAATTAGTATATAAAATCTTGAATTGATATTTTCATTACGTGTGTCATTTTATATGCTTAAAACAGTGATAACCCATTACATATATATGTAGGAGTATTAAAATACGAGACAATATATATTATATATATTGCCACTAATTAAAAATATTATTCCAATAAGAAATGGGAAAGCGAGGGAGTGCATGTTATTCTAATGATCGAACACCAAAAGAAGACCTCACATGCACATGCGTAACACCATATATGTTAATTTCATCCAAAAAGAATACATCAAAATAAATAAATAATATCTAAATAATCTTGAAATGAAGTTTATGTAGTGAAATGCTAGCTATATACTATCATTACACAAATTGATACCAATATAATCAATTTGGGTTTGAACAACTTGCAGTTCAAGAATCAAAAACAAAACAAACAAATTAAATAGCTAGCAATAAATTCTTTCACAAAAGCCAAGAAAATACCTTACTAACGAATCTAGATCACAATAATTTGTTCCTAACAATTCCCCAATTTTGTTCCTACCCCCAAATAAAAGAAAAAGAAGCCAAGGGCTCCATAGAACAAGATTAGATTAGAAAGACGATAGAGACACATGACCATGTGATGGCATTTGCAATAACTAGCTAAATCTCTCTACTATATATATATATATATATTTTATTTTATTTCTTAATTATTCGTCCTCTTTATTATCCACATTCTTCTTCTTGTTTTGCTGATCGTTGAAGACATTCCTCAGCCTCTCTATCTCCTTCCTCAGTGCTTCTTGGTGGGCTAATCCAATTTCCAACAGCACAACACAAGTTAATATGATTCATCACTTACTTTTAATTTCTTTCATTTTAAATGGCTAGCTAGCTATTCATTTTTATTCAACGTGCATGAATCGGTTATCAAGGTATATAGTTAGTTCGAGCAATTGCTCGCTCATTTAATGAAGATCATTGTATATATAAATCATGCTGCAATTCCAACTACTTGTGTGCTAATCAAACATATCATATCATATCAATTCACCAAGTTGGGAGCAATAAATGTGTACACATGCATGCATGAGTTAGCAGCCCACAGAGCTAGAGTATTTAATTAATTAAAATTTATGTTTAAAAATAATAATAAAATTGGGAATGAAAAAGTAGCATACCATCTTTGAATATTTTGTCTTGAGCCAAAGCCGCAATCCTTTGCTTAAGAGCGCTATTATCCACATTTAATAGCAGCCTTTGGTGGTCTAAATACGCTACTCTCGGCGACAATGCCGATACCTCCGTCTTCATATAATCATAATCATGTTAATCATAATCATAACACCGATCATCAACTAATCAACTAATTAGCGATGTACCTGTAAGGATGTAACACTCCTTTCGAGCTCCGAAATGTACTGCAATTTTCGCACTCTTGACCTCTGAGCAGACTGTCTGTTCGCCAATATTCTGTAATTAACCAACTAATTACTTGTAAAATTTGATTAATCAAATTACTAATCATAATTAAAAGCAATTAAACTGCTCCGTACCTTTTGATCCGCTTAGGATCAACAATAGCGTCGGCTTCGGGAGATTCGTTTTGAGCCGGCGCTGCTTCAGTTGAACCGTCGATCTCTCCCGGTTCGGTCTTGGGGCGGTTCAGCTCGACCGCGCTTTTCTTGACGTCATCGTCCTCCTCGGAGGGGGCGGAGGTGGAGGGGTCGTCCGAGAACATGCTGCGCAGCTGCTCATCATCGAGCCTATCGAAGCTGCCGCCACCGCCACCGCCGATGTGGTGGCTGGGCTCATCTTCCACGAAGGCGATGGGGTCGCTCACGGTGCGGCGGTGGGAGCTCCGCCGCGAGGCGGAGAAGTCGAGGAACTCGTCCATCCATGAGCTCGGCGGCGCCACGCCGCCTATGTGGAAAGGGAAAGACGGCGATGGCCAGTGGTGCGCCGCCGCCATGGTGGTGGGGGCCTTGGGTGGTAGTTGCTCCATGCACCTTAGCTTCCTTCAACACCTCGAGTCGAATAAATTTAAATTTTAAAACTAAAAAAATAAAAAAATTTAATCTTGATTTGGCACAGAATGGTACAAAGATAAGTAACTAACAACTGAAACAGCAAACGAGAAATGGTGATTGGTGATGGCTTTTGTGTCGAGAAAATCAAGGGAGATATATCATTATATAGTCTCGCACTCGCTCTTCCTATATTTTATTACAAAAAGATACTACTATTATATATATTTTTAATAGTAAAGTATCATGAGTCGCGATTTTCTGCACTGATGTTGGTCCATCCTCCTCGTGCTTCACTCTCAATCATGAATCATTACATTACATGTTTGCGATTCACTAATTCAAAGATGATTTATAATTAATGTTTAGATGTCATTAGTTGGAAAATTGTGATTTAGGTTGATCATTCATCATAGACTATCGCAGTATATATCTTTAAGGTCCCATTTTGTTTATTTAAATGTAAATTAAGTTGAGTAGATCTGGCTTAAAAAATACATCAAAAGCATAGTATAAAAATAAAGAATTAGGGGATGTCACATGGGGGTAGGACACAGCTAGCAACAGCTGGGGATAGAGAAGAAGCTAATCTAAATCACAAAATCCAACGGTTTAAATACAAAGTAGAAGTAGTTTAATCAGCCCACCACGTGCCCATGTGACTTTTTTTGTCCCTCTTATCTTCTTTTTCCACCCCTTCCTAATTTATTATATACACATAATCTTTTTCACAAATACTATCAAAATATACACGGTATTCAAGTTACCATACAAATATAGCTTAAATGTATAGCTAATTGTTGACAGCCAAATAAATTTCAAGATAAATGTATCTACGTATCTTTTTATCCCCGATCAAGAAAATCCAAATATAATTAAACATAAATTAGACGTCTTTTATTCATAAAAAAAATGATTCGATTTCACTTCCATTTATGATTTAATTTTCATTTTTCCTTTCTACTAAAACAAAGCAAGAACTTTCATATATTCGCCTTTTACATTTAATAACAACAATAGCATAAAATCAACTTTATAAATTATTTGACCCCGCTAACCACTCCCTCCAAAGTTGTGGATAGAATTCTTATTTATATACTAATACAAAGTTGTAGAAATATCATTAAATAAAATTTTCACTTATAACATAATGTCCCAAGTTTACACATTAATTTATCAATTAACTAATTAAGTTGATATAGATACAATTTATTTGAATACGTTTGCTTTAAGGTGATTATTTTATTTTATTTTTATAATTAAAAGTGATAGTATGTTTTAGTAGGACAGAGGAGGTAGCTAGAGACATGAGGTGGAATTATATACACATGTCAGCATGTGCATTGTTTCTTAGCCCCCACCCCACCCCACCCCACCCCCTCTTTGCTTTGTCTCCAAATTACACTCACATGCCTCTCCCTCTCTCTCATTTTCTTGGTGCCTTCCAACTCCTTATTTTAAGCCTTTTAATTAAAGAGTGTTTTATGAGACACTAATAATGATTAGTGAAACGTTCAAGGTCCTGTCTAAATATCTAATCAACTACCTTAATTCTTTCTGTCTCCTCATCTCATACTTCTCCACACTTCACAAAAGCTCATAAATTTATTCATTTTTCCTATAATCAAATTAAAAGGAGTTTTTAAGCAAAATTGCTTGAAGATTTGAAAAATGATTTTAAAATAAATAATTGGCGACCGATTAAAATAATAAAATAAGGATTAGCTATATATATAAAAGAGATGGATGGGGATAGGTAGGCAGGCATGTGCAGTGGAGAACATATTCACATTCAAGAAAAGAAACCAAAAGATGAGATAATTACTAATTAATATAAACAAAATAAAAGCAAAGATTCTTACCTAACCAATCAGTGGTATTTGATTTTATAAATATAAATATAAATATAAAGATGAGTTAATTGTGATCCCCAAAAATTCCAAAGGGATCCGTACATGAACTGGGACTCTACTGATTGATTACGAACCTATGATAATGTTTTAAGTGAATGAAAGAAAAAGAGGGACATTATTATTATTGCACGTTGGAGGATCGGACATCGGAGCCTGCACCATTCTTAACCTACTCAATTACTAGTAATTACTGGACTACTACTTATTTTGCTTCTTTATTTTCTTTTTGGATTTGTTCCTCAACAAATACAGACCATGCTTTACAAAAATAATAACACCACTTTACTTTCAGAAGAAACAAACAAATATATGACCAGTAACATAAATTATTGGCCCATATATAGTTAATGTAATTAATACTAATACACAACTATATATTCATTATTAATTTGCATGCACGCAACTCTGTACAATACCTCTAGATCTCCGTTTTCTACATGACTTCACCCTCCTACGTTCTGATCTACTTCTTGAGTATCTTCACTAAGGTTTTCATGTCTAAAATGGGACTTCAAACCGATCCAGCATTGGTAATATTCACGATCAATGTACGGGGACTCGAGGGCCCACGGGCAAACCCTCGGGATTAGGCACGACTCGAACATGAAAGCCATGGTGCTTGTAATTCGTTTCGGCACTGCTTCGTTTTCTACTGCAATTGTGGCCTAACATGCATATTTTTATATATATCTTATGTCAACGAAGCAGTGAATTGAAGAATAGTCCGCCAAACAAAAGCGTGGGACATCCATTTATGTCGTACGAGCTAGACTAGTGCATTACCTCGTATGTTTTCGTATCGGGGCCGTGGGGAGTCATGCAGCTGTGAAGACTTGCACCGCCTGGAAGAAATCCATCAGCTTTTGCCTGAATGAATACAAGTCAACGATCATATGTTGTTGTATCGAGTGTAGAAACAAACCATAATGCTATTCTTGCTGTTATGACATACCTCGTATCCTCCATAAATTAGACCCATGAATTCACTCATACAGTTGCGATGATAATACGGAGGACGGAATGTGTGTTCAGCAACCAACCACCTCGGTGGAAAAATGACAAAATCAAGCAATGCCACTCCGGGTCTATCGGTAGGTGCTGTCAAAACTGCATGAAAATTACAAAAAGTTGTATATGTGAACTCATCTGGTGCCAAGAGTCGGGTCATATATATAGGGTATACCTGTATTTATTGATGGATCCCCATGATCAATCAAGACAGTGTTATATGGACAAAATTTGCTTAGATCGTACTGGAAACGTAAAACAAACTCATCAGGCCAATAGCCATGTAATTCTTTAATCGATTGAGATTATGCATGTACCATTTGATCAGAAACCACTGCATATATAACTCTTTCCAACTTATACCTTATAAGGGACATAATTTCCATGCCAAGCCACCACATTGAAAGGAGAGAAATCTTGTTTTGCAGAGAAGAGTTCGCCGCCAAACTTTTGCACAATGCAATAACCAGGATACGGGACATCCTCAAACCAGGCACTGGGAACTAGAAAGTCTCTTGAAGAAGCAAGACCATTAGCACCTACACTCAAAAAACAATTAATGATCAGTTCATTTACTTGCTACATTGTCATTGCCCAAGGGGGAAGTTCATCTGTGGACATACCAATAGGCCCAAGATCAGGAAGTTGGAAATGACTACCAAAGATCTCGGCTATGTACCCCCTCGATGGCCCATCTGGTAGATCAACAGCAAAGCGAAAACCCTGAGGTATGACTACTATTTCACCAGGAGGTACTTGTAATCTTCCACATTCAGTAGTGATCCATAACCCTATATGATAAACAGAGTAATCTGAGTGTCCATAAACCCAAAATACCAATTCTAAGAATGATAGTTACAGAAAAGTACTGCAGATGAAGATCACATCAGAGACACAAAGATATCATTTCCGTAACTTTTACGAGGAGCAACCCATAAGTTAATATTACAGGTATGGTTATGGCTGCGAATTCTAATACTGTAACTTAATTCCAAACTAAGGTTTTCAGTTTCAAGAATTCGACGAATATAAGACACCGGAAAACATAGCAGGATCTTATCATTGTATCCCCTGACAGAGCAAAACAGCAATTTATAATTCACACAATAATGACTAAATTATGTATGGTTATCATTACTTACTTCCTTTCTGAGGAACGATCAAAAAGTCTCCATCCGCACTACAAAATGCATAGTTATCCATTGATATGTTGGCAGCATACCTACAAGCACGCTAGCATTTGAGTCTTCAAAAGTTCAAACCTACTTCCATCTCAACATAAAGTAAGGAAATGTGCTTAGGGAAGTCCCAAACCAAGATGAAACGAGCAGGATGGAAGCATAACAACTGATCATCCATAGCTAAGAGCTCCACAGATTAATTAACCATGTATCTATATCCATACATGCAATTGATGAATGGCAAGAATCAAATAAAGACGATATATTTTAGATAAAGAATCCTTGACATGACTCTTAGGAATCCCCAAACACATACAATCACAAGCATAATAGAATTTAACCAAGGATATCTAATCACAATCAATAATGTTCATTTCCTTTCTCCTCGGATCATAGGTTTGACTGCTATGCATACATACATACATACATATATATATATATATATATCCTTCTGCAGAATGTACGAATTCGAAAATTAATTCCTTTCTTCTGCTTCAAAGGGATAATTTTATCCATAGCATGATCAAAATTATGGCGTATTTGCCTTAATAAAGCAGCAAGATACTGTTAATTGAGCACTATTGCAGTCCCTTTCCCTTTGTTTTGCAAACATGAGTGGCACAAGAATCAATTTTAATCCTTGAAATCACTAATTCGATGGAGCTGTAAATCTGAAGTGGAGTAATAATTATGTAAAAAGAAAATAAGGGAATAGCAATTACATGTGGATAGCAAAACCATGGCGGAGATAAGAGCTGCCAGCACCGCACACAGTGTACAAGCCGTCGACGAAATCAGTCGGCGACTCCGGCACTTCCGCCGGCTTCCACCGCAGCTGAGTCGGCGTGGCGGAGCTACTCGACCGATCGAACTCGCTCACCAGCTTCCCGTGATCGGGGACTCTAGCTCTGAACGGCTCGTGAGTAACGGAAGGCTTCACGCGATACAACCAGCTGAACGCTATATTATCAGCAATAAAAAATTATAAAATTTAATCGGCAAGTGATAAGGTGAAAATGACCTGCGCTGATTGTGAGCACGTGGAGAGGTGAAGGAGGTGCCGGAGATCTGCTCGGCGTAGAGGCCGTAGGGGCACACGAGGGGGCTGTTCTGGCCGCGGGGGAGAGCTCCGGCAATCGCCTCCGAGGAGAAGTGGTTGCCGAACCCAGACTGGTAACCCAGCTCGGCCGGGAAGGCAGTGTTCGTCTCAGTAGTAGACATAATCTCTTATTGGTGAAAGAGGAAGAGGAAGAAGAGGAGGAGACGTATGGGAAGGAGTAGTAGAAATTTGTCTGTGTTTGGAGCATTTTGAGAGGAAGACGACTCCGTTAAGACATGATGCGACTAAAGTACAATCGCTTCTGCCACGTGTCTTTTAACTTTCAATAATTTACCAAATCAAATGGAATTTCTACTCTCATTTACTCGGAATTTCCATGGCTCCTACAACAAGAAGCTCATGACAAGTAATCATCCTCTTCTTTTCCTTTTCTTGCACAATGCTGCTCCCGCTTTTGCATTAATCGCTCTTTCCCACTTGCCATCTTCACAAACCCCATAAATCTCTCCACACATTGCCTTTGATACTCCCAATCCAAATCCAGCCCCCCAAAAAAGCAGACTAAGCATAGAGTGGAGATGGCGGGGGGCTATAGGGTGGAGGATGACTACGATTATCTGTTCAAGCTAGTGTTAATAGGCGATTCAGGCGTCGGAAAATCGAACTTGCTGTCCAGATTTGCTCGCAACGAGTTCAGTTTGGAGTCAAAGTCTACCATAGGCGTCGAATTCGCCACGCGCAGCATCCGCGTCGAGGATAAGGTCATCAAGGCTCAGATTTGGGATACTGCTGGCCAAGAACGGTATTATTCTTTTCCTTTTTGGGAGAAAATCCAGATTTCGTGGTTTAGGGTTATGGGAGTTGCAGAATTGAAGAGATTGATGTTCATTTTGGTTTCACTTTGCATTGATGCTTAACGACTCCAATGTCATCCAAGATTTGATTTTTAGAGTTGAATGATGCAGTAATTTGCTTCTACATGTAACATATGATGAACTCATTTGATTTGGTTTTGTTTTCTTTCTTTGCTGGAAACGCAATCTCACATAAATGTGAACTTAACAGCATGATTTTGTCTTCATCATCAGGTATTATTGTGTAAAATTTATCTAAAAATCTGTGCTTTTTAGTAAATCTTGTTTGTTTCTTCAACGACTTTTTCTCACCAAAACCTTAGATCCATCCAAGCAGCTATAGACACAGTGATTATCTATTGTCTTTTGAAAAAACCTGCAATATATTTCATCAACAAATGCAGGAACACTAAATCTTGTTTCTCCTATACCTTTTCCTCACCAAAAATTAGGTCCAAGAAGCTATATTGAGTCATTCATTGACCATGTGTTGTCTTTTGAGAAACCTGCACTGTTTATAACCAACAATAGGAAGGCAGGTTTCTCTGGTTTATATTTCTTACAATTAACCTATTCATATTTGTTCTTTTTTGGTGTCATCAAGGTATCGTGCAATCACTAGTGCCTACTACCGGGGGGCGGTTGGAGCGCTGCTCGTGTATGATGTTACCCGGCATGTCACTTTCGACAATGTCAAGAGATGGCTGAAAGAGCTTCGAGATCACACGGACCAAAACATTGTGATCATGCTCGTCGGCAACAAGGCAGATCTTCGTCACCTTCGTGCTGTTTCCACTGAAAATGGCCAAGCCTTCGCTGAGCAGGAGAAGACCTACTTCATGGAGACTTCGGCACTTGAATCATTGAACGTCGAGAATGCTTTCACCGAAGTGCTCACCCAAATTCACCGTGTAGTCAGTCGTAAAGCTCTTGATATTGGTGACGACCCCGCGGCCTTGCCGGAGGGGCAAACCATTGATGTCAAAACCAAAGATGATACTTCTGCTGGGAAAAAAATAGGCTGCTGCTCTGTGTGAATCCCAGAATTCTCATTCTTGCTTATGGTTTCAAGGATTTCTTGTGGTCTTCTCTCAGACAAATGATTAATGTTGTAGGATTTAATTGATTGGAGCAATCAGTTTTAGGGGCTGCACCAGTTGCAAATCATTTTATTTGTATAATTTCACATATTGACTTCATCATCTTGTTAATTGTGTTGTATTATGTTGCTATTACATTACATTAGTGCACTAAAATTTTGGGCTTTTTAGTTAGGGGTCTGTAATTTATCCAATAAACCTATATTATTATTGTTATAGAGAAAAAATTAATTTGGTCGAAACAAAAAAAAAAAAAAAAATAATTTCATTTTTGGTTTATTCAAAAAATATTATACAAATACACAATCAATTAATTCAACAAAAATTGTTGGAGCCATCAATTTTATAGTAACTTCTTCGGTAATAATTTTATTTATCCACAAATTAAAAAGTAGGTGTTAATAAAATAGCGACTTCTGGTTAAGGTTCGTTGATTAAAACAGAAGCGCGCCGTTTGGAAGGGGAAATGGCCACCAAACTCAAAAACCCTAGCAAAAACCTCAATCCCAATTGGGCTCAGCTTCAGGAGGTACTTTCTTTAATGAATTTTCTCTCTTATGTGCGTATGTTAATCACTTGGATTCAATTTCAATTTTTAAATATATGAGTTAGTATGTGTTGTTTTGCAGAAGCTGAAAAGCAATGGCCCCGATAATCATTTTTCCAAGCATTCAAATAAAGCTAGTACAGAGACGAGAAGCATATTAGGTATTCTAAGGTTTCGCAACTTTGGGGTTTAATTCATAAATTTTATTTTATTGTGTGTAAAAAGCATTTTGACTCATTTGTTCGGGATGGATAGGGAAGCGGAAGGAGAGGTCTGATGAGGAGCTACAAGCTTCTAAGACGAATCCATTGATTCCTGTTTCCTCTGATTGCAGGTTTGTTTCATTCTGTTTCTGTAAAAGTTGGACGGAGTTGAGGCTACTTATAGTTTGTAGTATTACAAATATTTTGCTGCTGAATGATGTTGGAACACGTCAATCATGAGTACAAATTGTTTCTTATGATCCATACTCATAAGACACTTGACAGTCTCACAGATGAGGTGGCTATGGATTGCGAAATGGTTGGTGTGAGCTCAATGGGGAACAAGAGTGCTCTTGGAAGAGTAACTCTGGTAATTTTTTGTCCTTCTCCTTCTCCTCCTCTAACTTTTATGCCATGATGCAATGAGTATTTTAAACACCAAGGACGTATCATCCTCAGTGTTGTGGTTGATGCTGTAATGTCACCTCTTGGTATCATGTAGTTAGTGTTTGTGGTTTCCACTTTTTAGTGTTCTTGATATGGTGCTGAAATGATGGAACCATCTGCATTTGTCTTACTTTTCTGGTAATTGGCAGGTAAACAAATGGGGAAATGTTGTATATGATGAGTTCGTACGTCCGCTGGAACATGTAGTTGATTTCCGTACTGAAGTTAGCGGAATTCGGCCACGGGACTTGAAAAAGGGTTGGTAACTCGTAAATTTTGCAATCAGCTTCCTCAAATATTGCGCAGTCCGCCACTATGGGGCATATTTTATTTTTATTCTTCTTTCTGTTTTGCCTGCATATTTTATTCCCATTTTTATGGCTGTTGCAGCTAAAAATTTCAACATTGTTCAGAAGAAAGTAGTTGAGATGATTGATGGCAGAGTCCTTGTAGGGCATGCATTGCATAATGATCTTAAAGTAAGTTTCTGCTCTTGTGGACTTGGCAGCTATACTATTTGAAGGATCTTGATAAACAATTTAAGCCAGTGCCTCAATATTTTTGTGTAGGCATTGTTGTTGACGCATCCAAAGAAGGATATACGAGATACATCACAATATGCTCCATTTCTGAAGTACTTCTCTTACCATCTGCCTGATCTTGTTTAATGAGTAGAAATGCATGTGACTTATAATCTTAATTCTATATATAAACCAGGGAAGGACGAAGTCGCTCATTGAAGAACCTTGCAGCCGAATTTCTTGGTGTTGACATTCAGAATGGGGAGCACTGTCCGGTTAGTCTTTTCCCAGTTCCTCTCCAATTTATCAATCTAATATTGGATGTTGTGTTAGTCTTACTTCCTTTTGTGAATGTAAACCAGGAGTTTATGAAGTACTATCTTATACTTGAGTTGTCTTTTTATATTTTACATTTCCTGCAAATGGGGTTAATTACCAACTATTTCCCTCATCAAAGTTACTATACTAATTAGCCCCCTGACAGCAGACCCCTTAGTAGATCTTGATTACATAATCACCTGATGACAGCTACCGATATCCCACTTTGATGTATCTCTTATAAAATCCTAAATAAAGATATTCATGCGAAAAAGATCAAACTAATCCAACACAATCCTAGTTGACATCAATTTTTGCATTGTTTTCAGGTAGAAGATGCCCGAGCTGCAATGCTGCTTTATCAGAAAAACAGAAAACAATGGGAAAGGACTGTGAAGGATATGATGAGACTCAAGGAAAAGCAGAAGAAACGAAAGCCGAAAAAGAAGTTGAAAGATCGAGCATGAGTCGTATGATGTATTAAAAATAGCGCACTGATGAAGTTAAAATGCAGAAATATTATATCATTGAACCAAATTGTTCAAGCCCTGCAGCTCCTTTGGCAATGGCTCAGTTTTTGCTTGCTACATTCCAATTTGTCTACACAGTTTTTCTGCGTTTATTCGTATTCAAAATTTGTTCTCATTTCACTGATTAGAGCCTTGTGTACAACTTCTTGTAACGATGTAATGAGATGGGTACGATAGTTAGGGATGCTTGATTGCAAAATGGACGGTTGAAATAACTTTACTGCATTTGTACACAATCTTGGACAGGTGAGATTATATTTGTATTTGAATGTGGTTTGGAATCAATCTAAATATTGTTTAATATAAGAATTATCGGATTTATTCCATATGATTTTCAGAAATTCAATTTGATTACTTTGTGTTGGTAAATGTTACAACAAATGCACCCGTTTGAACTCATTTTATTCTTCTTTATTCTCTGGATTTTGGAATTCGTAAAATTTGACAGCTGTTTTACAAAGAAAGGTAAGTAAAGAATGGTAGTAATTGTTAAAAAGTATTCAACATTCCTTGTGTCTCACCCCGACATTTGGTACCAAATCCACCAACAATTCAGAGTCGTCCGATTTTGTGCTCCCAATTGTATTCCTCAAAATCCCCATTGACTTTGACTTACTGAGCCTCAGCGTATGCATCTTCACAGCGAAGCCCCCCTTCCTGCCACCCTCATTCACACCGTATGCAACAAATTTGATCTCACTTGCCGTACCGATTGACTTTGACCTACCGACACGATCGCCACTCACATAACTCCTCACTTCTACACTCGCCGCACTCGATACTTTCCCATTCCTCCTGCTTCCTCCACTTCTCCCATTCCTCGCCACGCCCACCTCCACTCCTTCCTCCAACGCCACATACTTCGCTGCGCGCCGCCCCAAATTGATGCACACCTGCACTCGCATCTTCATCCTCTTGTACACGCTTTTCAAGCACTCCAGCACCTCCGCCATCGCCGGCCGTTTCTCCGCCGCGCTCCTCACGCACCGCGCCGCCATCACTGCCATCTGTCGCAGCGCCTCCGTGTCCTCCGGCGCTGCGATCCGCGGATCGCAGATTCCCTCCACGTTGCCGGATTTAATCTCCGGCAGCGCCCAATCCACCACCGACGGCGGGCTGTAGTTGACGTCGATCGCGTTCCTTCCGCTGATGATCTCGAGAAGTAAGATTCCGAAGCTGAAGACGTCGGATTTGGTGCTGAGATCCGCCGGCGCCAGATACCCGGGGTCGAGGTACCCTAGCGTACCCGCCGGCGGCGTGGACCGGACTTTAACGTCCTCCTCATGCCCTCTCAGCGCCAAACCGAAGTCACTGATGCGAGAATTGAAATCTCCGTCGATTAAGACGTTGGAGGATTTGATATCCCGGTGGATAATCGGCGGGTGCGACGAGTGCAGGAAGTGAACCGCCCACGCCACCTGCACTGCGAACCTGGTTCGCTTCACCCAACCGGGCGGTTTACGCGAGCCGTGCAGCAAATCGAACAGCGAACCGTTGGGCATGTACTCCACCACAATCAACTTATGTTGATTCCGATCAACGGCGAAGCCGATTAAGTTGACGAGGCGCGGGTGATATATTCTCGAGAGAATCTCCACCTCGTTTTCAGCTGCCGCACCCTCGCCGCACCCCTTAGTCCTCTTCACTGCCGCCACAAGCTTAAGGTGGTGGAGGTTAGCTTTATAAACGGAGCCATGGCTCCCTTTGCCTAGCAAATTGGCAGCGGAGAAACCGCCGGTGGCGGAGTGCAAATCCGGGAAATGAAACTCGGCGATTTTATAGGGGCGGCGAGTTCTTCTGGGATTTTTGGATAATAATTCCCAGTTATGCGAATCGCAGATGGCAATGGCCGACTTCTCATTGCAGGTAAAGTATCCCATGCCTCCAATAACTTGGCAAAGAAAGAATAATGATAATAGGAGTAATAGAAAGTGTTGATAATAAAGAGAGAAAGAGAGAATAATGATAATAGTAGTAGTAGTAGTAGAAGAAGAATTCTAAGTTTGCGTTGTAATGCAATGCAATTCCTAAAAGAAAAGAAAAGAAAAGGAGAGATATAATATAGCAAGCCATGAATTGAATTTAGTGAGGGTTTACAGCTCCTTTTGTTGGCCTTGAAATAAGAGTAAGAGCGGTGGGTAATGTGAATCAATTGAAATAAATTATAGCAAGAGTATTGGTACGTAGATATGGAAAATATTGAATTGGAAAGGTGAGGAGTGGGTAGTAGTAATTCGAATTTAAAGGGGGGGGGTTATTAAAAAGAAAAGAAAAAAGTAGGGAGTAGTATAATGTAACGCATTTAATCGCATGTAAAGGCAAGGCGTGCAGTGCAGGTGCACGGGGACGCTTTTACTTTATAGACAAGAGATGGGGTCTACATGCCTCCTTCGCTTCGGACCATTCTTACTATTACCAGTACTAATAATACTTTTCCTTAAACTCTTACCTCTTTATTTAATCAATTATCCAATGCTAAATTAATCATCGAATGCTATTAATTGAATTGAGCTAACCCCATATATTAACTGGGGTTATTGGACCATATCATGCTTCATCAAATGGGCTTTTTCCGATTTTAAAGGCCCAGCCATGGCCCATATCAATAATGGGCCGGCTTTGGAATCTTGCTATGGCTTTGTATTAGAATTAGTTTCAATAAAAACGATTGTAATAACTAATTACTATCAGTCTGTTTATCAAAATGAAATTTAAAAAAATGGACAAAAAATGATAGGAGATCAGATATAATTATCTATCTTGTCTCCATACCAATATATTAGTAAAAACTGATGAATAGTGTTCTCTTTTCGTTCTTACGAAAATTCCTTTTTAACTTTCTTTGAAAAAATGAATCGGAGTAGAAGCGAAATTCCAGACGGTTCCCCAATTTCGCGTGGGGCTCACGAGAGCGATATCTATAAATACACGGGCCCCACGCATCTGCGCCTCTAAGTCTAATCTGGATTGGGAAGCGTTGGGTTGAAGCAGAATCAGAGTTATTTGGGGTAAGCTCTTCATCTTTCGTATTTATGGCCTTCGTTTTTTAATTTTATTTTTTCGTATGATTGGAGCAAGTCTTTCCGATTATGTTTGTATCGTTTTATCATTTTTTCCAATTTTTGTATGCAGCTCGGTCTATCGGTTATTCCATTAATTGCCGTATTTTACCCAATTTGCTAGGGTTGATTGATTACGAAATTTCCGATTTTGTGAGTGCGGGATTTGAGCCTTTGAGTATCTTAATAGTCTTGATTCGATCATAGTTGTTTATATCTTTTTTAAATGGGTTGGATTAATTCCTTATTCTAGCTCAAAAGTTTGAGTTTTTTTCATGGAAGAAATTTTTCATTCAATCTCCCCCAGTTCTTTTAAAAATATATATATGATTAGGCAGTTCTTTCTTTTTCTTCTTTCTTCTTACATCATAAGATTTTCTTGACTGATTTGTTATGGAGAAAAAAGGCAGACCAGCCTGATATCCGAGCTGCTATGTTTTCTTGTATCTGTTGTTATCTTTTAGCAGGTTAAGTGTCTAAATATTATGATTAGGAGGTTTGAAGTATGTCTAACCGGCCTAGAAGCTTTAAGGGTTTTAAGCTATATTTATGAAGTTGATGGCATACTTTTATACTTTTATTTGAAGTTAAGTTTATGAACTTGAGCCTTTTGCATTTGATTTAAAAAAAAAAAATCTAATTTTATATTTAATCTTATAAGAGCTGAAATCTATGCTGGAGGTTGTCTTTCTATGGGAATATTTTTTCTATTTGAACTGCAATCATTTGATGAAAGGTCCTTCAATTGCTCAATTTTTTTGCAATGACAGCCTGTTATCAATCATGAAGCATTCTTTCGCATTCTTTCCTAACTCTGTTTGGGAGTTTCTTTCCTTACTTCTGTATGTTTATTGGATAACATTCTTTCTTGATGATCGTTACTTTAGTGCAGTATACTCCCTGACAGCACTGACCACATTTCAAGCGAAAGATGGGCAAGAGGAAAGCAAAGGCAAAGCCGGCACCAAAGAAAAGGATGGACAAACTTGACACAGTCTTCAGCTGTCCCTTCTGCAACCACGGTACCAGTGTGGAGTGTCGCATGTAAGTGCTCAGATCCTCCTTGCTCTATTCCAATCATATGATCAGTAGAATCTTTTCTGGATACGAAAAACAGTAACCAGTGGGTTTGTTTTAGGAAAGAAGAAACATCCTCTTACATAACAAATTTTCAAATTAAGTTTCCCCACTATCATCAGAGACGTGTATATAAGCTTGCATTTGTGTAATGGCATGTATTCATTTGTTTTTCAGTGATATGAAGAACTTGATTGGTGAAGCTTCATGCGGTATTTGCCAAGAAAGCTTTAGCACCAGCATCAATGGTATGTTCTTATTTGCCTTTTTCTTGCTCACAGACACTTATTTTATTGCAAGTTGGATAGAGCGAACTAACCTTGTGATGTGTTCTTACTTATGTACAGCTTTGACTGAGGCTATAGACATGTAAGTGAATTCTCCTGCATCTGGTCTAGTTTCATGGATTCTCAATTATATCCTCTTTCATTCTAAACAATAAGTTCTTTAACCTTTTTCTTTTTATTTTTGATACAGTTACAGTGAATGGATTGACGAATGTGAACGTGTCAATGCAGTAGAAGATGAAGATGCATAGAGATTCCCAATTTCTAGCCTCCACCGTTACCTAATAATGTCAACATAATTACTATAGTTACTAATTAAATTGTATGTGATGTAAGAAAAGAATCTAGCATTAAATCTTGTGAACGACAGTGCCCCAAAGTGTGTTTTAGTTGCCTTGCTCCTCTTTCATCTATCATAAATATGTTTTCAATTATTTCTAATGTTAATTTCCATGTTAATTTCCATTTTCTTTTGAGTTATTTTAGTTATAAGTAACACATAAAACGGCATTAAAGAATGAATACCACCTTTTACACTATTTAAACATTATTCAGTTGCTTGAGGTTTAATAACCATAACTCGATATCTATGGGTAAAACATGAAAGAAAATGATGTTAGGATTTGATAGTTTAATGTGAATGGGAATGCATAAAGAGTTAAAAGAAAACATATGGGAAAGAGGAGTGGCATTGGTGTTTGGAGGTGGCAGCCTTTTTCCCCTATAAGACTGCAATTTAATTATATCTTTATTCATTCAACAATTGTTGCTTCTGTGTTTTCCAATGTTGAACCTCACACGTCTATCATTACTTCTTTTGCCTCTATCCACAAATACGTACAAACACAATATTACACCCCCCTCTCCCCACTGTCCCTCCCCTCCCTCCACATTCTTATTATCAACACTTATATTTAATTAATGGATATTACTAATTGTATATCAATCTTTCCATGTGACTGCAAATTTAAAATTCCCATTGTTGATTGTGATGGATGCACATGGCTAGATTGTGTATTATGTATGTAGCCAAATGTAGTTCATCTTATTGTCAGTGGTTATATGTTAAACAGCAACAGAATGTCCCCATTTATGAACCATGATTTAAAACTATAAATTTCCCAATAATTGGAGTTTGAAGTGAATAAGAAATTTGCTGTCCCAGTTAAGCATATGACAGAATTTTGAAAAATCAATAATGTAAGAGGAACAAATAAACGAAGTGATGCATTCTAAAAGTAGATAATACATTGCATGAATTAAATGGAAGAAGATACAAAGGCAGTTAAGAATAATATAAGAGTGTGGTGAGACTTTGAGAAATATTAATTCTTAATGACTGAAAAATAAAAATAAAAAGATTTACAGACAAGAAACATGCCTTAGAAGCAAAAGTACTGTGCACTAACACACTTGTCACACAAGTTCTAAACTCGAAAAGATTCCCATTTAATCAATAATAATTTATGCCAGCTCAGCATAGTACCGGCTCGGCTCAGAAGCCGACTCCAGCCGGCTCGAGTTTCCTTACGGCGTTCTTCCAGAAGCAGGAGTCCGGTGTGAGCTTGGACGCCGCCGTCCTCATGGGCTCCGATTTGCATCTGGTGAGCACGAAGGGCTCGTACGCCACCGCATTGACGAGCTTCTGTTCTATCATGGTGGCCATGGACAGCGAGCAAGACGACCGCGGGGGTTCACACTTGGGCGGCTTGGAGTCGATGCTGAGGCGCCTCTTTGCCGGCTCTTTCTCGGTGGCCTTGGGCGCTGCCCTGCGCGGTCGCTCCGGCAGCCACCGCATGAAGTCGGTGCTGCAAACCCATGTTTCTTTGGAGACCTCCATTGATAACTTGGGCTCGCACATCATCAGTAGCAAGCATTCCGGCAGTGACCTCCCCCCTTTCTTTTCTCCTCCATTCTTTTGGATGACCAACTCTTCCTTTTCTTGCTTTTCTTCTGCTTTTGGCTCCGGTGCTACTTCTTCTTCTGCTACTGCTACTTCTACTGCTACCTCCTCACCCTCTTCTTCTTTTTCTTCAGTCGTGTCCTGGTTTTCTTCCTCGTGGCTCAGAAAAACTGACTCTTGTGCTACTTTGTCCATGACAAGAGTCTCCTCATCAGATTGTGTTGACGGAGAAGGATGGGAAGCAGCGGTGTCTTCCTCTGCTTCTTCCTCTTCTTGAACAGGGCAACAATCTTGGTATTTTTCTTGTTCTAGAAGAGCTTCAAACGATGACATATTCGACTCTACTTCTTCATCTTCTTCATCTTCCTTTTCTTTCTCTTCTACTTCATCTTCCTCTTCTTTCTCTTCTACTTCCCCCTGTTCTACATCTACTACCAAAGCCTCCTCTTCCTGGCAGTGATCTTCTACAACCATGGCGTTTTCACCCTCAGCAACTACCATCTCTATCTCCCCTGTTTTTGCTTCAACCATTTCCTCACTCCTAATCTCTAATTCCTCTTCTTTCTCCTTTTCTTCCACATCTCCCTCCATTGCCAGCTTCTCTTCAACTTCATTTGTGATATCTTCTTCTTTTTCCTCAGGTGTTTCATGATAAAAGGCAATTTCTTGCTCAAAGACTCGGTCTTTAACATCATGTCCTGCATCAACAACAATCATTTCTTCTTCTACTTCTTGTTGTTGTTGTTGTGTATCTTGGTTTTGATTGTTGGCGTCCAAGCTGAAGCGGTTGGTAAGAGCAGCCATTTTCATGGGATCGGATCTGCACCTCATCAACAAGAGTGCGTTTTTCGGCGGTATGCAAATGCCGACTCTTGAGGGTTCTTCTTCTTCTCTACCTCCCTTCAACTCAATCCTATCATCCTTCACCTCAAAATCCTCGAACACGTGCCTTCTAGAAGTCCTCATCGAAACCATCTTTTCCTCCTCCACCTCCTCATCTCCGCCGCCAACCACCAGCTCGATCTCCCTCCTCTTCCCCCCCTCGCCGTCGTTCACTGACACCAGCCACCTTGCAAACGTGGCCCCGCACCCATTCTCATCCCCACCACCGTGCTTCTCCCCTCCCTTCTCCGTCGACAAACACGGAAACAAGCAGCTGAACTCAGCGCCCAACGTCCTCAGCGCCTCGCAAATCGAGATCGGCAAATGCACCCACCTCTGATTCCGGCACTCCTGCGGCGGCGCCGCCTGGTAATGGGCGCTCGCATTCGAGTATCTCACTTTATCATCCACATCAGCGCAAGGCTGCTGCTGCTCAATCTTCCTGAAACTCACCTCACCGCCACCGCCGCCGCTCCGCCGCTTGGAGAGGTTGCGACTCTGCTTGACCTTCTTCTTAGTTTTGACTCTGACTTGACCGATGCAGGTGACCTTAGGGGAGGAAGGCTCGGGGTTATCGAAGCCGCAACCTCGCTTCTTGCCGGAGGTTGTTATAAAAGGTGAGCCCTTGACGCTGCCGCTAGTGCGGAGGCGGCGACTGAGGGAGGAGGAGAGGGAGGCAGGGCCGCCATCCCGAGCTGCCCGGCCGGGGCTGAGTATTGACTTGGAAAGCTTCATGGAAGAGGAGGAAGAAAGGCGAGAAGTGAAGCAGATGAAAAGCTCGCTGGTAGTGGCGGCAGCGCTGCTGCTGCTACTTGTGCGAAAATGGGGTCTATTCTCTCTGTCAGTCTCCATTTCTACTAATTTGGTTTCTTGCGTTTTCTTTTTTACTGCACTAACTTGGTTGCTGCCATGGACGAATGCGTTTGGTTGTTTGTTGCAGCGGTAAAAGTTAAGAATGGTGGGGTTTCGCTATGAAGAGATGATTGATAAAGGACGACTGGAGGAGTGGAGTGAGTGAACAACTCTGAGTTGTTTGGAAATGGTGAAAGGCTGCGTGTGTAATAAAGCTGCGTTTTGTGTTTATGATTGATAATAATAATAATGCGGTTTACTTTATATTTTTATTTTTCTTCAAAATTATTTATGTATTTATTCTGAAAATAATATTAATAAGAATCACAAAATTCATTGTACTCAAGTTCAATATACTTTTTTTACAATTTTAGTTGTAAAATTCTTAATAAATTAAGATATAGTATAACAAACATCATGTGAACACCATAGTGATATGGTCTTAATTATGATTTAGTAAGGTTTTACTGAAATTATGAAAGAAATGATAATTGCAGTGATAGGTATGTTACATTTGTGTCCTCGAACTCAAACGGTAGAGTGAACCGTTACATGGTCAAATCATAGCAGTGGCAATTCCGATAATTAAACAGCAAAAAAGGGCTTTATTGAAAAAGAATCACATGGGAAGTCGATTGTGACGAGGTAAGGGAAAACAGAAGAGTCCAAGATGCACGTGACAAGGTGTCTATTTACGCACCTCGATAAATTCCTAAACCCACGCCCCTTCCATGTTCGTGCACCGCACGCGACTGACTTATAGCTCCAATTTGATTATTTTCATTTAACTTACATGCTGTATCAATATAAGCCCTGCCCACGTGGCTGTTTATAATTGAGTGATGCAGTGTGTAAATGCAAAGCTGTCAATTGTAGTTAAGAACTTAAGATTAATGGAGCTAATAAAAAGATGACAATAAAAAGGAGGGGCCAAGTGATTACTTTGAGAATATGACTTTGACCAGAAATTGAACCACAACATGACAAAAAAGCCGTATGCTGTGTTTTGCAAAAGCAGAATCTCATTAAAGATAATAAAATACATGGAAAAAAGAAACCTTTACCCTTTTGTTTTCATTTTGAAAAGGCAAAAGGGGTAGTAGGGTATGGTTGAGTATCACAATGTATTCAAATAATTTAACAGTATCAAGAAAACAAAAACCCAAAATATCTTATCATGTAAATTAGATTACCCCATTATCACTAAATAGTATGTTGGAATGTAAAGTTTAGTATACCATTTGGGAATTATAAATGCACATAATTATCATTTAATATCTTTGAACAAGTACCATTCAAAAGGCAGGTACCCAACTGTATCTACTGATTTCTCATAAAAAAGACAGCATGGAATATTTTAGAGAATATTTATTTTAGTTTTGTAGATTGTGTAGGAAAATGGTGGTATAGTTTCTTGATTAGTAGATGATGGGTTTAGACCCTTTTGAGAGTAGAAAGATTTAATTGAAAGTTGTTTAATTATTTAGGTGGTGAGTCGATTTTGCAGAGGTGGCCCAAAGTATCAACTTATATTGAAAAGTAATTAATATTATTTGCTTTATAGGAGTAGTATATTTGTAAAGTGGATTTTTGTATATATCCACACACTGGTTTCCTATCAAACTTGAGTTGCCTCAGCTCAATGCATGGACCAAAAGCCCATTAGTTTTTCCCTCTTTGAAAATTGGGCTTGTATTATATTATTAGTATTCTTTACTAGCCCAAATTCCTATTGAAGAAGGGTATTTAAGGTGTTTTCTTCTTCTCTTTAATCCTTTTCACCAAATATAATATCAGTGTGAAAGTTAAAATTATTCTCATGTAAGATGTTGAGTTTCGAGTTTTCGTTAAAATGTCCATTTAGATATTCTATTTATAATGATGTGACCTTTTGTATTACATAGATAAAATATGATATAATTAATGATTTAACATATAGAAGATAGATTTTGCTTATATATATCACAAATTTTAAACTCTAATTATATTAGAGTCATGATTTTTTAATCTAATACAAAATGTGTACATTGTAAAGTAGTAGATGATCTCATTGGTTATTTACGGTACAGTTAACTTGTAAGGAATTTCCCGCCATCTGATTGCATGTGTTTTTGGTACATGTACATCACAATTGATTTTTTAATGTTGGTATATACATACTTCCAATAGTTTGTTCTCCTATAAAAGAAAAGAAAAGAAAATTAATCAATAGTTAAATAGCAGCATATATCCAATTCCAGGCGACTTTTCTCTTATTATTTCCTTTGTTGATGTCAAGAGTTTGAGTTGGACTTCAACACAACCAACAGTTAATTAATTAAGGAGGAGGTTTTGTAGTGGATCAAAGAAATATTTGCCCTTTTCACAGAATCGAATAATGCCTTATATATACACTGAATCAATAACTTTTAAATATACAGATGAATATTCCTTCTGATTATTTTCACAACTCAAAGACCAAAGAACACACAACGCTAGCTTCTCATAGTCACATATATGTATAATACACTGATGAATAATCACACCCTACCTAATACTTACCTTGCTCGATCGATCACCAAAGTTTGTATATTTATATAAAAAAAGAAAAGAAAATAGCAAGCAGTAGATAAAATTTATTAAATTAAGCAAAATATCCATCAAATTACTTGACAAACAATTCAGGTCAATTAAAAACTATAGCCAATAATCCCTATTATTAACGGCCTCGCAGTGGGGCCCGCCCTTCGCCGCCGGCCCCACCATCAAACAAGCGTAGAGCTCCTCCACATTCGGCCAGTTCGCCGGCGAGCACCCCACCTCCTCATTCAGGCTCGAGCTGCCGCCTCCCTCTTCACCTCCGCAGCTCGACAGAGACGACACTGCTGGGGGGCCGCCGCCGCCGCCGCCGCACGCCTGGGCCTGTCGGAATCCGTACAGCATGTCGTGCGCGCGCTTCAGCTCAGCCCGTAGCGCAGCGACCTCCCTCTCCAGCTCCCTCTTCTCAGCGGCAGCGGCTTCGAGCCGGACCTGTACGGCGCCGAAGTCGAGCTCGAGGCTCTGGTTCTTCCAGCGCGCGCGCTTGTTCTGGAACCAGATCGCGATCTGACGCGGCGGCACGCCGAGGTCGCGAGCCAGCTGGAACTTGCGCTCCGGCTCGAGCTTCCTGGCGCCGTCGAAGCTGGCTTCGAGCAGACGAACTTGGTCCTGGCTCAGCCGCTTCTTGTGATGAAGCTTAGAGGAGTGAGCTATTTTTGCGTTTTGGCTGTTCATTTCCTTTTTCTTTTATTCTTTTTCTCTTTTCTTCTTCTTGTTATCGTTGTATATAAGTTGCGTAGTTGGATCTTGTTGAATGTGGGATTTTTGAAGTGTGTGTATATATAGGGTGGAAGGTTTGAATATTTTGATCTAAATTGTGGGAAGGCAAGTACTAATTTATGAGTATTTATGTGGGGTTTGAAAATTTTGATGATATAAGATTTATTTATTGTTTATTAATTGATGAGAAGTGAAATGAGATAGATTAATAGATAGATAGATAGATAGGTGGTGGCTGACTTCTATCTCATGCATGAGGGAACTGTGTTCACGTGGGTTTGGTCCTACAATATGAAAGTCTAGAAATTAAAGTCTCCATCTCTTTCTTTTTTTCTTTATTATTCTATATTCTTTTATTAAGCTTTGTGGGGTTGGGCTTCTATTGGAGCATCTATATTTTTGTTAAAATAGTTTATCTGTTTCTGGATTAAGTTGAATAATTGGCTTAATTATAATAATACACATTCAGTTCCAAATATGGAGCATGAATCTGGGTATGTTTTGGATTTCTATATTTAATTTTAATAATAAGATATGCGTCTTGTCTTGGTTTTAGTTTTTTGCCTTAAAAAGTATTTTGCTTTGGTCGCTTGTACGAAATTGAGTTATATTATATATAATTATATACAACTAGCAACAAGATCATGTTCATCTATTATTTAATCAATTATGCTTTCTACTTATAAGAGACTTATGGATGTGTGTGTATATATATATGTGCTACATAACTAGTGTTGGAATATGATTAAAGGGGTTTTAGTAGATAATTATTGTGCAAATATGTTAAATTCTGTTGGAGCCTCTTATTATAGATTTATTTATTTAATTTTACATTAACCAATATATATAAATATATATAATTAAAGCAGCATCAACGCATAATTGTACGTGTTTGACATATTCTAGAACAAAAAAGGAAATTCCTTAGGCCTTATAGCCATATGCCATTTTTTACTTAATATATATTCCATTAGGTACACAATATAAGTAGTAATATATACATTCAGTTGTCAACTCTTTAATTACCGAAAACTATATATCGTTAAATGTAAAATTCAGTAAATGCATAAATGATTATATACACCATGAACAAGGTAACTAATCTACACCTCTGTCCTTTGACTTCAAATGCCAATATAATACACAAAGGTAAAAAAAGGACTATCAAATAAACAAAATGCAATTAATTAACTTTATATTTTTAATGGGAAAATAAAGAAAAATGGATTTATATATGTATTAAGAAATATTCCGACCAAAACAGAAAATAATATCTGAATATATGCAAATATTAATTGAAGAATTATAACTTTAGTTTGAATTTCAATATGTTTTCCCCATATATATATGCAGAAATCAACACTAATGGTGGCCTCGCTTACTTATGCATGTGTCTCGCCATGTAATAATAGTCATTTTTATTCGAAAACATACTTCCTCTTTTGCAATCATTTTGTTATTTTGAGTTATCCCATTATATTCGTATCATTTCAAAAATAATAAAACCGAACAGGACATGCACAACTAATTTCCTTTTTATCATAGTAATTGGAAGAAAAATAAAAGAAAACCGATCGATACTATATATATTAAATTCTTTATATATAGCACCATTCATAGTTAATACACTTGAAAATGTAGAAATTAATTTGAGATAAAGCTAGGAGTAGTCTATTTTCGTGAGGGTAATTAAAGGCAGGCAGAAAATATCGAAAGTCGTACGGACTAAAAATAGTCAGAGGAAAATAGAATTGCAGCCAGATTTCATATTTCAAGACTTGAAAAAGAAATGTTTGACGCCACCAATCCATCACCATTCACCGTTCACCGTGCATTCATCAACTTGCTTTTTGGCCATCAAATCAAACGGTACACCTTTTTCGACTAATTTTCAAGTCTTCTACTGTGTGCCATAAATAGACCTCTCATTTTGGAATTACTACTTAATTTTATATAGCACGTGCATGTGTATTTTAGTTTCAATCCCAATTAAATTGCACTATATATTACACGACATCGACATATATATGTTACATTTTACATCTATGAAATTTGAATAGTGGAAAATTTTGATTATTTGATCTACATGCAACCTTCATATATATTAGGCAATGATGACATCTGTATTACATTTTTAGTTGGGATATTAATGAAATTTGTAGATTGAATTGATATCGAATATCAATAAGAATTAGGTACATCAAATAGCTGGAGAGGCAGACAAAGTATGCCCCACATACAAGTTAATATTTGACGTACTAAAACTTAGTTCATGCACTAGCATATATAGCAAGCAAACATGACTCAACTTTGATCTTAAATTTGGCATTTGCTACCACGTGTCCTAATCAAGGCTTTCCCATGACGTCATGCTATAATTTCAGCCCTTGATCCTTATATCTCTGGCTCCCACATTTTTGCACAAATACTACTATGGGACCAAGTCAATCTTTTTTTTTAATTAATAGATCACACTCAATCAAGTAGATATACATAATATATTTGTGCTAAATCCAATGCACCAATGAAAACCAATTATTTACCACACTAAAGCATTATTTCTTACATATATCATAAAACATTTTTATATTACTAGTCTAATCCATCTCATCACTTGTTAGCGTTAATAAGAATTTTAGTTTATTGTGGATAAGATGCTCGTGCAAATCCCACTTGTGGAATTAATAAATTATAATCTGTAATTTCATTTTTGGGCCGGCCAAAATTTCCCATTTAATGGGCTTTAAAAGGGGCATTGCTCTCAATAGCCCAATAACAAGATTATTTCTTAATTTTCTTTTATTTTTCTACACAAGAATGCCTATAGCAGAATGATTTTAGCCTTTCCATTGCTTCTTCAAGTGAAGATGGCTCCACTGCATATGTAATTCGGAGCCAATTCTTGAGCCCTACAACAGCTCCTGCAACAAAAGGAACATTGCTTAATTTGTGTAATGAATGTTGATTAGTTTTAAGCATCTTCTTCTAGTTTAAATTCAAGATACATATACATATACCTGGAAGAATAATGAGAGATTCCTCCTTGGCCAACTTGAAGCAGAACTCAATATCATCACTAATTTCTTTCAACAAGGAAACATCCAGCTTCACCTATGAATCCAATCATATTATAAGTAGTTCATCTCCTCAAGTAGAAGAGAAAAGAATGCTAATAAATCCATTCACATATATAAATATATATATACACCAACCATGAAAGCCATTGATCCCTGCGGTTTGCAAGGACAACTAATGCAACCAATCTCTTTAATCTTACTATAACAAGCATCTGAAGCCTTCTTCAACGTATCAATTGTTTTCTCGAAGAAAGCTTCTTGTGTTTCTTGGACAATAGCCGGCACCGCTGCCTGCACACACACATATATGTATGACCAAACTTAATTCAAACATGAGTACTATAGTTTCATTAAGACAACCCACCCTACTTGTATGAATGTTGCAGGACCTCCACAAAAGTCACAGTACTTCTTGAGGCGCTTCACAAACTATAAGAATATTAAACAACAAACTAAGACATGAGTGGTTCAACCTAGACAAGTACTGTACTAATTAATGGATCAAACTAACCTTGGGGGTGGTGAGGACTCGACGGGAGTCGTTCGTAACCAACCAACCGAGGCGCCAGCCGGGCACCAGCCACCTCTTCGACAAAGACCCAAGGGTGATGACAGGTGTAAGTGATCCAAAAACACCCATAGCCACAAAAGGGTTCTCCCCAAATGCAAGATGCCCATATACCTCATCTGCAATCACAACAATGCCAAGCCTCTTGGCACTTTCACATATCTAAGACTAATCAGTTTTCATCATAACTTACTCTTTATTGACATATATATTGCTACAGACCAACCTCCTTTAAATGGTGGTGCGTGTAGACGGTGCCACACGGGTTCCCCGGGTTTATGACGACGATGGCAACTGTGTTGTGATCAGCTGCAGCTTCCACTGACTTGAGATCAACCTCCCATTGCTTGTGAGGGAGAAGATCAAAGTAGCGAGCCTCGACTTGCCTGAAGGCCGCACAGAGTCCGTAGATGGGGAAGCAGGGCCTCGGGAGCAAGATGTTGGAGCCGGGCCGGGCCAAGATCGACACTGCTATCTCAATGGCTTGTGTGCAACCAGATGTGATGTAAACATCATCTTCTTGCAACATGTAAGGCAAATCTTGGGACAAATATTCTGCCACTGATCTGCTTCCAAAACCAAATATTTACACATATGCATCACCTTCTTTAACGTTAAACTGTATATACATGCAAGGGACTCAATTAAAAAAGAAAAAGACAAAGAAGAAAATAGAACAAACAGATAAATGATTACTTTCTGGTTTGAGGGAGGCCAACAGTAGGAGAATAGCCATTGAATTTAGCAGAATGCAGAGCTTCAGAAACAGCTTGTTGAGCAGCAAAAGTAGTGTGGAAGCAGGAATAAGCAGTAGGGTCTCCCATTCCCAAAGAAATCACTGTTTTGCACCCATTTGTATTGACCATTAGCTCTCCAAGAATCCCTTTTATGCTAAGCGTTCCAATCTCTTCACTTTCAACATCCATTTTAACTTGGCATGCAACAATCCATTTGCGAATTCAGCCTTTATTAATTTAAAAAGGGAATGATATGGAGCAATTTTAATGCATACGGCCTAAATACTTAAGGAAATTAGGAAAGTGGAGCAAGCAACAGTTACGTATGCTGCACGGGCACATTACAAGTTAGAACTTCTGTTTGTTAGTATCTTGAAATTATCCTTTACTTTACTAGAGTAATAGTTACATATATCACGAATCTGAAAGAAAATCACAAGATCAGAGCATATATATAAGTTAAAAGAAGGTGATTAGGTGCGTGACGCTATTCAATTAGCTAGGGAAGTGATAATCCATATATGTATGTTTTCGTTATGGATTGGGAGTGATAGCGAACTCTAATTATATTATGAGCTGTACATGCTAGCTAGCTTTCAATAAATTATTACAACCTTCTTAGATGACATGCATTTATTAAAATAAACTATCTCAAAAATAGTACACAACTAATTTCATATAATTAATATAGTTGTCTATATTATAGTATTACTCATATATTTTTTGTTTCTATCTGGGTAATAGGTGGAATGATGAGGTGGTCCGTTTCCTGACCGATCCAAGAGAGGCCGGGCCGGGTTGAACCGAGGGGGCCCATAATGGAAATTGGGCTTAAGCCCACTAATGTTTTCTTACCGGTAGCTCTTATTATTGGGCTTATATGCATTCGATTGTATGATATGCAATTTTGGAGACCAGCCCTGAATATATCATATATAGATAATTTAAAAAAAATAATGTTAAATTTGTTTAAGATTGTATATATGGAACTTTAGAAGCATTGAATAAGTAGTAATTAAGAAAATAGTAGTAGTAATTTACTCTAGATATAGGTAGGTAGGTGGTAGTAAATCGTAAATAGTAAATAGTAAATAGGTAAATAAAAGAAAGGAAGAAAAGAAAGAAAGAGAGGCAGTTGGGGGATAGTGTGGTCCAATGGAGGATGGTATAGGTACATAGTGATGTGGGTTTTACTTTTACCAAAATTGCACGCCAACCCCTTCCTTCTCTTTCCCTCTCCCCTCTTTTTCATTCACTGTATTTTTGGGGCTCTGCTCTGCGTTTCCTCTCCCTCTCCCTTGAGGGCGGCGCGGCTGACGTCATCCCTCCTCATCACTCCCTCTATACACCTCTTACTTTTGGGTATTGTTTATTGTATAAATATTTACTCCATATATATACATATAACAGAGTAGGAGTATACTTTCTCATAATTATCACTGTCATCTCATCGCATTGCACTCCACTCCGTTGCATGGCAATTGGCAATAGCAATGGCATTTTGTATGCGACTAATAGCCACTTCACTCTGCCTCTACATACGCTAAAAACAAAATACAATAAACAAGAGTGACTACATCATATAAATATACATATACTTCTTCTTTTCTCACTGTGCTAACCCAAAGTCAACTATTGCTCACTTTTCGGATCAGATCGGATCATCCTTTTTCTTATTCCATCGACTTTTCCTATTCATTTTTTTTTTACCATTTTCCATTTTTACACTCTCAATTACTCGTGATTTACTTAAATATTACTTAATTAATCTTTATTTTTCTACGCTAGCAATATAGGCAACCAAATATGCACAAATATTCAAATACTACAAGTCGAATATAATACTCCCTCCGACCTATTCAAGATGATTTTTTTTTCCATCTTTGGTCAATTTCTTTATATAGTAATTTTTTTGTAATTTAAATGTATTGGGTAAATAAAAAAAATGGATTATCTTGTTCTGCATGTCAAAATGAAAATGAAGGAAGCAATCTTGAACGAGACATAAAGAAGGAGTATAATATAGGGAGAGGCTATGCATGCAGTTGCCAACATGCATCTACGTAGTTTCATAAATGCAGCCTAGGCTGCGTACTATTATCCTCTCTTGGAGTATTTACAAATTTACTTTTCACACACATATATATATTATTAAATTTTTTTTAGCTGATCATATTTAGAGCTAGCAAGGCTTAATATTGAAGGATGAGTACAAGCTGAAAAACGACATGCATGTACTATCCTTCGTTTTCAAATATTTAATAACCATCCATTCTAAGAATCGAATCACATTTATTAGCCAACCCAATCCCATTATTACATCCGGGAAATATGCACCAGAAACCTACACATGCATGCCATTCCATGCCATGCACCATTTAATACATTCCATTACATAATACTGCCAACATGCATCACTACTCAACTCCCTTGATGATATTTCATTTATTACATTACTATCATATTTTTGCCCTTTTGCCCTATATTATATATCTATTTTTTTAAAATGATAAACAATCCCTCATATTTACAAATAATTCTGTCAATTTAAGAGGGGTCACATGTCAAAAAAAAAAGTTGTCATTTATTGAAGATGGAAAAGAAAGGTAAATCATCTAAAAGCAGTGGGGCAGATATTTGGAGTCTTTTGGCCTTATATGGCAACTATTTAGCTAGTTATTGCTCCATGTGAAAAAGTATTGTTGCTATAAACAATTGCCCAAGTACGAATCACACAAAATAAATCCAACCACACTCTCATATATGAAATACAAGAACCACTAATAATTAATTAATTCACAAATTCAATACTAATTAGTGATCAAAACAATAAAACTATATTAGAGCTTGCTTTTTATCTATTTTGAAAGGAGTAGGTGTGTGAATAATAAAAGCATGCAATAGTAGTATTAGTAGAAGGGTAATAGTGGGAAGGATGGGGGAAGGTATGATTTGATGTAAAGGCTGCTGCTGGAAATGTGAAAATGCAAAGATGACGATTGACGCCTACTCATACACACACACATATACATATATAGATGTTTGGATGTGATGTGTGATGAGAAACATGCATGACATCCATATCACTTCCTCTGTTTATATAAATCTTTCTCTTACATTTCTTAATTAATACTCCTGTATTATATTCATGTTCATGTTTAAATATTGATATTCATAATTTATATTGCACCCCAACCAGGCAACTAGTACGTACTCTTTGTTTAGTTCAGCTATTCCCAGTTTTCCTTCCCCACCACCCAACCACCTGAGAGTAAATTAAGCATAGCTAAGTAATTTGGTGTGCTGTACATATAGCAAAAAGTGTACAAAACCCTAACATTTTATATTATATACAATGAATGTTTTCTTTACTCAGTCTTGTATTTAGTCATGTGAAAGTAAACATTAAGGGTATGTTTGGTTTATAAGATTATATAGTATCAAGATTCAATCTTTCAAGATAGAAGTTATCTCTAGGGATAAGTCAAGACTTAAAATCATAGAATTTAGCTATCCTAGATTTAATCTTACCAACCAAACACTTCCTAAGATATTTAGATGAATGCTTATGTATAGGAAAACAAATAGTATGATACGTCAACATCTCTGATCTGAGATCACTAATACAATAGCAGTTATTTTGCCATAATATGCAAGTGAAATATTTTCAGAATCAAAATAATTTTACTAATAATTAATACATCAAATTAATTACAAATCCACATCGATATTTCATATAAATCCAATAATAACTGCTTTTAAGCAAGTGGTTTGTGGGCATTTGTTATACCCAATCTGAAGCAAGAAGATTAAATGGAAAGAACAATGGAAATAGATGGTGTAGGTTTGTTAATTTCATATCTTATAATTAAGTGCAGTATTATTTGCTGCATTGAAGAATGGTAGTGGTGTATTAATATGAGATGGTGAAACTTGAACTCTCTCTGCCACTAGAACAAATCATGATATCAAGCTCAATAGTAGGATTGTCTATTGTTAGTATTTGGCATTTATGAATTATGAATAGAAGAACATTCAAAATAAATTAAATTTTTAAAAAAATGGTTGGAAATTAACAAGGAACAACAGATAGCATGTGATGATGATGACAAGGTGAATCCAAAGCGGTGAGGAGAAGAAAATAAACATATTTTTAAAAGAAAAAGTAAAGAAAAGAAAAGAAAAGAAGAAAATGGATTTACCTTGTCTCTGTCCACACGATTATAATTTAATCTTGTACTGTGCTGACAGATGAGATATGGATCAGCTTTATCGATCTATGCTACTCTCTCTTTATCTCTCTATATCACTCTCTCCCTTTAATTAAACTACTTTCTGTTCTGTTCCTTTCCTTTCATTTTCTTCACTGACATAGGAATACCTGCACACTTCCTCACGCACGCACGCATATTCAAACTAATACAACTACATTCACCTCTATTATACTGCAATTACATTTGCTTTCCCTTTGTCCTTAAAACAAGTGCATGCATTCCCTAATCGATTAATTGGGCATGAGATGAATTAAACAAGAAAATTGGTTTTATTTCTATATATGGGATATATTTGGAGATGGTGAAAGTTTACATATGTGCTAGTATATGTAAAGAATATATATGATCATAGGGGAGTCTGCAGCTGTGTTCAGAATGGCAGATTTTTTCTTACCCATATCATGTACTCCTACCTTAGTATTATTATTTCGCCTTTTTCTCCTGCCACTTCTTGATTAATCAAATCCCCATGAAACCCAATGGCATTTACCCCCTCTCCTCTCCTCTCTCTTTCTTCTCTCCCCCAATCCCCTCTCCCTCTCTCAAGTCCCAACCCTTGTTTTCTTGCAACAGACACCTGTATAAATAGCCCAAATAGTTTTAAGTTGAAAGCTGAAAGCTAGCTATAGCCCTCCTTTAGAAATAAAATAGGGTTAGAAAGAAAGAAAAAAGAATGGTTTTTGTTTAGTGATTATTTGTTGTTGTCGTTGTGTATGAGAAATGGAGAGCAACTACGAAGCATTACCTCCTGGGTTCCGATTCCATCCCACCGACGAAGAGCTGATCACCTTCTACCTCCTGAAGAAGGTTCTGGATTCCAGCTTCTGCAGCAGAGCCATTGCTGAGGTGGATCTCAACAAATCCGAGCCGTGGCACCTCCCGTCGAAGGCAAAGATGGGGGAAAAGGAGTGGTACTTCTTCAGCCTTCGCGACCGGAAATACCCGACCGGGCTGAGGACGAACCGGGCCACCGAAGCCGGCTACTGGAAGGCGACCGGGAAAGATCGAGAGATTTACAGCACGAGAAGCTGCGCCCTTGTTGGGATGAAGAAAACCCTAGTTTTCTACCGTGGGAGAGCTCCTAAAGGAGAGAAAACTAACTGGGTCATGCATGAGTATCGCCTCCAAGGCAACTTTGCTTACCACTACTTTTCCCCTAATTCCAAGGTTTAGAAACCCTTCTCCTTTCTTTTCTTTTATTTTTTCTGTATCATTTTATCCCAATTTGCTGCTTTTAATTAATGTCACGGTGCATGGTTTATTATCTTGTGCAGAACCCTCTTCTCTTTTTTGTTCAATTATTATGATGTGCATCACATCATGAAAGCATGAAAGCGAAGTGACCTTCTCATGTCTTGATTACTGTCTAATTGGAGCTATTGATATTTATATCCTATTCTTAATGATCATAAAGCAGCCCAGTTATTATTGTCATGGAACACGTTTTTGATTGACAAAGTCGCGATGTCTTATCGCTTTCTTGAGTTTTTTTTGCATTTACATTATTGAGTAGCTTTAGATGTTATCGTACAATATTTGATTCATAATTAATGTTTTAGGGCGAATGGGTAATTTCCCGCGTCTTTCAAAAGAGCGGCGCCGTTGTTGGCGGCGGTAAGAAGCGGCCGGCGTCAAACCCCGAAGTTAGTTCGCCTTCTTTATCATCGGCGTCACTACCGGCGCTTCTTGAGCCTTCCACGGCCTCCACCGACCGTGAGAGTTGCTCCTACGACGGCGGTGTTGCCGCCGCCAAGGAGCACGTGCCCTGTTTCTCCACCACCGGTTTCGGTCATGGCTCTCTCTTCGAGCTTCAGCCACCGCCACCGCTGTCTCCTCTGGTTCAAGATCCGTCGTCGTTTGCTTCTTATTGTTCGAGGCACAACCTCGGAGTGTCAGCCTTCCCGAGCCTCAGGTCACTCCAGGAGAATCTGCACATGCCCTTCTTTTTCTCCACGGGGGCTCCGCCTCCGCTTCAAGGCGGCGCCGATCATATGTGCGCCTATGGAAACGCTGGGCAGTGGGGTGCTGTGGCTGAGACTCAGAAAGTGGAGGCGAGTGAACTTGATTGCATGTGGTCTTGATGATACGCAGGAAGCTTTGCGTCGTCCTTATCACTGTTAATTACTTCAGTTATTAATTTGTTAGTGCTTTAGAGTTTGCTTCTAGTCTGTTTTATGACTTTTAACCAATCATGGTTAAGTTGTTATATTATGTATTTCTCAATTAGTTATTAATCTGTTGTGCACTTATTTTGAAATTGTCTCAATCGGAATCTATGAGTTTAATTAATGCATGCCTCTTGAGTTGATCATGCTGTCAATTGATTCACAATTTAGGATCCAGCATTTATGCGATCCCTATTTAACATCCCAAATCTATGTATATTAATAGAGTATTAATTAATATAATTAACTCTTTGTGGGGCTTGTACACAGTACACGTAATTATTTTCTGTTAATTATTTGCCTTTAATTATACTACTACGTAGCCTTTTTAATATATAATTTAAAAAATCTATTATTGGATCGGTAACAAATTGTAATTAATTGTTTGGTAGCATCTTTATAAATTGTAGTACTAAATAACATTTTAACATCATAAATTCCATTTAAAGTTAATAATTCAAGACTAGTTTTGAAGAATTACTAATACTATTTGAGAGGTAGGATTCATAATAAACAATATTTCTTCAGAAGAATAAATTAAAATATATGCATTTAAATCTTTTCCTCAAATACCCACAAACAGTATACATGTCTAGTATAATTTATTTGTAATAACATGATAAAAATTTAATCTTTCTTTACAAACGCCAACGAAATCGAATGATCGGTTCTCTACATTCCAAAAATGGGTTTTTATGAAATCAATTTCCCAAAACAATTAAACTCGACGATAGTTTTATTCTCATGCATACCCACAGTATCCATACTCACACTTGACCCCTTTAGAGCACTTTTTACCGCACTTGCCACAATTAGTGGTGCTGTACAAAACGTTCTTGCAAACGCCGCCGCAGCACCGCTCCCCAAACTGACACCGGTGGCCGCACAAACCGCAGTTGTTGCGGTCACCGAGCACATTCCGGCAGTGCTTCTTGCAGCAGTAGAGAATGCTGGTCCCGTTGTTCGCCGACACCCCATTGCACACGTAACGGTTTGCTTTGGCGTCGCAGGTCGTGCCTTTCTTGATTGTCTTGATGACGGATGTCAAGAATCGGGATCCTCTCGCACTGCTGGTGCCGGGAACTGGGTCGAGAATGTAGTCTTCGCCATCGTCTTCTTCGTCTGTGAAGGATAGGGCTGTGTGGAGATGTAGGGAGAGTAGGAGAAGTAGAAGGAGGGAGAGAATGGTAATAGGGTTGAGCATTAGGGTTTTGGCCATTGTTTCTCTATTGTATTTGGTGTTTGAGTGGAATGAAATGGAGGAGACGGTTATGAGGGTTTTAAATAAGTGGTTTTTTCTACGCAACTAATTAGAAGGCCACTTGTTTTATTCGACATGCATGTTACCGTAAAAAGTCTAGATTCTTGGCCTAATTTTTTCAATTTTATATGAATGCATGGACTATAAGAATGAACTCTAATTCTTTATTTTTAAAATTGGTTGACTAACAAATTACGATGACTTATTCGAATTTAAACCAGTTTAGTGAAGTTGGAAATAGGCTTTGTCGATCGTGAGAAGATTCTAATTTTTACAAATATACTCCCTCCGTCCCACTAAATTAGACCCATTTGAAAAGTAGATGAGTGTATTATTTTAATACAAATGGGTCTAATTTAGTGGGACGGAGGGAGTATATAGTATAGGGTATAGCTGTATATATCAAATGGCTATTTAATTTTCTTTTTTGTTCTATATATTGTGATTAGGTTGTTGCAAGTACCCGCTGTAATTGAGTGGACATGAGTAGCTCGACGTAAATTTTTTAGATATTTTCCTAGATAATCCGACATGCATTTATCAACCAATTATTATATGGGAAAGTAGTAATTTGAGTGTGACAATGAACTAGGTGAAATTAATATGATATGTTGAGATTAAATTTATAAGCAGATAGGTAAGAGCGGTTTTAAGAAGAGATAAGTAGCTAGCTAAGATTAAGAACACTAATTGGTTGATTCTTAATTAGGGCTTAATTAATTATGCACGAGGACACGATCCCCTTTTTCCGCCGCATGAATCGAAGTGGCTAGCTGCAGACGACATTTCATATCTCACTACTTCACATGATTATATATAGATCCTTTTATATAATTATAATTATAATTATTTCACTTTTCATTTATACATATAACGAATGTTTAAATTATATAATAGTTGAAATATATTAAAATAATACAATCTAATAGAGATTAATAATCCATAATTTCTCAGTAGTTACCTCTTGTCAAAGAAACAAATTTATAGAACGTGGATTGTAGTATAATATCATGTAATTAATTCAATCGCTAAAGTGACTTTTCAATCTTCCAATAACTATTTCAAAAAAAAAAAAAAAACTTTTAACAAAATAATTTGATTCAACATGACCCCACCGGCCAAACAAAATAAAAAAAGAAAGAAAAAAACAAGAATAAGAAAGTAAACGATAATGGGATTTGACTTTATAAATTGGCGTGTTGACTTGCTACTATTTTGTTCTTGAGTTGGCACTTGTGCTTGTGCTTGTGCTGCTCTTTTAATTTACTCTGCCGTCGTTCACGCTTATATAGATCGACAAAGCTTAATTAATTGGTAATCCCAAATTGAATTGCTTAATTATTAATCTTTAATATTATATCCAACACAATATTTGTTCCTCTCCTCATTTGGTAATCTCATTAACCACTCAATATCATTTGCAGGAATATAACTGCAAAATTCTAACTTATGGGTCTTGGTTGTTGTTAAGCATTTAAAAATTAAACAATGTAGCACTTAATTAACGCAATAATTAAACTAAAATCCACTTGCAAGTTGAAAATGAGCTTTGCCTGAATAGAATATGATTAAAGCATAAAATATATAATGTGTAGTTCGATTTTCATATATATACAAAAGTTTGGGAGTTCAATTGTCCTAATATTGGCCTATGCAGTGTCTGAAATGTTTGTGATATATATAAATGCAGAAAGCGCGTATTGTGATATACTGATATTACAAAATAATTAGAAATGCAATATAATTTTGTACTTAATGTACAGTATATGAACTAAGGTGAGTCAATTTTGACAAATCATAGATGAAGACAAATGAAATTAATGTAGTGTATTATTCTTTTCTCTAATTATTGGTAAAAGTACGGTTTAAGTCACCTTCGCAGAACATCAATTTCTACTCACACTTGCATTATAATTATATTATTATTCATTTCCTTTCATACTAACATATTCTCCTTTTCTAATATTATTAAATGATATTGATTATATACATGACTTTCACATTAATATTGATTAACAAACATATAGTTAATTAATCTATATAAATCCAATAGTATTAGGAAATTAAGATTGCCTCACTGTAATGACCTCTTTAGCTAGGATTCTTTTAAGGTTTAATCGTATTATATATATCACCAACAAGTATATGTTTAATGATGAATATTTCTCTCATTAATTATCTTTTTGTAATTATAAAATATTTTTCTTGTAAATTGTCCCACAAATCCAAATATGAAAATAAAAATCACCCAATGCTCCAATGCTAAGAGGTAGACCAATCATAGTGTTCGGGCAGTATTTACTATTTAGGACAATATACTTTTGGGCCGGGCCATCCTGTGTGTGGGCCAGTATGATAATTTTCAGTAAAAATCTTGTTGGGCTTTGAAATGTTCTATTCGGGCTATCCAGATCCACATCAGCTTAAGCTTACATCAAACCCCAATGATTTTGATAAATTATGCTTCATCAATTATCATATAGAATATATCTCCACCTTTTCACGAAATAACACTAAAATTATGCATGATTCATTTTTGTTGGGCATTGTTATTATTAAAAAAGAAATAGAGGTAGCAAAGACTATGAAGAACGATGTCTTAGAATAGTGGAAACATAAGTTGTGGGGAAGTGAGAGCGTGGGAACTAGTCAGAATGAGCAGAAGGCCGAGAAAGGAAAAGAGTAGTTAGTTAGGGATGGGAGAAAAGAGAAATTTTTGTTATGGGATACAAAAATCATACCATACCATGATCGATGTTGGACTAGCATGGCATGGGCTTTCTAATTATTGTACTCCACTAATAATTGAAAATATGAGATACACTCACCAGAGATTGAGCTCGACTTGTTTAAATAAGGTTTTCAAGTTCGATTTGAACTTGACTTGCCATCAACTGACTCGTATGTTATTCGACAACATAATTTCTTGAATTCGACTTGTTTGCCGTATTAATAATTTTTGAGCTTGAACTCGTTAAAAACTCGTTTTATTTTTGTATCATTTGATGCATCCAGCTTTGTGTTGTGGATCGCAATTGAACGCTTGTGAATAAACAAACTTAAACATCCTGATAAGCTCAACAAATCAAGCAATTAGTAGCTCGAGGTCAGCTCCATAAAAATATCAAGCCAAAAAATTCGCCTATAAAGTGTGTTTAGTAATACTATGATTGTAAGAAGGAAATGAGAAACAAAGTGTCCTAAAAAAATCCAAAATTTGCTCTTGTCCGCTCATACGTAGAGAATGCGGGAGCAAAAAGCGGGATCTCTTACCCATTCATATTCACCTTATTATATATATATAGCTGCTCTCCGTCTTCACCTTGGCTTGGCTACCCATTTAATTTCAATTTTCCTCAACCTCGCCACAGCAAGGCTGAGGAAATTCCATCTACTTAATCGAAATTAAAACCCTCGATTAACAACGATGGCTTCCAGAACGGGCCTCTTTCTCCTAATAATCCTCTCCATTTCCGCCATGGCCACGGCGGCGGCGAGCTCCAATTCCACCATGTACACGGCGGCGATGATTGAGGCCGACGGCCACGGCCTGGTGGGAGACGTCATCGACGAGGCCGACGAAATGATGTTTGACTCCGACATCGCGCGCCGCCAGCTAGGCCACGCCGGCTACCTCAGCTACGGCGCACTCAGCCGCAACAATGTGCCCTGCGGGAAGCGCGGCAGATCCTACTACAACTGCCGCGGCCATGAACGCGCCAACCCCTACACGCGCGGCTGCACTAGGGCCACCGCCTGTGCCAGAACTACCCGTTGAGCTCTCCGCCGCCGCCTTCGCCTTTATATATGCATGAGGGGTTATTATGCCATTTTAATATTTTCACTTAACTCTATTTATGTCGTCGCCCTCTATGTATTCATGCACATTTAGTGGTTATTTAATTACTTCTTGTATCTCCCACTAATTTACTTTATCTCGCAGTATATATTATATATATACATACTACTATAAAAAGGAAAAATGCATGAGCACTAATGCATGCAAATGCTAAGCTTGCTATTCAACATATGTTTCTCGTTATAGAAAAAGAAATGATATTAACACACTAGTGGGGCAACACAGAGGTCCACTCCTGTTTACAGAATCAACAGCTATGTTTAAGCTACGATATAAAGTAAATTTAGGCGATGGATGAAAAGAGAAGATATGTTTAATTCAAAGTGATCTGGCAACAGTTTTGAACTCGTTCAAGCAGGAATGCAGCATTTTCTGTCGCTTCTGCAGTGATTGCTTCTCATTTTGGAGCATATCAATTGCTTCTGGTGCAATGAACATGTCCATGAACTTCACATCACTCACTGCGAACAAATCCAATCCCAGCGCTACCATAAGCCTCTCGCGGCTGCATTGCACCAAAGAAGCACATTTAAATCCAGATAATTCTCGAGCATTTTGAGTATGTAGTAAAAATATAAGGTTTAGTAAGCAAGGTACCATGGTGTCAAGAATCCTGAGTTCAAACTTGAGGCAACGCCCCTCTCCACCAGAACTTCACGAATTGCAGCAAAGTGTTGTGCGGCAGATGAACATATCTCGGTGTAAGCTGATCCTGGTCTTGGATTCTGGGTTCTCAAGTGATCCGGGTTCTTGTTATTGCCTGCGATTCTTGGATGCCGTTTTCGAGCTCCAGCTTCAACAAAATTACCGTGTTCTTTCTTTACCAGGTTGTTTCCATCACTCTGTTGATCGGGTGATGGGGTCTCGGGCACAGTCATCTGGCATTCTCTGAGAGCTTCTCTAGATTCCACCCCTTTTCCTGGTGTAGTCTCGTCTTTCCTTGGGGGGATGTTTTCTTGCTCGTCAATGATTTCACGCGGGACTATATGCCCTCCGTCTGACAGATCAAGAGCAAATGATCTAGTCGGGATTTGATTTGAACGGTAAACTGAGTTTACACCTGAACTGAAACTCCCATGGATGTCATTCTCATAGCAAACCAGAGAGTACGGACTTGTAACCGAATCAAGATGGTGTCGAACCACTTGCTTGCATTGCTTGGAGAGATCCTTTATGAAGCTGTAGTAAGAGTGTCTCAAAGCAGCCAAGAAAGCAACAAACCCGTCCATGTCTCCACCTCGCTGACCGCCTTAACAGAATGAATGACTAATCAGCTCAAATTAGATTTAAGCTCTTAATTCCTCTAAGTGACCATTAGAATAGACTTGCCATTAAGAAACTACGAACTGATAAATTTATACAGTTCTGAACTCACTTGCTGTGTGACCATGGAGATTTTTCTCAATGGCAATATCAAAGAGATTGCATAAGACATAACTAAGTCGGTCACATGCTGTGTCCAGAAGAGGAGCAAGCCAGGACCTAGCTGCAGTACGAGCAATCTCTGCAGCAGCCTCTGAAACTCCTCTGTTACCGCTCCGGCCAGCATGTGCAAGTAAGATATTTGCCACCTGCGCGATAAACCAGGAAAGGAATTCTTAGCATCTATGTTTTACTTGATAACCATCAAACCTTGGTGATATGCACCTTCTCTCTTGACACGACAGGGCATTCCACGGAATAAGTGGCCATGCGAAACTCGTGGATAACTCTCTCGAACGCAGCACCACCATAAAGACGAAGACTTGAATTGGGAGGCTTTGTATCTATGCTAACACCAGGCCAACCACCAATACCACTCTCCAGTTTTTCCTCTTCTGTTGTTTTCCCCCATTGCTCCGGTGCAGGATCAGCTGCTCCATTAAGAAGTGATTCCTTCAAGTGTAACAATAAATATAAATCACAATTGCAAATAGCACAACATCAGAGCACTGAGGCTCAAATTACATAAATATAAATCACAATTGCAATATACACCAGATGGTTGCACAGAGATGCAGTATGCAGCATGGCAGACCGGCGAAGAAGTTCGACATTAGAAGTTGCCTGTAATTTGCCCTCCGTTCTGGTCAAATCAGCAGTTACCTCACTACAGCGTTCTTCTAGTAAGGCCAATGTGGCAGGGGCAGCCTCTTTATACTTCTTCTGCAGTTCAGATTCTAAATAATCTCTAAGGCAACCAAAACCTATATAGGATCTATACTTGTCTTCATCGAATCCACCTTTGACTGCATCACGTAAATGGCGTATCACTTCTGTATCTACCTGAGCTATTTGCCTCCGGAACTCGTCATTGGTAACTATACTTCTATCCTTTGGAAGTGCAACAAAAAAAGGTCTTGTGTTCTCTCCAAGGTACCCGCTTGCACTCAGATAGCGATCCACTTCCCAACGATCAGTGAACTCCTGAAAATTTGAACTTTTAACTAATTACAACAATGATAATATTTTTCTCAAGTTATCAACAAAAGTTGCTAAAAATGAAGTAAGGTCAGAACAAAACTTGACTAATTCAAGACATGGAATTAAAGCAAACTATCTCTAAAACTAATCCCGAAATATAAAAAAGCCTACCTTGAGTCGGTTATCAAACTTGGATACAACAATGATTGTCCGTTTAAAAGTTGGATCTAGTTCGCGTATAGCATCCAACCACAAAGACGAACACCATTCAACACTACTCTGTTGAAGAAATAGAAGAAGGCGGTGAGGTGGACTAGCCAAGGACTTGACCATCGACAAAATTTCATCCGGTGTGCTCTCCGGTTCACCCTTCTTTGCCTGTTAATCCAAATCACAGAATAAGTTGGAACTAGCAACAAAGATAGAACCTTTAACCTCTTCATAGTGATATTCAAGTTTCCGCATGTACCTTGAGCACAAATCCGGGAGTATCTATAATGGTTAGATTAGGGCAATGTGCATATTCCACTCTCATAATAATGGGCTTAGGTGAAACTGCAGTTTTTGTCTCCCTCAAAAGTGCTTCAGTGCGAGATTTTATGGTGTCTGCAATAGCTGTAGATGATACAATTGCATTCCCGTATTCTTCAGAATCCTCCTCCTGCTCCAGTAATCAAATTAGTTCCCTCTATATTGAGATACTCACATGCTCAGTAGCTAATGATATGACCAGATTGGGAATGAATCGAATGATATCAAGTCAGCGTATTGAAGCATCAGAAATTCAATCCAAAAATATAAAAAAGATATATCATTAGCTCAAATTCAAAATGACCACTCGCTATGCTCAATCGATGTAATAAGATAACAAATCTGCGAATCAAAATGAAATAAATGTATAGGACCTGAAATCGGCAGCGGGGCTCAAGCGCATTGGGGTCGTGAACCATCTGTAAAATGAGAGGCCGTCGGGTACCCATTTCGACTTCACGCACGTTGAAGCGGAAGCCTAGCAGCGCTTCCAGCAGCGAGCTCTTTCCGTCGGACTGCCCGCCCAGCGCCACAATCTCCGGGATCGGAAGCTTCTCTCCGAAGGCGACGGCGGCTGCCTGCAGACGGTTGTAGGCCTCGAATCTCCGTTTGTTCGAAGAATCCATCGCTTTGTGTTTTCTGGAAGCCGATGAGGGCGTCTTCGAGGGTGTAGTGAGGATATCGCCGCTGCTGTTGGTGGCCATTGCTGCGGAATTTGTACTGGTGATGAGGGAGATATGAGAATCTGAGAATGGTTGTTTCAATTTTGAATTTCGTGGGTTCAGCGCCTTTCTAAAGATGGGTTTTTTATGCCTTTGTTTTTTAGAGTTTAAATTAGGTATTTATTAAAATAAAAATAAAAATACAAAACGACGACATATTATAAAATAAAGAAAACCCTAAACCCTAAACCTGTCGGTGTAGCTGCTGCTGCTTCTTCTTCTTCCTACCTCCGAATTCAATTCGATTCTCTGGGAGTAGCGATTATGGGAAAGAAAAAGCAGAAGATAGTATTGCCGCCGGAGCTTCCGCCTGAAGTTCCTGATGGAGAAATTGAAGTTTCCGATGAGGATTTGGAGTTCGTCAACAAGCATTCAGATTACGCTCGATTCATTTCCCAGATTGACACTCCTTCCATCACCAGGTAAGCTCTATTCTATGCTGTGCTTATCAGTATTTATGCTATGATAAATGTTCCACAATCATGCTCTTTTCTTTTGGGGTGTGAAAATCAGGCATGTCAGCCGAGTGGCTGATGCGAATGAAGGTGCTTTGGAATTGTTATACGAGAAGAAGATGAGAAAGAAACTGGAAAATAAAGAGAAAGAAGGAAGCACATTGGAGGTTGATCCCATTGATGCACTTCCGTTGAAGACACCGGATGGACAGTTGTACTATCGAAGAGGTGTTTTTTTTTTATCTTGTAAACTACTTCCATTTGAAAAAAGATGATAATTATAATATGCAGCAGTAATTGAATAAAAATCGGTTTTTTATAGCCACAAAGGAGCCAAAAGATGTTGAAGTGGAGTCGAAAAATGGTGTATCTGTCAGTAATGATCCGGTTGTGGTGAAGCCAACAAAACCAGAGAAACGCTTAAAGATAAAGAAATTAAGGAAAGAGGCAAAGAAACAAGCTAAGGAGGAGGAAGAAGTAGAGCAAACACCTCAGGCAGAAGTATTGGTGCGTGCCTTTATGATGATTTTTTTGTTCTGTTTTGGCAGAGTTGGCATGTGGTGCCGATTGTTTGAGTTAAAAATAAAATTGAAAAGAGCCAGAAGATAATTATGATCTTCCAAGTTATTTATCAGTTGTTGTTCCTTCATAATACAATATATCTATGATATAGGATGAAGTGAAAAAAGACCTAACAGCTGAAGAAGCTAAGGAGAAGAAGATATATAAGTTTGCTGAGTTGGGTACCACTCTACTTGCTGATCCAGAGTCAAATATTAAACATATAAAAGAGATGCTGGAAATTTCAAAGGATGGAGACAGTGCCATTGTTATACTTGGGCTTAAATCTTTGTTGGCTGTCTTCAAAGATATAATTCCAGGGTGAGCATGTTTAGTCAAACTTAATCTTCCTTTTGTCCATCACCGTTTGTGTATCATAGGTGTTAACTTTTTCTTTTTTCAATTGGTGCAGCTACCGGATCAGGCTGCCTACTGAAAAGGAACAAGAGATGAAGGTTTCAAAGGCTGTTAAGAAAACACGATTTTATGAGTACACACTGTTGACAGCATACAAGGTTATACTGACAATCTTTTGTCTCCATAGCTTGCTAAATACATTTCTATGACTTTTTAGTAAATCTTTTCCCTGACTGCCTCAAAACAACACTCTTTCTGACTTTGCATCTTTGTAACCATTATCAGGCTTATGTTCAGAAGTTGGTAGCACTGCAACAGCAGACTGTATACCAGCGGGTTGCCACTCGTTGTTTATGTACTTTGCTTGCAGCAGTGCCACACTTCAACTTTCGTGAGAGCTTATTGGCTGCTGTTGTCAAAGATATAAGCTCCGAAGATGATGTTGTAAGGTAGTTAGGATTATTTCTCTCTTCTAAAGTTCTAGTTTTTATTGGATCAATATAGTTGCATTAATATTCATAATGATTCATTATTGCAAGTAGCTTCCTTTCCTTTCTAGGTTATTTGTGTGAGTTTCTGTTTTTTTTTTCACATGACCAACCTCTTGGCAGTTTCTGTCATTCCTCGAGATATTGGAAATTGCTAACCATTACTTTTTTTTTGTACTTATATATATTTGCCTTGTACTCAGTTATTTCATTTTCTAACTTGCCACAGCTGTGATAAATGGTGGAATGACATTATTCTTGATTTTGACAGAAAACTTTGTTGCACAACTGTGAAAGCACTTTTCACTGACGAGGGGAAACATGGTGGTGAGGCTACTGTTGAGGCTGTTAAAAAGATTGCAGACCTTGTAAAAATGCACAACTGCCAACTGCATCCAGATTCTATAGAAGTAATAAGTTTCTCTGTTTTCTTGTTATTAATGTGTCCATGCTGTCAAATATGTTTTCTATACTATCTTGTATATGTTGACCCGGACACTTAAAATCCTTTAGTTAAAACAAGAACAAAGGAGCACAAACAATTTAACAGCACTTTGATGAGAATGAACTATCCTGCCATATGGATGTCTTTGCTTTTGTTATTTATTAATATTATTCAGTAACAGTTAGTTACGAGTCCTGATAATGAACTCTGATTATCATGTAACATTGTAGGTTTTCTTGTCACTGTCATTTGATGAGGATCTTGGAAAACCAGAGAGATCGGATATGGATAAAAAAGCCAAATACAAAAAATTTAAGAAGAGAAAAGGCTCAGATGAGTCAAATCAAACTGCTGACAATGACAAGAGGAAAACTCGGAAGGAGATGCTGTTAAGGACTAAAGAAGAGGTATTTAGCTCACTTTCAAGTGTTAGGTGCTTGTTAGTTATGATATTTACACTTGGAGACATTGCAGGTAAATGCAGATTACAAAGCTCTTTCATCTGATCAAGATCCTCAAGAGCGAAGAAAGATGCAGTCCAAGACGCTCTCAGCTGTATTTCAGACATTCTTCCGTGTCTTAAAGCACACTGTAGAGCAAATGTGCGTATACTGTCTTGAGAGATGGACACAAAGTTTAGGTTTTGAAGTTTATAGTTTTAACTATTTGTTAAATTAAGACAGCTGCTACTTCTCTTACTCCCCTTACTTCCGTTCATGTTTTGTTGCTCAGATCAAGAACCAGTCCAGTGTCTGGTAAATTTGGAAGCCATCCATTGCTCGCTCCTTGTTTGAATGGAATCGGAAAGTTCGCTCATCTAATTGACTTGGATTTTATGGCTGATCTCATGCAATGTCTGAGAAAACTTGCTGGGAACGGCACTAAATTAGGAGAGTCTTCTGAGAATTCTTCTTGTCAGTTAACAGTGTCAGAACGGTTACGGTGCTGCATTGTTGCTTTTAAAGTAATGAGGAACAATCTAGATGCTTTAAATGTTGATCTACAAGAGTTCTTCGTCCAGTTGTACAATCTGATACTGGAGTATCAGCCAGGACGGTGGGTGCATTAATAATAGTAAACGCCTCTTATTGTTAGTAGTTTAGAGAACAAGTATTCTAATCTGATATCTGTTTTTATGTGCTTTCTCCTTTGTTGATTTCCTTGTGCATGTTGTTCAACATGCCATGATAAAAGGATGCTCTCACAGAAAGAGTATCAATTCCATATTGGTTGCTGGTCATTATTTCTTTGCCGAGTGTGAATCTCTCGTGCTAGATCACTCAGAAGAATGTCTCTACTTCTCCTGTGACAATTTCGTCCTTTGAACTTTACCATTTGTATCTGAAACAGGGATGATGGGGAATTGTTGGCTGAAGCCATGAAGATAATGTTGTGTGATGAAAGACAGCATGATATGCAAAGAGCAGCTGCATTCATAAAGCGGTTAGCTACATTTTCGTTATGCTTCAGGTCGGCAGAGTCCATGGCTGGTGAGTTTCTTAACATTGAGAACTAATTCAACCACTACTCAGTGTTGGGTTCCATTATATGATTCATTTTCTGGAACAAATTGCAGCTTTGGTCACAGTGAAGCATCTTCTGATGAAGAATGTCAAATGCCGTAATCTGTTGGAAAACGACGCCGGAGGTGGATCTGTTGCTGGCGCCATCGCTGTAAGTCCTTCGTTCTCCTCCTCAGATGAAAGTCCCTTCCCTGGATGAATGTATTATCCTTAGCTTGGATTCTTTTTGGTTTAATTGCAGAAATTCCAACCTCAAGTGACAGACCCCAACCTTAGTGGAGCACTGGCTTCAGTCCTTTGGGAGCTTAATGTTCTAATGAAACACTACCATCCAACTGTTTCATCAATCGCCTCAACTCTCTCAACCATGAACACCACCAATAACCAGGTGCATCTTACCCATGCCTCCCCGCAACAAGCCTATGCGGAACTGTCACGGGAAAACGAGTCTATTGCTGCACCTAAAAACGTGAAAAGAGTTACAATCCACAAAAGGAAGGGAATCGACTCCACACCTGCCAAAGGTTCGGATCTCGTTGCCTTGGATGAAATTGATGAGAATGCAGTGAGAAGTAAACTCGCCTACCATTTCTCTTTGCTTCGTGACATCCAAGAAAACGAAAGGTTACGATCCGAGCTAGAGTGCACAATGTCTTCTCTCAATCTCTATGAGACCTACCGGAAACAACAGAAGAAGAGGAAAACAAAATAGCTACATGCATTTTCTTTACTGTTTTTGCAATAGCCAGTTTTATTAGTTTTCAATGGTTACTATCGTTTTCTTTCCCGATTTTTGTGTAGGAGAAACTTTAACTTTTATACTAACATTTTTATAAATTTCATCTTACAATCTGCAAAATTGTAAGTTGAGATTCGAATCATCACAAAAGTGAATTTCAATAGTTAAAATTATTATACTTTTTTCTATGTACTTTTTTTACTCAAAGTGAAGTGAGATCACATCACATGTAAAGAAAGGTGTGTATGTTTTCTTTCAGATTGAGAATCTTATATACCTTGACTTCTTCGAAAAGGTTTAGATTAATAATGAAACTTTCATTCTTAAAGATAAACGACATGTGGTGGAAGCGTAAATCAAGGCCAAATAATCAAGAAATTAGTGCCACCTCATCTCAAGAGAAAACCCTTAAAATTCATTGTGCTTCACACTTGATTTTTATTCATTATTTTATTTTAAGCCATCTAAAATTAATTAATCAAATCTTTTTTATTATTTTAGTAGAGGGTACTTTGATCATTGTTTTTTAGATCTTAATTACGATCATTACCTCAAACAGAATTCCTTATTGCAATCATTAGTGAAAGATTAGGAATTAAGCAACTTAAATCGTTACTAATCTCGGTTAATAATTAATCGTTCTTGATTGACAGAAAATCATAAATTATTACAAAAATGAAAAATAAATATATCATGTGACATAGGGATTGTGGTTATGGATATGAAGATCTACTAAAATATTACAGGCTGTTGAGATATAACTTTCATTTTCAGTTATAGGTGGGAGTGGGTCTAAATTAACTTTAATAATTTATGGCTTCAACTGTTCTAAATCAAGTTATTGATTAATTACTTAATTGCAATCCAATATCATGTGGGACATCCTTCAAAAAAGCAGTATGCATATGAAGACGATTCCTTTCACCACTTGGCATGTTATATTGTAGATAATATTTTAGTTTTATTCTATATTTTCTAAGGCTAGAATGTGCAATAGATCAGTCCCAGTCTTGTGATAATTAATTTAATTATATTAGTTTGAAATGTCACTTATTTAATATAGGTATCTCCAATTAAACTACTATTTGTGTTGAAATTTATTAAGCAGTCTTCTAGGAATGTGAATAATTATATTGAGAGAATAATCTGATTCCATTGACCCTAATTATCACTTGATGAAACTTAAATCTGAAATAAAACTAAAAATACACTTAGAATCTTAATCCTACACTTATAGGAAGTATCACAACATGTTTGTACTTAGTCAAAGCATAACGAAACTCAACTCTGTTTTAAATGATGAACTTGTCTGAGAATTGAGAATATATAAAGTTAAATGATTTTATTTAATTTGAAAGTTAAACCAAATTTAGTGTGCATTTTGATGGAATTAACTTTTATATTAAAAACAAAGATTTAAGTTTATAGTGTTTGGGTGTGATGGCAATTGCATGGCTCCCAAAAATATTCATCTACAAAAAGTGCTTTTCATGTGACGAGACTACCCCTGTGCTGTTCACTTGTAATGACTATTATACCCCTCCATTTGGGAATCCGATGCTACCTCTCTCAGGCAATTAGGCGACGACGAAACTACCAGAAATCACGGGATATGCAGATGACGCCGTTACTTTCCGTTATCCACTATGTACGAACCGTACCGTTTAACTAACGTTTATACTTTTGTACCTTTCCGTATACTCACATGTATTGTTATACGGTGCACGCAACTTTCCTGGTGTACATTCCTTTCCTTTTTTTGCTTTTTAGACTCATTTTTTTTTTCATTCAATTTTTTTCTCGCCGGCGGCGACGATTCGAGCGATTCCGACGAAATTGGGTACAAATTTGAAATCGGAGGTGAAGAAAATAGATAATTACTTTTAATTAATCATATTTCTCAGTCATCACTTTCTACATCATCAGGCAAAAAAAAAACCTCCTTCCACAAAGCTCCTACTCTCTGCTTCTCCACTTTGTTCAAAACAAAGTATATACAATGGAGAAGCCGAAGAGAAAGAGGAAATGCTTCTTCCATGAGAAGGCAAAAAAAGGATGAAATTAAAAATATAAAATTATACCACAGCTCTAAAATCAGAAGAAATTTCCCTGGTCTATAGTATATTATTAACCCTCGCCGGCGCTACAACTCGTCGGCGAGCGCGTTGAGCAGCTCCTGCGCGTCAATCGCGTCTGCCGCGCCTATGCGGAGCGTCTCCAGCACGCGCTCGAAGAGGAATACATGGCAGGGGATACGCAGCACGCCTTTCTGCTCGTACCCATACTCCTGCGCCGATTTGTTCAACAGCATCACGAAGATCGGGTGATTCAACAGCTCCGCGCTGACGATGAACCGCTCCATCTCCTCGCCGACGTACACCGGGAGATGCCCCTCCGGAACTCCGCCGGAGCGCTTCCGCATCGACTCGGATGGACGCGCCGCCCTCGACTGCGACCTCAGCAGGCAGTACTGCGACGAGTCCCCGACTCTGGATAATCTTCTCATGAGCTTCTTCATGGTTTCCGAGATCTCGAAATGGAGAGAACGTGAAGTGCGTTTCTGTGAGGAAGAAAGAGAGAGAGAAAGTGAGGAGAGGTGGAAAAGATGAGGGTATAGAGAGAGGTAGTGTGGGGTATATATATTGGAGGCGAAGAGTGTACACAGAAAGGTACAGATGTGCGTACTTGGCAGGTACAATTATTGTTTCTTTTAATTTTTAATTTATTCACTTTTTTGCTTAATTAATTATTACAGATTTATAGTGGGTTTCTTTTTTTGCTTAATCAATATACAAAAATTGATTAAAGAAGTTTTATCATTAACAAAAATTAATTACTTTTCTTTTAATTAAACTGATTTTTATCTTCAAATTAACTAACAATTTATACAATCATCCACGATTTCAGGAGTATTGATTAATGAACACAATGTTGAGAGTTTTACAAGTAATGTGTCAATTTTTAATTAAAATTTGCCCCAACTTCCTGGATCGAAAATGTAGTCAATACACACACTCTTTGAATGAGCTTATGAAATTAAGACTTATATTATTATTAATTAAAGTTTCGTAATCCATAATTAAATCTTGATCAAGGGTCGCTGCCACATAAATAATTAAATTAGAAGAGTCCAAAATTACCGAACAGGGAAAAGTTGCATCATGCCCCAAAATATAAATTTAAATATATATAATATATATAAATGTGTCAATAGGTTTGAGATTATGACAACACATTCAAACAAGTAACCACTGCTCAAAATAAGATTTGTTTTTTAAATAAGCAGAATGAGTCTGTAATAAAGATCTAATGATTATGTGTCAGCATGTCTTAATATGGTAAGGGGTAAATAGAAATTTGATATGTAAATAATCCTTCAATAATCCCCAAAGAAAGTGCATAGATATTGGGATATAACTTAAATATCTGCCTTAGCTAGTTCATCTAATTAATTTAGCTTATAAATTGAGAACAATTATGGTTTTAGATTAAACTATTACACAATGTGTGAGAAAGCAGTGTTCTCAGCTCAATATATAATAAATAAATAAATAAGCAAGATTATTCTGACAGTTAAGCCTTGTGGGATTCTTGAGCTTCAAGAAATTTTCTACACTGAGTTCAGACCTAATACAAGTGTATTCACATTGGAAAATAGGCACAGGCACCGACTAAATTATTAATTAAATTATTAAATATTTAGTTATCCTCCTATTTAAAAATATGTAAATCAATGATTAGCATTATACACTACGTGGTGTAGAAGAACATAAGCAGGCTACATTTGGGGGAACTATATATATATATAATTAATTAATTATTACATGATTGAAGACGCGTATATGCACTGTAATTCCATATATAATTTTAAAAATACGAATATTGTTGTGTAGTATAATAAGTACATTGTTTATATTATTAAATTAAACTTGACGTCGTGAACACTAATTATGGAAGCTTCATATAATCATTATCCACTGCATTTGGAAATATATAAAATTCAAATTGAAAAAAATAGCTGTCATTAAATAAAAATATATGGAAGTTTAAGGTTCCTTCTTTTTACTAAGTTAATTTGCAAATTATGAATAACGGATGAATATATCCTTTATAAATTTATACCTCAACTATTCTGTTATTTATGTCATGTTTTAATTAAACTTGTAAGAATTTTTTAATCAAAATATAATATTAATATCGACATGGTGTACTAGTATTACTTTTTATTTTAATTATTTATGAAGGTTTTGGTTAACGTCCCTTTTAATTTGACGCTCTTGTACATACCTTTTTAAGTTTTCTTTATATATTTATAATTTATCATATAATATAGGCACATCCTTTTATCATGTCGATATAAGAATGAATTAATATGCTTTTAATTCAATTAATATATTTGTTTATCTAAAATGTTAGTGTGATTGCATGCACTGTAGTGTAGCTCGATTTCAAAAGTGAGTTGAGTTAGTAGCAGATCGATGCAAATTAATGATCCAACATACGTGTGGAAGTATCGATCAGCTGATGTTAGTGTTTCAAGTTGGTGTTAATAAGCTATCTTGACAAATTGTTTCAAGACATGTAACACAATACTTATGCACATGTTGAGGAGATATCAATACGCCGATCTGTCGGATTGATTTGTCTGCCGACTTAGTTGGATTTCAGTTATTTTGTTAGAATTAAATATTCCATATGTCATATCTTGTTAGACATTTTTAAAAACAGTTATATCTTGAATAACACACACAACACACATATGCAATCCGCATTCACTCGAGAGTGAGATAGAGTGAAACACAAGAAAAAAGAGAGTAATTTATTGAATATTTTTATTTGTAATCTTTGTTCATTTAATTTCTCTAGTGAACATGAGCTTGATTTTGAGTCTAATCACCTAATTTTTCATGTCTATTGTCATGGTTCTTTCTTGCGCAAATCTCAATTAATCAACAATAGAAAAATATCTAATAAATTAATCCAAATGGTGTGTTAATTAGGGTTATGGTATCTCCTTCCCAATATTTATGGTATTAATTATTGTTAATATTTATTTACACCAATACAGTTAGGATATGTGATGAAACATGAAAGTGATTGGGAAGATGAGGAGATATAGAGATAAGTTTGAAGGCTTTATAGGATAAAGAAGAAAAGCAACATTAATGATGTATTCATCTCGTTTGAAATCAACACATATATATCTCTTTTTCTAATCCACCTTTTGCTTTTCTTCCACTTTTTTGAAAAATAACAATGCTTTCAACTTAAAAACAAAAAGTAAAAAAGAAAAAGTTGGTAAGTGATAAAATTGCATGAAATAACAGAACAAAAATGTGACATGCAATTCCCATTTTCGTCTTCACGAGAAAAACGTAGGTTTGTTGTGCCATCATTTGAAAAAGTACCTTTTCTTATATATTTAGATATTATGTAATGCAATCCTATAAAAAAGAAAAAAAAAAGCACATGTGAAAATAAATATTTATGATTTTTCATGCACAAAACTCGTTATATAGATTTTCAAAAGATAATGACTATATTTCAATTATTTATGAATGCAAGATATATATATTATATTATACTACAGCAGACGATGTGACTTGCTGCATTTTATGGTATTTTGTTGCGTGGGAATTAATGTCTGCTTATGTTAGATTAATTAAACAAGCAAAATTTGGGAATTAGTTATAAATAAAAAAGAAATGAATAATTAAACAGTTAACCCCAAGTAATTAATTAATTAAGATTGATTATAGAAAAATTAAAGATGGAATAGGTTGGATGAAATTGGACAAAATGATTGGAGGTGGACGACAAGTAAACCCCACTATCTATGTGAAGAAGATATTCAAATCCTATTCACTGATAAATCATCCAACTTGCTAGCTAGTGGAATTCCATATTTGATTCCTTTATATAAATATAATTAATATATAAAATAAGTTATTATGGGTGGAAAAGGATCAAATTATTATGGTGCCTGTTACGCTCTCTATCTCGTTAATTATGGTAAAAAAAAATTAATAAAACACTTATAATTTTAATTAAACAGAACCATAAATAATGAAACGGAGATCGTTAATTATGGTAAAAAAAAATTAATAAAACACTTATAATTTTAATTAAACAGAACCATAAATAATGAAACGGAGAAGGGAGTACTATTTATAACATATATTTAAATTTATAATTTTACTTGAAGGCATCACAACTTTATCTAAAGTACTTCCTTTTGTTTTAGCATAAATGTTCTATATACATATCTTAGCTTCTTTCTTGTTATTAAATATAAAATTTGTCCGATAATGGCAGCACAATAAATTCACCTGCTCCTACTCAATCCAAATGCTTAAGAAGATATATAAACAGATAATTGGGTAATTCGTACCATGAAAAAAAATGACTAAAATTTATCCAATTTTGTTTTTAACTTTAGCCATTTTAAGCAATCAAAGTAGATTTTATCACGACAAATGTTTCACTACTTTAAGGCATAAAGTGGCAAAAACAAAAAAAAGATAAATTTACAATTTGAAACAAAATATCTCATAATCTAACACAACAGTATACAAGTTTTTAGATAAATATATGTACCATAAAATAACGCACGTCGCATTAGAGATGTTAATGACTAGTTTCCGTACGCCATTAATGAAAGTTTATTACATAATTTATCTTTCTTTAGCATAAAAAGAAGTTGACATGTGGTTAATTATATTTGAGAATATTCTGTATTAATGTGTGATGCTTATGAATTTGCGTTTGAATTTATGTTTAGCCTCTCCTGAGCCCTACACAGTTAGGCAGTGAGTAATTAATGAAGCTCAAGTCTTATTAACATTTAATTATGCCATCTCTACATATAGCTCATACTGACACGTAGCACGATTTTTTACATACGTACAAATTGCGATATTCTGTTAATTTCTATAAATTCCTCATGCATCTTCTTTGCTGCCACGCTACAGATAAATGTACAGATTGCAATCAGCAAATGACACAATAACAACCTTTTTGTAATATTATTCAAAATTCCCTAATTATATTTTCAAGGCAAAAAAATAAATAAATAAAGTAGTTGTAGTAGTATGAATTAATGATATTTATGGGGAGGATAGAGTCGTAGAGACTACAGCGTCGATAAATAAATTAATAAAGAAATACTAAAATATAATAGGGGAAATGTACGGCAATGTACAGAAGGGGGTGAGTTAGGGAAGTGGGGCCCATGAGGCCGTTGACGATGATGATGTGTCTGTAAGGGAATTTAAATTAACCGTCAGTGCCGTTTGCTTTTCTTCCATGTGCCGTACGGTCATGCCGTACACGCTTACCACCCACCCCGCCACCTCTTTTTTCATTTCTTTCTTTCTTTATTAATTAATTCTGAACAAAGAAAGTTAAGACGGAAGGCCCACTTGCGATGCACATGACATGGATTTCCACTAAGCGGTGGTGGGCCTTACTTGGCCCATTTTGCCAGTTCATAAATAAAAAAGGACAAAAAAATAAAATTAATTGGAGCCATTGAAAACTATTTTATCATTTTAATTTGTTATCTTCCTTCAGATACGTATATATTACACAAGTATATCAACAGTGACATCATTACAGAACATAACATGATATGTGCACGAGTAAAACATTATAGAATCTCAAGGTAGGAGAAACAAATTGAGGAAAGAGAGATATAGCCATCAATCGACCCTAAAAGGAAATATTAACCGTGGAGAAATGTTACACTCACTAGTAAAAGTTGGTAACACCACCGTACGAAAAATTTGGGTGGGCCCTAGAAAAGGGCCCGACGTTGAAATGTGGATGTTGATTTTGATTTTTAGTGTCTGATTTTGGCATCTGGAAAGTCTAGTCAAGCACTAATTTGGGTCTGATATTTTTAACTCTCTCTCTCTCTGTGACCCATCAATTTCTCCCGGGTTGACCCGTTTTTTCCTCTCTTTGCTCCCCCCTGCGTCATCATTTGTCATCACCGTTACTCCATTTACCATTTTATTTCATGTTACTTACATATATAAATTGCCCTATCTTGCCTTGCCCACTCCAATTTCATTAGTTATCTTAAATTACTGATTTTCTTATGATTCTAATATTATTATATGAAATTAATTATTATTTTTTGGAAGAATTCAATTTGTTTTTTAGGTGCGACTCTTCTTGCCTACTGCACCACGCACATTTGAGTGGAATAGAAGATTTGGCACGATTCTTTTAAAGCTGGGAAGTTTCGTGCATTACTTTTACATCATAAAAAATTTGTATCCTTTAATTTATTTTCCACTAAGCAACTATATTTTACCGATTTTTTTGGAGATTTTTTGTAGTACTAACCAGGAATTATTATTTTCTATAGGAATGATATATGACTATAGACTAGGGTCAATATGTTGATTAAGGGAAAAAAAAAAAAAAGTGGTGAAAAATAATGTTATATTTCTTTGGATTGATAAAAGAATGTGTTTGATGAAGAAAAACTAAGTTGAGACAAATCTTCCACCGCAATTTAATGCAGCGCAGATGGAGGGGTAGACAAGAAAATGCGTTGATATATAGTACAAAAATTTGTGTAGAATTTTCGGTTTGAATCTTCCACGTAAGTAGACATTTAAAAGCACGACAAATTTCTTGCCACTCAGGTTAGGTTAGATAATGACATGAACAATATCTTATTAAAATCCCATAATAACCAAAGGAACATTAACATTCTTTCTTTATTTTTCCTTCACGATTCACTTGATAAATTATTCTTGATTTTCTGAAATATGGAAAGGAAATATCATGCATTATATACTCAAATTAAAAGATTTTTTTTAATGTTTATTAATTATCATGTATATATTAAAATTTATATGTACAGTGCGATGAACTTAGCAGAAAGCTACAAAGGAAAGTCAGTGTGGTTGAACAAAATGGAGAGATGTGATTCTCGAAATGGGAAACTAAGAAGCCGACAACAAAGGGAGTTGAAAATTGGGAACCATAAATTCACGAGACATTTTAATTTATTATATTTACTTTTTTTTTGTTTGGAGGAATTCTGACTATACAAAGAAACAGCAGGTGATGATGGAGTTGTGGGGTTCAATAATATTTCAACACACCAAGAGCCAATTTGCTTAATTTTTGGCCTCCCTAGGTACAACAACGTACATATTTGACTACAACGTTTCAACTTAATATATATATGTGTGATTATTGCTTTTTACTAAATATGCACCTTTCTTTCTTCATCGACATATATGAGTGGGGTTGAGATTATTTTACTCAATTGTGTGTATAAATTAATTGATAAAATTACTAGTTGGTGAGTTGTGCGTGACATGGAATTGATATCATTGCGTCACACAATCTAATCTAATGGGATTAAAAAATTCTAGAGCAAGTGGCTGAATGAATCCTACACTCACAGAAACACAAAAGCCAATGACTTTTTTTCATTCTCTAATATATATTTTGGGCCTTTGTGGTATACTATTGGGCCAATAAATATTAAGTGGGCTTCTGTGTACGGCCCAGTATGAAATTAATCAAATTAAGAATCGCTTGTATCAAGATTGAAAAATCATATGATTTTGACCATGAGCAATAATCTGCTTGCAGTTGCAGGCATTAATTTAAGAATAATGATTTCATTAACTAAATTGTTCACATTGCAATAGCAAAACAGAGAGTTGTGCAATTTTCTTAAAACTAAAAACAATAGCTAGCAGCAGCAGCAGCAGATTACAGCAGCATAATCTTAATTGAAATTGAATAAAAATGACAAATATATAACTAAGTGCAGAGAACGAGCCTATTCAACATCAGCACACAGCAAGAGACGGAGAAGAAGAATAGCGTAACGAAATCCCGGGCCGACCATTTCCTGACGGGCTTTGATTCGACCCGCAAGCTCTTCGCCCGGCGGAGGGCGTCCACCTCCGTCAGCAGATCGAACTCCGCCCCCTTCCTCTTCAGCTCATCCACGCACTTCCCCAGCAGCTTCGAGTCCTCCTTCTCCCGATCCAGCATCTTCTCCAGATGCGATTCCACATCAGTCTTATACCGAATCGCCCAAATGAACCCTAGCGAGCAGATCAGCGAGCAGAGCGACGGGATCCACGACCTCCTGCAGAGGTGGGGCCCGATCTGGTTCCCCGCGGCGCCGAAGAGGAGGAGGAGCGCGGTGGAGTGGAATAGGAAGAAGAGACAGTAGAGGTGACTGATTTCCTTCCTCGTCGCGTCGATTTGGGTTTCCTTGAGAGAGAGGCGGTTGAGGATGAGCTCCTCCTCCTTCAGCCACTGCTTCAGCAGGAGCTTGTGCGTCGGATTCCCCGCGATCTGGTGGAGCGGGTGCAACGCCTTTGATTCCATTATTGATGATTTGCAGTTGTCGCCGTTTTCATCCCCCATTTATGCTACCTTTTTTCAAATCGATTCGTCAAGAGAGATAGAGAGATTTAGGAAAAACAGTGATGAGGGTGAACGTTTTTTCAATCGAACGGTCTTATTTCAAGTTTATTTTGAATTTGCAACGGTCGAATCTCGGGAGAGCGGGTCGGTGGCTTTTCTGTAATTTTCAAATTCGAAATATGGGTAAATACCAAATTAACGATTATTGACTTTCCTATAATTAATTTGTAAAAATGAAATAAAACTTATACTTTCTGAATACTTGTGCCCTCTTAGATGTGGTCATATTTTCTTAATGGGTCATCCAACCAAAAGTGCACATTTTTTAAAAAATGAAACAATTTTATCTTTAAAATACAATACTCTCACTTTTTTTTTAAAACACAACACTTTACTTTCTTTAACTCCATGCCGAATCCTTTGTGGCCGTATTTAGCGGGACGGGACGGAAGGAGTATTTGACAAAGTGTGAGATTATCTTATTAATTAATAGTTTGATATATATACAAGTATACAAGTGAAGGACCATTTCAAGAAGCCAGCTAGCATTAAGGTGATATGTCACTAGGAATTAAATTACTTAGAAGTTGGCTTCTTTACACAACTTGGGTGACTTGCTGATGTAGTGGAAACTAGTACATATATTACATCCTTATCTCCAACAAAAGTATATATATTGTCCAAATTATTATCACATTTAGAGGCACATGCATTTGTGTTATACAAATTCGTGATGTGAAATAATTGGGTGCACTAATTGTTGGTACTATACTTTGTGAAAATAGGGTACAAAACTGTCTGGATTAAATAAATAAATGTTATGACAAATTTGGGTACTCGATATTGAAGTGGTAGGTTGCATGTCATTATAATAAATCTGCAAACTACTTGTATTTATTTAGCTGATTAATACATGTATACATAATACATATACCCCCACAAATTGAGTGGCCACCTATTGAAAAGACAAAATATAATATCAATCAAATCTATTGATCAGAGAATATATTATAAATAAATGAATCTACCATTTCATGTAAATTTGGGAAGATAAATTACACTTAAATCTAAAATAAGTAGGCGTATATATGTATATATATATATATATATTTCTTTTCTTTTTTGTAAAAGGGCTTATAGTGTCAAGGACGAGCTAGGGTCTAATTTCATCTTTTCTTTTGGAATGTTTCAAATTATGGTTAATTTTCTCGATTAGAATAGTATTAAAACCTCTTGTAGGAACTGATGTGTAGAGTAATAAATAAGAGCAAAACAAGACAATTAATATACAATTAAGTAAACATATGTCTTAAGCAATATATAAAATGAAAGTGAATTATAATATTAGGATGGAGGAGTACAATAATATTCAATGCGACGTTCAATGCCATAATTAATCCATTATCAATTCATCATGGTTATGTGTAGGCCAAGAATTAGGTTTAATATGTTATTCACTACATTATTGTAAGCTTAGTCTTCAGACAGGCCCGGCTTAATTAGAGCATGCGCATCAAGTTCTTCGTAATAGGGCCCAAAATTATAGGGGCTCCAAATATTAAATTATTATATATAGTTATCTTTAAAAAAAAATTCATCTTTTCAAAAAAATGCTAATAGGATATATCATTTTAAATAAAAGATTAAAATTATTTGTATTTAGTTTTATATTTTGTAAGATATTACCATAATATATTACTTGCTCCATCTCGTCATAAGTGACCATATTTTCTTATTAAATCGTTCTATTAAAAATTGTCATTTTCTCAAAAAGAAAAACTCTTACATGTAAATTACAAACTCCTACTTTTTAAATCACAATATTTTTTTAATCTTAGCGTCTTTTAACGGGACGGAGAAATGTTATTTTTAAGTACTATTTTGACAAAATTGGTCTTTTTCTCTACATTTGAAATACATTAAATTAAATAGTGACTTCACGGATAATTCGATTCCAAGACCTAAACTTTGGGCGTTAATCCCACTATCAGTATAGTAACACACATGCACGTTTAAGAACCTAATTTATATCTAACACAGGGTCTCAATATTGATTGAGACCGGGTTGTCTTTAAGAAATTCTTGTTTAAAACAAAACATGCCCAAAAAAGATCACAAGTAACTGATCATGAGGTTCAAAAATAAGAATACATGCACACAGTATTCTCACTATTATGACACACAAATGTGATCACCTTAATTCACACTTACGTACGTACATTATTTCCTTTTCTGAAAGATGGCTGTATAAAACAAAAACTAATTAACATACTTAGCACATTATTACATTAAACGTCATTGGTACTATTATTCAAGAAATGGGGCCATTGCTTTGTTTATAGCGATGGTATATATATATATAGAATGATTATAATAAACGTGTCAGGACAATATGTAAGAATGTACCAAAAAAAACCTCCATTATTAATCAAGTTTTCAAACAAATTAAAATGAATACAAAATTTTAATTTTACCAATAAGCAGTCATTGTTAAAATTCATTAACCTATTCACAGATATGGATAGTTGATATACTTTTGTTTATCAACAGAAGTAACAATTTTATTTTGTTTCTAGTTTTTTTGGCAAGTGTTGGTTCAACTAGTAATTAAAGCAGCTGTACGAACTACTCTACTTCATATTTTAGTCAGAATATCACTATAAATTTCTTAGTACTTACATTAAGTGGAGTTGTGGACCCATATATAGTTAATATAGACGCCTATGTCATGATCTTCACTTTCACATAGCTAGGTCCACCAAAAAAGGAAAAAAATTAATTTTGTTTATATTGTAGTTGAAAAAATTGATGTCATCTATCACGTTATATCATATGGGACGTTAATTTATTACAATGTGTTAAAATATTTAGTGGCATATTATTATATTGATTGCCACTACTCAATATGATCGAGCAATAATTTATGGGATAAGATCCATCCCAAGATCATCCACACAATTAAGATATTGGCTAGATTGCATCTGTACAATATGACCAATTTATAGGATAAGATGTTATGCATCTCAACATATATCATATCCACATAATTAAACTAATTAAGTCACCAAGAAATTCAAATTGAAGAAAAGGGATATAATCAATATTAACTTAATTTTCTTACACATATAAACAATATAATCTTTAATTCCCTTCGTGAAGCCACTTATTACAACAAATTATTTATTCCATAGATTCGAAACGTGGGACCTTACCTCTCTCTGCCTTAGAAGTAATTCACACCACACATTAAATTAGAAGACTGATCACACACACACACATCAATCAATGAATTGAATTAATTATCTATCTTGGATAACACCACCTTCAACCCATTCCTAGCTTGAATTATAACTGAATCACGAGGAGAAACAACATGGCCCTCCACCAATTTCACATCGTAACGTTGCATTATGGTGGCTGCCACTATCTTCATCTGCACGAACGCCATCTCCTTCCCTATACAAGTCCTCGGCCCCGCGTTGAAGGCCGGGAACTTGTACGAGGGCTCGTGTTTCACCCCTCCTTTGCTCGTTATCCACCTCTCCGGCTTGAACTCGAGACAATCCTTCCCCCACACCGACTCCATCCTCCCCACTGAGTAGAACGATATGATAAGCTTCCCGTTCTTTGGGAGGTAGTGCCCGCTGGGGAGGATATCCGATTGCACTGGAGCCTTGTGCTCCAGCGCGACCGGAGGGTATAGCCGCAGGGACTCGCACACTGCTCCGTGTAAATACACTAGCTTGTGCGACCCCTCTGTGGTGATAAATGCCTGTTCTGGCTCGTCGCTCATGACACGTTCAATTTCGCGACGAATTTCAATCAACACGACAGGGTTCTGAGCGACGAGCCAGAACAGCCACGTGAGGCACGTGCTAGTCGTGTCCCTCCCAGCAATCATCAAATTCAATGAAGTGTCTTTAAGAAAGACTCTCACACCACCGGAGACGCCGCCAGCGGCGGCGGTAGTATACACCTCCTCAAACGCTCTAAGAAGTTCCTTCCTCTCACCCTGCCGTCCTTCCTCGAAGGCGACGCGAGGGTAGAGGAATTTGTCGAAGGCGAGTGAAGACTGTACGAGCTTCGTCTCGCCTCCGATGCCGAGCCACCGCTGCAGGCGCCACGCCCATTCCGGCAGGATGTGGCGGTGCAGCAGCGGCTCGGTGATCTCACTAAACGCCTTCTCGCATGGAACGAGAGGCAAATCGAGGCTCAAACTGCAAGGATCGGAATCCAACACGAGCTTGCAAATGTTATCAAAAGTGAACCTCTGGAAAACATCCTGCAAATCCAAAACCTTCCCACCTCCACAGAAATGGTCAAGAACCGGGAGCAGACCGGTCTCCATCTTATCCCAAACGGACCTCTCCAGCTCAGCGTAGAATCCGGCACGTTTCAGCTGCGCCATCGTCGTCTTCCTGTGAAGCTCCCAGAGCTCGAAGTCGGCGCCGAAGATTCCATCTCCCAAGATTCTAAAAATCTTGCGAAACTCGGGACCCTTTGGGTAGTTGGAGAAGTTCCGGCTGAAGACGTGGTGGATGTTGGCAGGGTCGCAGGTGAAGAGCATGTCGATGCCGAACAACCACGGCCCCACAAACCTGTACGTGCCGCCGGTTTGAGTCAGCACCTCCGTCATGTAATCGTGAATGCGCCGGAGGTTGAGGACCACCGCCGGAAGCATCCCCAGCACCGGCCACACCGTCGGCTCCGGCGGTTTCTTGCCTCGTCTAGCCGCCACGTACATCACCAACAATACTAGGATAATTGCTATCAATTCAAATATCGCCATATTATTTCTTTCTTTTTGTTTCGAAATATTTGATTTAATATGTGTAGTTTGTGATGTTTATAGAGGGAATGGTTTTAATTTATTTATTTTGGATTTTTGGAAGATATAATTTAATTTGTGATGGTTACCCTATCTTGTCATTTGTACTAGATACGGTATAATAATTAATTCTCAGAAATAGTTAGCAAATTCATAATTAGTTATAAATGCCAAAGTTTAGGTACGTATTTTGTTGACCTGTAACACCCATAATGGTTTAGGGCAAATACCGTATCATATCCTAACCTTTGAGAGGTTATATTTTAATATTTTTGTGTTTAGTAAATTACTACAATTTCTTTATTTTTATTCACATTTTCTCTTTGCTAAAAGTAGTGAGCACTCCGTTATTTTGCTATTTTCATTTTGCAGATTTACCGGTACTAATTTGTGTGAGAATAAAGTTTGAAGAAGAGGAAGAATTAGATTGAGATTAATAGAATATTTTGTCTCATATTTTTCTTCTTAGCAAACAAATACTAAACAATGTTTGGGTCTTATAACTAGAAACAAAAAAAGAAACTAACATATTCAAATATAAAACAATTTTAAAGTTAAATATTTACTAAAAACATATAAAACTATGTTTTCATCTTATTTTTTCAAATTTTTGGTTATATATTCAAAATAATACTTTTTGATACCACTATATATATATTATACATGGTAGGTATACCATGATAATCACAATTTAATAAATTTTTCTGCCACGTGTCAAATATTGAGCTATCAACACTACTATATCTAGCTTTCCCGATTTGATTTTTAAAAATGGACAATGAAAGACTTTAACACTTGATAAATGGGTTAGAACTTAGAAGTTAGAACACATTTTCAAGAACATTAATTCTTTTTTGAAGTGGACACCCCATCATCATATCTTTTAAAAAACATAAAATAAATCTACATTAATAAAAAGTAAATAAATCTACATTAGTGAGAAGGATATTAATTATTTTTTTAAGCGGACATTCCATCATCTTTTTGAAAATTAAATAAAGACGAATGAAATATTATCTACTTTCTGACCTAATTATTGGTTAGTGGCTACATAATTTAAATTAATACCGGCATATGTCTCTTTCTTGCTTACAATCTTTATTAACAAAATCTTTCGTTCTTCTTTTTCAATCATGTAAAGAAAATGACATTTAATTTGTACGTGTTTTAAGCTACATGACCAATATATAAATTATTTAAAATTTTCATGTAATTTAGCTATTTAATTAGTTCATAATAATTTTCTTTCCTAAACATCAATTTCGAGTCATATAATTTATAATGATATGTAGCTATTAGTTGTAACGTGTGAGATATTAGACATGTTTAATCATTGTCTTAATTGGATGTGTTACTATCAACTACCAAATACTCGCACATGTGTTTTCCTTATATCGTGGGTTCTACTTAACTAATCAAATGTTGTACTACAATCGACTTTTTTTCTTGTAATTAATAATCAATTAAATATTGTTTTTGCGAGGCTAATTGATTAATTGTCAATTTTTCATGAACCGAATTATTAGGTACTTGTACAAACAATGAAAAATAATTAATGGCCTTTTGAATATATTGGGCTTCTAAATGATTTGACTGTACATCTACATTATTAATTTCCACTAACTTTGATTTGATTTGAATATATAGATATAAAACTAGTTACATCATTAATTTCTACTATTTTTTTAAATGGCATGCATTTATAATTTTGTGAAGGGCTTAATAGTTATTACAAGGAGTGTTTGTTGTTGTGAAAATTTTGTATTGTGAATATATGTTAGTAATTAATATATTTTAATAAAATAAAGTGAAAATAGAGATAAAAAAAAAGATAAATAGTGGGTAGTGTGAGTGAGCCCATTCCTTCATGTTTTATTCAATGAAATCTTCTTCTTTTTGTTCTTTCTCTCTCTTTGGAGTTTGGAGTTTAATTGGAGAGAAGTTTTAATTTATTCATCAATTATTGCACGAGGGATTAAAAGCTTTGTCTCCACCTTCCTTTCCGCGGTCCCTCCCTATCATCTGCATTAATAAATTCAATAAACCCCTTCACATAAAATCAAATAAATCATGAGTTGTTGCTTAAGTATTAACTTTTATTAATTCACGACTACAAATTTTAATATATTATTTCTAAGTTGATATGTAACATGGTATATTATTAAGCAGTTAATGGATCAAATGAGAATTAATCTTTATATAGAAATTATGATTTAATTTGGATCATTGATCTTTGTATAAATTATAGTTCAGATTAATTGTGCACAATGAATAAAAATACATTATCATGATATGATATGTATTAAAATACTATGTGTAATGTACGAAAATAATGGATAACATGAACAGTTTTTAGTCGGTTCTTATCGCAATATTGCAAACTAAAGATGAGATGATTGAAAGGTGTATAGTATATCACATACTTTTATTACTTGTTTTGGAAATAGAGCATGAAGAAGAAGAAGCCTCAAGCAATCAATATATACTTTACATAAATATATATTTCTTTCGAACCGTAAACGTCCACATATAGTATAACAAACCAAGTTACAAAATACAGAACATGAAGCCAAAGCAAGACAAGTGAAGCAACATATATGACTCATTTCTTTGATTCAATGCAACTCACATTAGGCATTTCTTTTGTGACAATCTTACCATCAATCCATTTCTGGTTTGAAGTATGATTGAATCACGTGGAGCCACTATATGTCCCTCCACTAGCCTAATGTCGTAGCGATCTATGATCGCTACGGCCACCATCTTCATATGCGCGAACGCCATCTCCTTCCCCAGGCAAGTCCTCGGCCCTGCGTTGAAAGCCGGGAACTTGTACGAGGGCTCGTGTTTGACCCCTCCTTTGCTCGTGAGCCATCTCTCTGGCTTGAACTCCAAGCAATCCTCCCCCCACACTCGCTCCATTCTCCCCACCGAGTAGAATGATAGTATTAACTTATTACCTTTCTCAATCTTGTTACCCGACGGCAAATTATCCGGCCGGATCGGAGCTTTGTGCTCCAACGCCACCGGAGGAAACAGTCTTAGAGACTCGCATAGTGCTCCGTGGAGGTATATTAGCTTCCGCGACTCCTCCACGTCGAACCACCTCCATTCCTTCTTCTCCTACAAGGCAAGACAAAACACAAACTTATACTCCTTCCCTCTCACTATTATTGATTGTATGCTTTTTCATTGTATTTTACTATTATTGATTTATTTAAAAAAAACATAACTATTTAAAATTTGTAGACCCTTTTTAAATGAGATTGTCTTACTTTTGTGCCACACGAGTACGAGTGCTGCTTCTTCGGCAACTCGGCCTCGATCTCTTCCCGGATCTTAATTTGCGAGTTAGGGTTGGTAGCAAGTAACCAGAAAAGCCAGGTGAGAGTGGTGCTGGTGGTGTCTCTGCCGGCAAGCATCAAGTTCAGTGCAGTGTCCCTCAAGAACTTTCTAGAAGCAGCAGGTGAAGACGCCTTCTTCTCTCCAAAGTAGTCATCATTTCGGATAGATGCTAACAAGCTCAAGTGATCGCCTCTTTCCTCTTCCACTCTATCCACGCAGGGGTAGATGAAGTCATCGAATGCCTTGGAAGCTTCCAGCAGCTTCTTCTCCTTCCCCACCCCGAGCCATCTCTGCAACCGCCACACCCCCTCGGGGAGAATGTGGCGGTACAGCAGAGCATCCATGGCGTCGTTAAACGCCTTCTCACACGCCACGTAAGGCATCTCCACGCACAAGCTCCTCGGCTCGCAGTCCAAAACGAGATTGCAAATGGTGTCGAAAGCGAGGCGTTGGAAAACATCCTGCAAATCAACAACCCTACCCTGCTCGCAGAAGTGATCGAGAACGGGGATGAGGCCGGCGTCGACGTTGCGCCACACCGCCCTCTCGAGCAGGGAGTGGAAGCCGGGGTGAGCCATGAAGGAGAGGGTGGTGCGGCGGTGGAGCTCCCAGAGGTCGGAGTCGGCGTTGAAGATGCCGTCGCCCAAGATTTCGAAGATCCTCTTGAACTCGGGGCCCTTGGGGTAGTTGGCGAAGTTCTTGCTCAAGATGTGGTGGATGTTTGCAGGATCGACGGTGAGCAGCATGTTCATGTTGCACAAAATGGGGCCCTTCCATTGGAAGGTGCCGCCGGATTCCGCCGCGATCTCTGTCACGTAATCGTGGACTCTGTCGCAGTTGCGGAGGAGCCCCGGCAGCATCCCCACCACCGCCCAGTTCGTCGGCAGGGCGGTGGCTCTCCGACGCCGGTGGTGAACGACTATTATCGCTAAGAGGGTTAAGAAGAAAATCACAACAAATCCAAACATAGCCATATACGTAATGTATGTGATTGGAGGTGGGAGAGAAAGAGAAAGAGGGAGAGAGGGAGAGAGATTTAGAGCTTGTGTTGGATTGAAGATAAAGGGATGAGGCATGTTCTCTTCCATAACCAATTTCCAAGATTAGTATAACTCATGTAAAGACACCTACCTCTATTCAAATATTCTGTTGCATGCACTAGGTTTAATTTCTAGTGGGATTTACTTTTGTCCTTTTGTAACGAGGAATATGATCTCTTATTGTCTAATAACATCGTGTAATATTTCATATTGTATTAATACACACATTATGACTAACGACACTACAAGAAAAATGATATTTAGTGACGGACGTATTAATGAAAGGAGATATATATTACTAATTGTAAACAAACAGTTTTAGTCAGAGTAAAATTTATAGTTAAAAGTTCAAATTTCATCCTTAATAATTTTTAGTGATAATTTTTTTTCTGTTATCACTTCTCATTATTATTTCAGTACGTGCTCATCAAAATTTAGTTTGTATATATATAAGAGAAAACAAAAATATATATTAGTAATTCTTAAATCATAAATTTGATTGTGTAGGGGTTTAATTGATTGTTCTAATTAAACATAATATCATCATGCAAAAGAAAATTAATGTAATTTTGAATCAAATATATGAGCTGTGGCATTATGAATAATATAGTACTAGTACTACTACTCTACCCTTTGAATAATTCAATTTTGTCTATATTGGAAGATACAAGAAAGTCAAGACAAAGAATGGGCCATATTATAATTAACAATTATTGTCAAAATTTTGGCACTTCCTCTCTATCTTGTCATAGTTTTTGTTTTGTACAAATCTTCAAGACCACAATTCAATGCGGTTTATTAATGGGCCACATGATTCGTACACTTCGATCTCACAATAATACATTGTTACTTATATTATATTGTTTGTTTATCATCACTTTAAATTAATCTGTGACTATAGTCTTGTCACTGAAAATAATTAATATTTTCACAATACATATTTTGCTATTAGTTAGAGGTATATATATATTGTAAAAAAATAAATAAATATAGCAATATGTATTAACTCTATATATGATTATAAGGTGTACAACAAAACAAATACGATTAGAAACATAATTTGAGCTGTGAAGTACAATATATATATATACCCGCACACTAGGTATGAGAAATTAATACTCTCTCCGTTTCATTATTTATGATACGTTTTATTATTATAATACACTCAATTGAATATAAAATGTGTCATGATTAGTGTGACGGAGGGAATATTAGATATCGAGACTAAAACATGTATATATTTTCTAAGAGATGCATAACCAAAGTTTTACGGAATCTAAATTGAAGAAAAGAAATTCGAAAATGTCCACCCGCAGCAGCGTGCAGGTGTAATACGTCCACAAACGATGTGACATGACATGTTGATACGAATTACTCATCATAAGTTTATATCACATGCAATATATATTCTGGGATACCTTTTTTCAGGTTTTGTGGAAGTGTCTTTTGGGCTTTTCACTGTAGATGAATCCGATCTGTGTATATTGCATATATCTATTAAATAATAAACTCTACAGATTGTATGAATTATTGCAATCATTGTCGTTTTCTCCAAAAGGAAGCATTTGGTCACTGAATTAATGCATACTTGAGAATTTCATTTGTCTAGAGAAATTTTGAGGTTTTTTTCCCACAAAATCACATTTAATTTATTATTCTGAAGAAAATTGGATCTGAAAGAACTAAGAAAATTATAACCCTAGCTCTTTATGTAAAAAAACAAAAAACATATTTACTAAATTTAAAAATTATTATTTAATTACCCTATAGGTTACAATGAACCCTATAATTAGTTAAAGACGATATATAAACTAAAATCAAGGAACAATAATCTTGAAAAAAATAGGAAGGGGACTGCAAGGAACACAAAGCGGGATAACTTAATTATAAGCTAATCCCAAAATTAAAGTACCACTAGGGGAGGAACAATGAGGTTCAAATATAGCACTATCTAGCTAGTAGATCGAGAAATTCTAGATCATTTAAACCTGCAGGAGTCTCTCACGTTAATGATGCATTAATATTAATTTCTTTTGGATAGTGTTACCTTCAAGCCATTGTTGGTATGAAGTATGATGGAGTGACGAGGAGACACTGGATGGCTCTCCACAAGCTTAATGTTGTAGTGAGGAATGATGGCCTTCGCCACCATCCTCATCTGCACAAACGACATCTCCTTCCCTAGACAAGTCCTCGGCCCCGCGTTGAAGGCCGGGAACTTGTACGAGGGCTCGTGTTTGACTCCTCCGTTGCTTGTAATCCATCTCTCCGGCTTGAACTCCAAGCAATCCTTCCCCCACACTGCCTCCAATCTCCCCACCGCGTAGAAGGATACTATCACTTTTCTACTTTTCTTGATCTTATTACCGGAGGGGAGCTCATCGTGCCGAACGGGAGCTTTATGCTGCAATGGCAGCACCGGGAAGAGCCTCAGCGTCTCGCATATTGCTCCGTGGAGGTACACCAGCTTCTGCGACGACGACGAGGTGGAGTCCATTTCTTCCCGGATCTTGATTTCTGAATTAGGGTTTTTGGCGATTAGGAAGAAAAGCCATGTGAGGGTGGCGCTGGTGGTGTCTGTACCAGCAAGCAGCAGATTCATTGCACTATCCCTCAACTGCTTTCTTGAACCACCTTTCATGCCTACCATCTCCTTTCTTAACGATGCTAGTAACCTGTAATGATCATGGCTTTCCTCCTCTACCTCCACCTCTACCGCGTCGACGCAGGGGTAGATGAAGTCATCGAAGGCCTTGGAAGCTTCTAGGAGCTTCTTCTCCCTCCCGATCCCCAGCCATCTCTGCAAGCGCCACACCCCCTCGGGGAGAATGTGGCGGAAGAGAAGACCATCCAAGAGGTCGCTAAACGCCTTCTTGCACGCCATATACGGCATCTCCACGCACAAGCTCCCCGCATCGCAGTCAAGAACCAGATTGCAGATAGTATCAAAAGCTAGGCGTTGGAAAACATCCTGCAAATCAACAACCCTACCGTTCTCGCAGAAGTGATCGAGAACGGGGATGAGGCCGGTCTTGATGTTCCCGGCGACGGCCGTCTCCAGCGAGGCGCAGAAGTCGGGGTGCGTCATGAGGGAGAGGATGATGCGGCGGTGAGCTTCCCAACTCTCGAAGTCGGAGTTGAAGATGCCGTCGCCCAAGATGTCGAAGATCTTGCTGAACTCGGGACCCTTTGGGTACTCAGCAAATTTCTTGCTGAAGATGTGATGGATGTTCGCAGGATCGCACGTGAAGAGCATGTCGATGTTGCAGAAAGAGGGGCCTTTCCAGGCGAAGGTGCCGCCGGTCTCGATCAGGATCTCGGTGATGTAGTCGTGGAATCTGTGCCAGTTACCCAGCAGCGCCGGCAGCATCCCCACCAGCGGGTAGTTTCTGGGCACGGTCGTGGCTTTCCGGCTATGGCTTCTCCTGGAAAAGAGGAAAGCTAGGAAGAGGGCGAAGAAGAAGAAGAAGGATAACTCAAAGGTCTCCATGGAGAGAGAGAGTCAGAGAGTGAGTGGGATTTTAGTTTCAGATTCAGTTTCTGATTTGTGGTTGTGGAGATGGCTTACTGCGAAGACTGCCTTTTTATAAATGCATGCATCCATCATTTAGACTCTCTTCTCTAGTCACGGGCACACACAACACCAACGTCTTAAACCTAATCGATACTCCCTCACAAAAATAATATTAATGGAGTTTGAATCCATTTAGAATAGTTATTCGTACTCGCGACTTAAATGGATAGTAAATTCTACACGTAAAATTATCTGTAAATATTAAATGTCTCTTAAACCCTAATTTGTTAAGGTCGAATATCCGCACGTAACTTGTCATCCTTAGAGTAGACTTCGGGTCCACTTCAGTGGCAGACCCATACTATGGAGTGGTGGGGCCCCACCTAAAAAAATTCATTCACTACTAATTTTATGAAATTTTATGAAAATTATGTATAAATTTACAAAAATTATCAAGATCTTATCCCACCAAATTTTTTAAAAAACAGGGGTAACGATTTTGCCCCTTCTACCTTCAGGGACCTGGCTCCGCCCGTGGTCCACCTCATATATTATTTTAAATTGAATTATGTATAACGAATATAAATCATTTTCACAAAGGTGTGTATGACAAAAGTAATTAAATCATTATGGTAATTAATGAATGAACAAATAAAAGGTTTATATTATGTTTTTAAAAAAAAAAAGAGGTTTTAATTTTATTATGTAATTGAATATTGAAAACAAATTATCTGAGTCGATGTGCTGGTAATCGTCTGCTTAACGTGCAGCTGTGGTTGCGCCACTGTGTGTGCTGTACACAGTATAAAGCTGGGTAGTTGCGCCGGCAATGGAAGTGTGTGTGTGCAGAATGAGAGGGACAAGAGCCAAAAGTCATGGGGGGAAACCTAATTGTCAGTGGGTAATATTAGGCTCTCTTTTATAAAGGACAAAATGGTCAAAACCAATTTCCTTTTACTTTTTTTGTTCATTTTTTCTAAATTATTAGGAGTAAGTATTCTACGTCCAATTAATATTGATCTTGTTTGATCAAAATTGTGAATACTTTACTATTTTTAAATCAAAAATAGTGAAACAAATGCCGAAATATTTAGTTGACCTACACTCAATTAAAATTCAAATTGAAAAGATAAATTAATCGAACTAAAATAGTTAAATTTATTTTGGTTTAATTGTGTTTATCTAAATATTTTATCTGTAGTCAATTTCATTCAATTTTTTAACATCATTGATTATTAAAATCTAATCAATCATATTAATCCATGTGCTGAGAAATAAAGAATTTCGGTTTGAAATTAAACATTACAGTCAAAATATTTAATTCACAAAATTATCTACATATATATCCTTATTAATTTTCAAATACTAAAATATAATAAAAAGTACATAATCCATTAAATCTTATAATTATGTATACTTTCAGTAAAGCTACATACAAAAATTTAAAATAAAACCAACTAGACTATTATTGCATTTAAATTGTTACATAATATTAAACTTTAAAACATAAGATATAATACAATATAAACATATATTATAAAATAATCTTATTTAATAAAAATAAAAATATATCACAATATTAGATAATATTTCATTTTTATATTATTTAGTTTGATTTTATCTAGATGCGAATCTAGATATTTCAAAGTGGTGGGAAATAAATGGCGTTTGTTGGGAAGTATGTATTGTTGCCTAAATTCCTCTTAAATTCTTGAAGATAAATTGATGAATAAAACACATATACACTTTCCAATTCATTTACTTTTCCTCGTCCGATTTGGGAATACAGAGACAATTCGAGAGAGAAAACATGTTACTCCTATTCAACATGCTTATGTTTGTAAAATATAATCATATCCAAAACACAAGATAATTATTTTGATCATATATAATTAATGAAATGCTTCCAAATTTAGTGTTAACATGCACCCATCAACCTTAAATGAAGACAACCATTTGGGTAAGTGAGAGTACTGAATGTCTAATCTTAGTTTGAATAATCATAAGCCAATAAATGAAAATTATGCTATCTAATCTCAATGGTCAATTATATAAATAGTGCCACTCATTCTTGGAGTTGGTTACAGGGCGGATCCACAGCTAGTGACGGGCTTCAGCCCCTCCTAATTTGTTTTTGATGTATTTTATACTTAAAAAATCGTAAATTTATCGGTATTTTTACGTATATTTATACAATAGCCCCTCCTACCTACTTGAACTCTAGCAAAATTTATTTTTTACGTAATTCTTCGAAACTTAGCCCCCCCTAACATTTTTTTCTGGATCCACCACTACTTGGTTATGATTTATGGTTGTGTTCTCTTTTGGCATAAATTTATCCCATGAAAATATGAGATAAAAGTATAATTAGTTTTTAAATCTTTTCTTTTTATCCATATCTTTTATCTAAATTATAAATTTATCATTGTTTTTCTCCTATATCTCATTCTAAGGAGGAATAATATTATCACACTATATTTAGATAGATAATATTATCCTCCTTAGAGTGAGATGTAGAATTTGGACGGATAATATTATCCCTCATTAGAGTGGGATTAAGGAGAAAAAAAATAATTAATTTATAATTTAGATATGAGGTATGGATAAAAAATAACGGATTTAAAGACTAATTATACTTTTATCCCACTTTTTTCATGGAATAAATTTATCCCTCAACGAGAACACACCTATATTTTTATTCTACATTACCCAAAATATGCATAATTAGTTTTGTCATTACTCTCTTGGTCCGAATGAGATCATGTATTGTCTAATGGTGTTGCACTTTCTGTTATATTAATAAGATAGTGACATGTGGCATAACTAGGGTTCAAGATTTAGAGTATATATAAGGAAAATATATATTTTATATCTTATATCATTAATTATGCCACATATCACTATCGTATTGATGTAATAGAAAATGCAACAGGATTAACACATGCACACCAAATATAGTAATGGAGTTTTATTAAAACTAGATAAATATATATCGTAAATGGAGAAAAAGTGTCATACTTAATTAAATATGTCCAGTACTCCAAATTGGGGTGACTTTTAAATCAATGTTTGCATACAGTTTGTTTGCTTAAATGTAATATGTGCTAGATTTGGGAACCTGCTAATTCAGGAAAAGCCAATGGCCACAAATTTCACATGGCCATGTTTCAAACTTCCTTTTATATTTTTATATTTTATAAATTAATTTTAAATCTTTAAAAATAAAGTTGGGAATTAAACGGACTTGGGCTTTTATTTGGGTTCCCATAGAATTGGGCCTTTATTTGGATTTGTACAGAACTGGGCTTTCAATTTCACGACTCTTTAGAGCCCAAAACCCTAGCTTTATTTACTACAATTGCAAGCTAGATACTTTTGTCACGTCAATTCGAACAAAACAGACTGCCGGTTTAGTTCGCTGAACTTGATTGTATATGATTATGTTAATCGAATTTGTTTGAGAGTGTTTAATTAAGTTTAGACTGAGTTTAGATACATACAATGATACAAAAACTAAATCAAATATATAATGATTTAAAAATTATTAATATAAATATTAAATAAGTCAAATTCGAGAATAGCAATGTTAAATAATGCACAAGACGAGCTCAAATCCAACGAGAACTTAATATTTAAACGAGTAACCAACTATAGTATTTAGCTTTGATCGGTTTGGTTAGGTTACTTTGTATATAGGTTATTTTGATAAATATCAAATTATTTGAATGAAAAATGGAATTCCCCTCCTTAATTTTCATTCCATTATTTCGCATCTACTCCTCCGCCCCCTTCTCCCTCTCTCCAATTCATTATCCACAATTTTCCTATTGATTTTTGTACTGATTAGCATCGACCTATTTATATATTAGCGCGGCGGGGATTGGTGATCGGAGATGGCTTCGGGATCGCCGGCGATGAATAAGATTGAGAGGGCGCATCAGATGTATAGAGAGGGCAAGTACGCCGAAGCACTGGATTATTACACGGACGCGCTTTCCATGGCTAAGACCACGCCGCAGAAGATCGCGCTCCACAGCAACCGCGCCGCCTGCTATCTCAAGCTCCACGACTTCAACAAGGTAACTAGTCTCCACCACTTTTCGATCAAATTTTTCTTGTTGAAAAGGTCCTATGGTGCAGTTTTGATCTCATGGTAGTTTATCAGCTCAAACTTTGTTAGTTTTGGAAGTTTAATCGTTGATTCTGCTAAATATAAAGTGAGTTGTGTTGTGGTGTTGTTGATCGACTTTAGTCGAATACTTGTATCAGCTTTTTTTAGGAATGGTAGATGATGGCGTTGGTAAAGGAAGGTTGAATTTTGAGGATTGCGTATCCGCATACAGTCTTGACTAAATTTAATTCCTCGGAAAGCATTTGATTCATTGTTGTGCGGTGGAGTATATATTAATGCAAAATGCAAAACTTGATAACCTTCTTTATTAATTGTTTATCAAGGGATAAATAATAAAATATTGAGAGTACTTGTGAATTGCTTCTCAATCTAGCTATCTTCTTGGGTGAGATGCGTTCGGAGGGAATATTCAAACATGACCTGGAAACTGCTGCATTGTGCATATATGCACATACTTGTGCGTGAGTCCGTGCTTGTGTTACCTGCCTCTTTGTGTGTGCGTATAAGAATGTTCTCATTTGTTGGGGCTTACTGAAAAGGAATTATATCATCAAATAATTTGGAATATCTGGAATATCATGACTGTTGTGCTGGTGCTGGCGACTTACATAAGGTAGTTATGTTGGCTCGTATAATCTTCCTCTAGCACATTTTATCATAAGTGCTGTTTATAGGTAGCTCAGATAGGAGTGAACATTTATGATCCATCATGTTCTTATAGCTACAGGCTTGTATAATGTATATATATGGCTGAATGTCCGATGATAAGAAAATTCTTTGTAATTGCATATATTTTAGGTATTACTTTGCTTTTCCTTCCATTTAATCATTATTATTTGCATGTTCATAGGAACTAAGTTTAGTTCTAAACCTATTCAATATCCTGAATCTCTGTTGATCCTTGTGTTCTTGATTCCTGAATTTAATGTGACAAGCCAGTGAAAGTAAAGAGTGCATAAGGATGGTCTTTCGAAACTTTCCTGCAAATTGATAGATATAGTACTCATTTTTCTGTAGTGTGCTGTTTACACTTTATTTTTATTTAAATCAATCAAAGTGAGCAAGGAAACTTCAAATAAGTTATGTTTTTTCTGCTTGAACATGCTAAGCTTGAAGTTGATCCACCGTATTAATGCAGGCCGCAGAAGAATGCACCTCAGTGCTGGAACTTGATTACAATCACACTGGAGCACTGATGTTGCGTGCTCAAACTCTGGTGACCTTGAAGGAGTACCATTCAGCACTTTTTGATGTCAATCGGCTGATAGAATTGAATCCATCATCAGAAGTATACAGAAACCTTCACTCCCGTCTGAAGACACAGCTGGTAATTGCTTATTTTAGCTCATAGTTCTTTATATGATGTTTATGATAATAATGCCTCCTTTTTGCTTCTCTGTTCTGGCATTGTTTCCTTCTCACTAGAATGCTTATTAAGTTGGTTTACTGGTTCTCTGTTATGTACATGTGGAAAATTGTGCATTTTTTATTTTTCTGTGAATCTCCTCGTCCATCTCAGTGCTTTGTAAATGATGATGGTGTGTTTCTTTCAAGGAAGTCACTCGCTCCAATACCTGAAGATGAAGCAGAGTTTGAAGAAGATGATGAATATGTGGATGAAGTTATACACGAAACATATGAAGAAGAAAATGACAATGAAGGGGATGAAGATCTCAGAAGTAGTGGAAGTGATAAGACTCATGATACCACAAACGAAAGCAATGGAAAAAGTAACTTTCCGGATGTGAGCCTAACCGAGGAAATACTGCCCTCCCAGAACGAGATCAGACAACTAGAATCCGATCAAATGTCCTCCGGTTGGCGGACAATTCCAAAGCCAAAAGGACATTCTCAGCTAGACTACTCGAGGTGGGACAGGGTGGTTCAAGATGACTCGAGCGAAGAAGATGACGACGATGACGACGAAGATGATGATGATTCTCAACCTCAGTATCGATTCCGTGTTAAAACAGTTGGTGTGAAGGCAGTTAAGTAGTTGTAATTTGTAAGGCACCTCAACAAAGAAATCCGTGGTGACTCATTTCCTGAGATCAAGCAATTTCCCCAATGGTTACTGGAGAACGGAGCTTTTGGTGGTGGAACGAGCACATAGTTTTGAGTATGGCATTTTTCCATGCCAAAACATGCTTGTTGTCTGTATCCAAGCGTCAGTGAATTATACACACATATACTTTGATGTAGCTGCTAGCTACTGAAACTACTAGTGGTGTCCTGTTCAATTGTTTGAAGTCGACACACTTCCCTGCCTTGAGTCTTGAGCGCTTCCGTGACTGTGCCGGGATGATAAGGTGACCATGCTTGTGGTTTTTCTTATGAAAGATTGTCCATCATGCTTGGGTTCGTTTGGTTTCTGATTTTAGTTTGCTACAGAATCCCACAGAAAAACAAATGTGTTGGTCGTGCATCTATAAGTAGTACTACTACTTCTGTATTCTCCCCTGCTGATGTCTACAGACTGCCATTGTAGCAAAGGGTATGTTTTGAGGGTCAAAACCGTAAGTTCATTGTGGCTATTATATGTATGATTTGTGTACTGTATTAACAGATCATGGTTGTATATTGTAATGAGTAGTTGAAAACCGAATAATACAAATTGTAGGTGATTGACTATGTATATATTATGCAATGATTGCAATGAGTAGCTTTGCGAGTGAGTAGTGTAATAATTGGTGCTTTGTGATTATTATTATAACATAAAAACACATCAAACTATTGAAAACAACGTAAATCCGAATAAAAAATTTATGCACTTATCATATTCTTTCAGCTTTCTGTCGATAAAAATATTCAATAATAATTTGTGTATTTTATTGTGCCTTCCTAGTATTATTATTTTAATGAAAACCCACCACGCCATTTTGAACTTTTTAACTAATGTGGTGTCCTCTTCTCCAAGCTGAATGCCCACCAAATTCTGTCACAAATGATGACATAAAATTTACAAAAATGGAATCAAAATAAATGTGACAAACTATGTACTAATAAAAATTCGAAATAAAATGACGTCAAAACCTTAATAAATAAATAGAATAGAAATATTATTGAGATGAGGAGGGAAAAGCCCAACCCATGAATTCAAACTGAGACAAAGGCAGCCACCGCATTCAACGTATTCTCTTCCACCTAATACGCATTCACATCCCTCTCTTGTTACACTACACAAATTATTCACAAACCCATTTCTCCTATTATTTAATAGTAATTCCCCAAATTTCGCACATTCATCAATTGTTCTCTTTTTTCTTTTTCCAACATCGGACTCTCCGACGTTGTCGCCGTTCTTCGCTTCAGCCCTAATTTTTCCTAATCAACCATTAGTCGGAATTTAGGGTTGTTCGACGGCGGCGGTGACAGATGGCCAACGGCGGAGGGGACGGTGCCCCAGCAGCGGGCCCGGATTTCGATCTCTCCGACGAGATATTATCGGTGATACCCACGGACCCCTACGACCAGCTGGATCTGGCGCGTAAGATCACGTCCATGGCGATCGCATCGCGCGTCACGAAGCTCGAGACGGAGGCGGGGAGGTTCCGCCAGAAGCTTCAAGAGAAGGACCGCCTTATCGAGCAGCTTGAGGATAAGAACGCCCAGCTCGAGGCCGCCTATCAGGACGTGGAGTTCCGGTTGAAAGTCACGCGCGAAGATAATGTATAAAATGCTTTTTATTCTTCACTTGTTTGCGTTACAAAATAGCGAAAAGGAAAGAAGGAGATTGGTTTTGGTGTTTTGGAATTGGTGATTTAGGGCTTATCGTCTGAATTTTGGTTGCAGATGAAGCTGTTGAAGGAAAGAGATTCGTTGGCTATGACGGCAAATAAGCTTAGTCGCGATTTGGCGAAGGTAATTATTATATTTCTTTTGTAAAGGGGGAAATTCTTCTCTTTTTTCTGTTTGGACGATGAAAACAAGTTAAAAAATATAATTTGTTTTCACAATTATTATGCCCCAGTTATTTTGATGTAGACAAATGATTAATAGAAAGGCAGCATCTTTGCAGTAATATTGAAGTCTGAAGGCCATGCATGATTGTAGATAATAGTTGAAACTTACTTGTTTATTCTCTGATCTTGAGTTAGCCACACAAGAGGCTTTTCAATCCTTTTGTGTTCAAGGCCTCCTTGGCTGTGTTGTTTTAAGGTTCTGTTTTAGATTAGTCACAGACATCCATCTGAATGCATCTAATCTATAGGTTAGAATATTTAGAAGGTATACAAACGAGAATTGTCTTATCTGCTCACCTTGTTAACATATTTGTTTCCCAATGATTTAAGTTGCTTGAATTTCCATTACTCCTTATAACATTTTAACTTCTTATCCTTTCACAGCTCGAGACATTTAAGAGGCAACTGATGCAGTCACTGAATGAAGAAAGTTCACCAGTATGTGTTACTAGCATTTACTTTCTTGTACTTTTCTTTTCAACACCCATCTCAGCATCTTGCCTTAGTAATTGATGCTATTTACTCCCATCTCAAGGCAAAATTTCAATTGTAATTGCAGCAATCTGAAACTGTTGATATAGGCACTTACGACCAATCAGCGCCCAAGGCTTACTCCACAAATGGTAACTTTTTGAGTTAATATCACTTTTATGTATTAGTTTTCACTCATTCGACTTAGAATGTTCTTATAATGTCACATTTGCTCTTCAGTGTCATGCATTCTTATCTTTCTTTCTTTTCTTTTTTTTTGTATTGTGCTATTGCTAATATCTTTTGCTCTAAAACATAGATGATTCAAATGACTATACAACACATCATTCTTACAGCAGTTCCACTGCCACAGACAATGCTAGCATGAATGATGAAGGTACTTGAAGTTTGAGTTGGTTCCCTGATTGATATTCTATATATGTGACAGTTCCCCAGACATTGCAACACATCATTTCATGGTTTGTTTTGTTGCAGTTTCTAAACAAGCTGGACAAAAGTTCTCTCTCACACCCTATATAACTCCTCGTCTCACTCCTACTGGCACTCCAAATGTGATTTCCACTAGTGCATCCCCAAGAAGGTACTCAGCTGTTACGTCTCCGCGGAAAACCGCTGGTATTACTTCTCCTAGTGCAAATTACGAGGGAAAAGGATCATTCACATCTTGGTACTCCAGTCAACAGTCCTCAGCAGCTAACTCTCCCCCTCGGGGGCGTCCAGTGCCAGGTCTGTTTAATGCTTCAAAGATTACTATTTGGTTTTATTATACCTGATTGAAATAGACAGTTAGTGATTTGATCTAGTCACTATCAATGTAAATTGACTGGATTTTATCGCTCCATCAAATCCTAAATTCATTTATTTGGTTTTATTTAAATAGCCCGTGCTCCTCGCATTGATGGTAAAGAATTCTTCCGTCAAGCAAGGTGAGTTTGAAACGTGCAATCATATAATGATGCTGCTGCTGAAAATCCTTGGTCTTTCTGATAATGGTTGGTGGTTTTTATGTTGTGAAATGCAGGAGCCGGTTATCACTTGAGCAGTTCAGCGCGTTCCTAGCAAATATAAAGGAACTGAACGCGCAAAGGCAATCGCGGGAGGAGACACTGAGGAAAGCAGAAGAGATCTTTGGGACAGACAATAAGGATCTCTATTTATCATTTCAAGGGTTGCTAAACCGCAACGCACAATAGAATAGTCAAACACTACTATTTCTAAGGAGCACTGCGCTCTTTAGCTGGCTTGGTTTGTGCTCGATTCTTGTCCAATTTTGCAGGCACCACAAGGAGCGTTCTCACGCCCTTTGTTTTGGCTTGGTTTGTGCTCGATTCTTGTCCTAATTTAGCAGATACTCAGTGTTCCATACTAAACAGAACCACATCCCTTTTGTTTCTTCTATTTTGTGCAAGAACACATGTAGTTGTAAATAATGGCATTTTTGGTTCCACTGTTATGTGTCTGCTTCTTTTCATTTTTCTTCTCTGCTTTAAGGAAAAGAATTGCAATTTTGATTAGGATTTACTTCATAAAATAATGATAAAATTAAATTAAATTCTAAACAAGATTTGATAAAAGTGAAATGAAAATATGGTTTTTGAGATGTACCATAAAAGTGAAGATGCCTGGGAGGCTTCAAGTGGCCTCAAAGCTGATTTGGCTTCTTTTGTTGATTCTTACACTCTTTTGACAGGATAAAAGTTTCTTGAATTTTTAAATCTTTTTTCATTTAATTTTCTGGGGATCTGAACACAATCTTAGCTTCAAAAACTCTAATTGAAAACATCATTTTGTTCTATATTAATATATTTATTAACAAAACACATTGAACCTTTTCATGTAAGAACTTTTCCAATATTGCAATACCATGCAAAACACATGATTAAAAAGAGCAAGCCTCATTAATTGTGAAAACTTGAAGCAACACACATTACCACACAATCAACACTATGAAAACCACAATTTTTTTTTTTATTTGATCAAAAGTAGTTGGAAATGACCATATAGTGTACCGTACGTACCAAGAGTATATATTTATGTGTAGGGAGTATGAAATGACTGGGTATTTGTAGTGCAAATTTCTTATATATAGCCTCATCGTTTGTACCAGAAATTAACAAACACATATGATTACTCTCTCATGCAAAGAAAAAGAAAAAGGAAAAATGGACTTAATTAGATATATATGTGATTCTTGAGCAGCATGCATGTGAAATTAATGGATCCTGTTTTTGACTAAGAGGAGCAAAGAAATATATTTGTAGATCAAAAGTTTGACAAATCCTTCACCTCCACATTTCTTTTTGCCTTAATAACATCTCTCTCTTTCTTCACACACACACACACATATACATACATATATACATATATATATTGTGAATAGAGAGAGGGGTGGAATCTGGTGTTGTACCATAGATAGGAAAAAATGGAGCGTGGGATTAAGATGAACATGCAAGAACATGATCCTGTTCCCAAAGATATAAATACATCTCTTTTATTTTGCTTGTTATTTCTTTCAAGATATAGATTTTCTTTGATGGAATCGTATATTAGTTTCGATATTTACGTGATATTCTTGTTTTGTTATTGCAAGAATATAATATATCAATCTGCAGGTACCCCCACCTCTCGATTTATCCATCGAATCTCTCTCCAAATTAAATCACCTACTCATCAACTTCATTGATTGATTGATTACAAGTTTGCGTCACTTCTCGCTCCCACCACTTTTTTTTATTCATTAATTAATTAACAAGTCTCATGTTCCTCTCCAAATTTATAATGTAATAATAAATTAATAATTTAAGAAAAATGTTAAAGAAAATTATATATAAGTGCAAAAGAAACAACCCCAAATCCTCTATATTAGTGTAACATTAATAGATCAAATTATAATAGATTATGTTTTTTGTGACTGTGAAGAGAAAATCTGTAATATGAAAAGAGATGATACACCTTTTTAATTTGATGTATTTACTTAATTACACATCTAATAATCATTAAGATGATGATGATCTGAGGCATGTATATTAATTAAAATTTTTGACCATATATACTTTCATGTGAGGGAAAAAAGGTAGGTAAAATTCTGATTCCATTATACTTAGATAGATGTTTCTTAGGCATGTGTTTATGTGGAAAATTGCCACAAAAAACAAGCAAAGGTTCACCATTATGTGTGTGTATATATGTATGCAGTATTCTCTTCTCTTCTCTGACATGAAACCACCACATATGATATTCCTAAATCATATATACTTTTCATTTATTATATATCTTTATATATAAATATATGCATGAAATTAACTCAAATCAAATATTATTAATGTCTTCGAAAAAAAGAACAGATAAACACAAAATCGAATCAGCAGGTACGCGAATCCTTCTTTTGGTCCTAAGTTCTTGCATTCTCTGACCATATATATATGTGTGTGTAGAGATGTAGTAAATTAAATTATACTATTAAATTAGGGTTGTGTTTGCAATTTCTTTAATTACTTTTACTTTAAAAGAAGGTATAGAAAAAATCTCACCCTGTTAAAGTCTAACTAATTGTAATCAAGAACCCTAATTACTTATTCTCTAAATGTTGTTTTATTTTTCATTTAATTAAACTTCAGTTTCTCTCTTAAACCACACCCCAACAAATTAGTTATATTTATATAAATAACTAGAAACTATAAGCGGGAATTATATACAATATTAATTATGCTAGCTAGCTGGAAATTAATAAATGTAGTTGGTCCAAATAATAGATTCTTGGGCTATGAAAATGTATAGGTCAGATCAAAGCAGACAACTTTAAACAGTTAGAGAATAGTGTGCACATGAAGTGCTCTATTCTCTCTAATCTCTTGCTGCCTTTTTTCTTCTTTAAGTTTCATATATAACTCAAATACTACTTGATCATCCTATATTGATTAATTTAAATTGTACTAAAAAATACAAACACAAATTAATAAAATCAAATACGTGTAAGTATATATATTAAAAAAAAAAAAAAAACTAATAAATGTATCTGATACTCAGTCTAATTTATATTATTCAAAACTTTTAGAACTAATTTAAGATTATTAATATATGAGTTTCAAATTATATATACATATATTAATTAGGTGGGGACATATTAATTATTTTTTGTAATTAACATAGTTTGAAATTAGTTCATCATGTGTTGACAATGACTACACATAATCACATATATAGAAAATAATATTAAACTAAAGAATATTAAAAAGTAATTAAGTAATATAAATAAATTAATAAGCCTGATCTAAATTAAATCCTCGTACACAGTTTGAAGATTCAGCATATGTTTATTAACACCATAATAAGACCTAAATCAAGACTACACACAGAGCTAGAGAGACACAGATAGTGGAGTGGGCCCCAGTCATAAAATGCCATAGGAAATATATATGTTTGATGCTATAAATAGTACTTATAACTTATTATATTTCTTCAACACAAATTAATTAAACACACGCTCACCTTCATCTTCGTCTTCTATCTTCATCTTCTTCAATGTCAATCCCTTATCACTATAGCAGTGAACTCTGCACCCTCGCAAACGACGCCGTCTCAATAGAGACCTTCAACAGCAGTAGCAACAACATGCTGCTGCAGCTTCCATTGCTTCACTACGACACAAACTCACCAGTTTCAGTGGCATCATTTCCAGACCACCATCATCATCATCAAATCTCAGATTATAATTCCATGGTTGTCCCACAAATCTCCGAACTCGAGACCGGCCTTCGCGATTGCTCGGTGAACGCCTTCGACGATTACAATATTCAGATGCAAGCTTTTGAAGAGTGCAGCAATGGGTTAATATCACTCCCCACCTTCTACAATCCCCTTCTTCCTCAAAATTGGGTACATATTCTTTCCATCTTTATTTTTCATATATAAAACCCTAATTCAAGAAAACCATTTTTCTTAATTATTAATTAATATTAGTGTTTTTATCTTTGTTTTTATAGGGTATACAAGGGGAAGCAGTGACCACGACGACAACAACAACGACCATGGTGGACGGGGGCGATCAAGTGAAGGTGGGAAAATACTCTGTTGAAGAAAGGAAGGATAGAATTATGAGGTATTTGAAGAAGAGAAACCAAAGGAATTTTAACAAGACCATCAAGGTATATATATAAGCACATTATAAATATATTGTAAGTTATTTTCCATACATAATCAATTATTTGGTGTGTGTATTATTATTATTTTTTAAAAATAAGTACTTAATTAAACCCTAATTAAGGTGATGGTGAATGTATTATTTGGTGCAGTACGCATGTCGGAAAACCCTAGCAGACAAGCGTGTAAGAGTACGAGGAAGATTTGCAAAGAACAACGAACTCTCTCAAGATCATCAAATATTGGTTAATCACCAACAAAGCAATTCATTAATTCACCACGACTCCTTTCAGGTAATTAATATACTGACTAATCTTCTTCTTTTTTTTGAATTGGTAAATGCAGTTCTTATTTATTTAAAATTTCAATTATTATTGATTGGCAGATGATGAAGTACGAAGAGGATTATTGGTTGCAAGCAGCAATGGAAAATCTAGGACACTTTCCTTATTTAGAAAGCTAGCTATGAACATTAGTTGTTGTCGGATTATTAATTGAACTCTCTTTCAAAAACTGCAGCGCCTGCAGTTTAGTATTATATATATTGTAGTAAAAAATTTGGACATTGCAACCATAATTAATTATTTGAACATCAATTAATTAAACTCGAATAAAATTGTGTTCGACGATGTCTTTTAATTAATTTTAAGCCACGAATCCGATGTTGTAAAAAGTCTTGAATTGTACAGCAGGAGCACTCATTTTTCTTGTGGTTGTGAATTGGGATGTCTTGTTTAAAGTTCTTTATCCACTCACTACTATATACATAGATGTGATCTATTTATTCATCCATTTATATATTGTAGATACATCCACACATATTTACATAATATTTCCATTTCAATTTCTAATAATTAAATCAAGAAAAGAAAAAATATGTGAGATGTATATACATTTATTCATTAGTGAAAAATATTATTCCGTCCGTCCCACTTAATTAGTCCTATTTTGATCAAATATTATACGAGAGTATTTTGGTCAAAATGAGACTAATTTAGTGGGATAGAGAGGTAATATTTACTACATTGAATCTTTTTACTACTACAACATGCACTAAGCAAAATAAAAAACAACTGCCACAAATAATTATTATAGGGAAGCATATATATATTCTCAATTCTCTTTGACATTTGGATCACTAAAATAATGTATAATTTAGAGAAAAATCACTAAAATGGATTGCACCAAGCATGCATTCTTTCAAGCGTAAGAAGCCACTAAACTAAAGTGACCCCATCACACAATTCAACCATAGATGTACACAAAATTAAATCACTATCTTGCACATTTTTTCTAAACCTAGCTACATATTCATCGACTATATATAGTTGCTTGATTACCTATTATGTTAATCTTTCAACTTTCGTAAGTTTATCGTGGATTATCTATGTATGTAAGGCTCGTTAATAACCCGAAGCATGTGCACCTTAATTTGGACCACGCTCCGTTGTCTCTTCATAATTCTTTGGAATTTCAAAGGATGAATGATTTGAAATGAGGACTATGGCTAGTATGTGGCCTTAGTACATATGATCTCAACTCGAACCAAATAAATGGAGCAAAAGTGAAGTCATTTTCTGAGTAATAATGTGCATGATTGATTTCAGAAACCAGAAAAAGGTAAGACATTGGAACCCTATAATTAGCTGTCCTTTGAGGTGTGGGGAGGGTTAAAACTTAGGTCTCGTACACACACATGCATATATATATATATATATATCCTTTATATCTTATATATGATCTTTTATTTTAAAGCTTTATATATAGCTCCAATCTTTGAGCAACTGTTTTGGTTGAATAATATCATGATAATGACTTATCTGAAATTCTCCATCTATATATGAGTCTCAACATCACTGCTCAAATTAATTACAAATTATGTAATATACAATGATCATGCATTCTCTTGTCATGTATTCAAATGATTCATTTCAATATATGCAACATACATACATATATAATATGATCTTGAAATAAGCATGCAGCAGATTCTATGGTTCCACAAAATCTCCATATTATATATATATGGGTGTGTGTACATTTATTCATGAATAAATCTGGAGTTGACTTATAATTCCACTATATATTTAGTATAGTGTTGTTTGGTCCCTCAAATATTATAACTTCCCATATATTAAATTTATATATACACACACATTATTATATTCTTGAAAGATTAGTCTTTGATAAATATAATTCAATAAATGACATGACCTATAGGCTATATCTAATTCATGTATTGTTGGGAACTCTATCTAAATTCAACAAATTAAAAAATCCAAATTTAGAAAAGACTTCCTAATTTGGTCCACAATTTAATTATTTAAGGCTATTGTGAATTTGCGATTCATGTATATTAGTAAAAGAGAGCAGCGTGTAGTTATCTATTACCACAAAACAAATTAAAAGCAGCACAAGAACAATAGTTGTACAACTTTTGTCATCAAATTTATAAATATATGTCATTTTCGCATAGGAAATTAGTAAACACAGAAAAAGAAGTTTTTCTTTTTAGGGGAAATCATAGCAAAGGAAGTTATTTGCTCTAAGCTCTTAGAAATGTAAAATACTCCAAACATCAAAATCAGAGTGAAGCGGGCCGCAAAAGCCCATTTTGTAAACGGGCCTAAGCCCTTTGATCCCAAGGAACCGACTATCACCGTTGTTCCAATAAAGTTGCTAGTTTTATTGAATTCAAGAATCATTAATATTCTTCTTCTCTTCATTGTTTTTCGACAGCGAGCTTCTACTGGTCGATTTTGTTTTGGTTTGGTTTAGTTGTGCCTGCATCTTCAAATTTTATTTATAAACGACGGTGAGGAGAAATAGTTTGTTAGCACTAGAGCTGAAAGATGGCTGAGAAGGAGCGGTTCTTGAAGGAGTTCGGTCGAGATTATGGGTATCCGAATGCACCCCAAGACATTGATGAGATCAGAGCTAACGATTTTAAGCGGTTGAATGGTTTATTTTTTCCCCTTTTTTCTGTTTGTTGTTTTAATTTTTGATATGTATTACTCTTGCTTGATAAGTAATATGGTTGAATGACTGAAAGGCTAAGTATTTGCCTGCTGGTGTCACCGGTTCAAGAGATCACTGATGTTTCACTTCTTGGATAATAGAATCAAGAATTTTTATATTGTTGATATAACTCCATATAATACAGTTCTTCATTGAGCAGCATTTGGGTATCGTTTTCAGTGTTTCTGATTGTGACATCATGATGATGGTTGTGTTAAGAAATATGATTTTCCAGCAACAAAGATTGAATCTTGATTGATTGGAATTTCTTTTTCTGGGCATTGACTGTGCTATTGTGGTATTGTTGGGTTGTGTGTGCAGAAGTAGTGTACTTGGATCATGCTGGAGCAACTTTATATTCTGAGTCTCAAATGGAGGGTGTTTTTAAGGAATTGAGCTCTACTCTATATGGAAATCCTCGTATCCTTACTATTTCTTCTCTTTGTTTTTTTATGAACTGATGCTCTGTGCTCTTACACTCTGATTATGTAAGGATTGGATTCTTAATAAAAAATTATAGATAGCCAGAGTAGCTGCAGCTTGACGACCAGCGACATTGTGGGTGAGGCTCGCAGACAGGTGAAACATTGTCTTCATATATTTTTGCTTGTGTGGCGGATGACCGCATTTTGGAGGTTACTCTGTTGGTATCTGCCCTTGTTTCTTGGAGAACTTGGTTGATACCATTGTTTCTACATAGTGCTTTTACAGTTCAGTTTATATGTACAAATATTATTGTCCTGATTGATCACATATAGGACCTTTTACAAATAGTTGAGGGGTGGTTTTTGAATTTGGTGCAGACCCTTAGTTTCTTTAATGCATCTCCTAAAGAGTACAATTGTATATTCACCTCTGGAGCAACTTCTGCATTGAAACTTGTTGGTGAGACATTTCCATGGAGCAGTAGGAGCAAGTATATGTACACAATGGAGAATCACAACAGCGTTCTTGGGATCAGAGAGTATCCTTTATATTGAACGATTTAAATCATATTGATCAAGGTTATAACAGCTTTCTTTCCAAATTCGAATGATCTGAAGAGGAAGAAGATTGTATGCATTTCCCCATGAACTGTGTATGTTTAGATATTATCTTCCTTAATCTTGTTCTTCAGGTATGCCCTTAAAGAAGGAGCTGCAGCCATTGCAGTAGACATTGAGAATATTGATTTTGATATAAAGAGTGATCAGAAATATGTCACTAGGATTGTACCACACACTGAACAAAGAAGAGGTGAAGCCGAATGCAGGAAAATAGACGAAACCAGTTGAGTTATATTTGAAATATTCCCTGCAAAATTTTCTGGATTATTTGCAATCTGTCTTGTTTCTTTATTACTATAGGCAATTTTTTTCTTTATCCAACTGAATATGGCATTTTATGCATCAGTGGAGATGTCAAGCTTTTTGCTATCAATTTTCTTTGAAGTGCCTATCAATTTCTAATTGACGCTAGTATGTGTTCTCTGATTTTCTTTTGGTGGGTTGCTAGCTATCTGAATCACTTACAGAAATTAGAGAAGTATTGAAAGTAAGCAATATTCTTGCTTTTGATATCGTCTCACTTCATTTTTATTTTACAGGCAAGACATACAATTTATTTGCATTTCCGTCGGAGTGTAACTTCTCAGGTCGTAGATTCAACCTCGACCTGGTTAATTCTATAAAGGAAGGTTCTTATCAAATACCGGGAACTCCTCCACTACAGAGGTTTATAAACATTGGCATTTCGTTTGAATACTTGAGGGGCACTTTTATGTTGATGTTTCTATGAAGCAAAAACTCTGGAGATGATGTATGCTTTGATCAACTACCAGCTTTGCTTTCATGGGATCCTTGTTCTTCTTCCCTTGCTGACTTGAGTGATCGAGTTCTACCAAATGAAAGACTTGCACATTTCTTCACTTTATGCCGTCCACGAAAAACTTGCACACTTCTATTTAATTTATTTATCAATCATTCACTAATTTTTTTTTCACTCACATACATATATTTGATTAATATATATTGTGGGACTCTTATTCCACCCACAACACATTCAAATTATTCGTTAAAACCCGTGTCGAACCCAAATGCGCAAGTACTTCGTGGACGGAGGGAGTATTAATGATTACATAGTATCAATTTAATGTGATATTTCAACATGTTGTTTGGGATATAACGGTTTAATGTCTGGATATCTGTTGATAGTGGTAACTGGATGGTCCTCATTGATGCGGCGAAAGGAAGCTCAACTTGCCCACCTGATTTGTCAAAATATAAAGCAGACTTTGTCGTCGTCTCATTTTATAAGGTATCTATGCTAATCTTTTTGTGTTGTCATGAGGGCTGTTGCTCATCACATTATTATCTTTTTCCGCAGCTATTTGGCTATCCAACTGGAATTGGAGCTCTTATTGCTCGAAATGGTAGATTTCCTGAGAAGAGTGTTTTCCTCACTGATATTAGTACTTGAAATTCTTGTGGAAAGCAAACTAATCCTTTACCAGTTGAAGTTTGGCTTTTACTATAGTGATGCAACAATCTAACAGAAATTCCCCCCACTCACACACGCACACACAAAACGTTACAGAGGCTATTAAGTTATTGAAGAAGACCTATTTCAGTGGAGGTACATATTATGTAATTTCTGCAAGTTCGTGCCACATCTGGTAGATGCACTCTTTAACTTTTTAATTGTTTCAGGCACAGTGGCCGCATCAGTCGCGGATATAGACTTCTACCAAAGAAGAGATGGTGTTGAGGAATACTTTGAAGATGGCACTGTATCTTTTCTGAGTATTGCATCCCTTCATCATGGATTCAAAGTTCTCAACACATTAACCATGCCTGCTATTTCGAGGTGCCACGAAACTTCTTATCACCAAGACTAGTAGGCAATATGCTTGGGAAACTCATAAGCACATCCCAAGAGAATATTTAAATATGCGCACCATATGCATGCAATGTCATACTCCCTGAAAATTTACTTCATCTGTTTCGTCATACCTTATAAACTTTAAGATCAATGTTTCTAATTGGGTTTCAATCTCTTAAGGCACACATGCTCGCTTGCCGCATATGTTAGGAACGCACTTTTGAAGCTGAGGCATGAGAATGGAAATAGTGTTTGCACACTTTATGGCACTAATGATCCGGAGGTTAGTAATTCATTGTTCTATGAATCTAGAATGGAACTCTATCCCATTAACTCATACCTTACCTTCTCCTTTGACTTACTTTGGGTTTGTATTCTTCCTTCAGTCATCATTCGATTCTATGGGTCCTATAGTTTCATTCAACCTGAAAAGGCCTGATGGATCTTGGTTTGGATATCGAGAGGTGGAAAAATTGGCGTCTTTGTCCAATATCCAGTTAAGGGTAAGACTAAAGAATTCAACATTTGTATCAGGAGACATCCATCTTAATCTTGAAGTATGCTGTTATTAAGGTTGAGCATTTATGAATATGACGACATTTTAAAGGATCCTTCCATTCTTCTTCAACGTCCATCAGTTGCGTTAATAAAATTTTCTCTATAACTAAGAAAGTATTGGTTTTTGTTAATAAAAATAGAAATAAGCATATGCTTATTGGAATACAAGCTTCTTGGAGATGGCTGATATCTTTTTTCCTTTTTCCTCCTATGCTCATACTTAGACAGGGTGCTTTTGTAATCCTGGTGCATGTGCAAAACATCTTGGATTGTCTCATTCGGATCTTCTCTCTAACATTGAGGTAGATACCTAACCAACCTTATTACATGTTATATAAACTAAAATCTGATTGGAGAGTGTGTACTGTTCTAATTCAGGCAGGACACGTTTGTTGGGACGATCATGACATATTGAATGGAAAACCCACTGGAGCAGTTAGGGTGTCTTTAGGTTACATGTCAACATTTGAAGATGCCACGGTAATACATCTCTGGTCTGTGGAATTCTGTTATTCAGTTCACGCTAAGCTGTAACTATCTTTCGTTTGAACAATGTTCACGTGGTTTACCAATTGTTTAGCTTATTTTTCTGAAGAAACTATGATGATAGTTCACAATTGTGTCTCCTATTTGACGATTCCTCTATAATATTAATGTGCAGAAGTTTCTGAAGTTCATCAAGAGTTCATTTGTACCCCAATTGACAGAAGTGAATATATTTGGAGAAAAGCCTTCTTATTCAGCAACTGAAGGTTCTTTTAGAAAATTGACTAAAAATAGGTTAATCATATCAATCTTTTTTGTTGAACATCTGTCATGTTCTGATTGCAGGGGTTGAAAGGATATCAAGATACTTTCTCAAATCAATCACCATTTATCCAATCAAATCTTGTGGTGGATTCAGCGTTGAGAGCTGGCCTTTGAGTAATACTGGTACTTCATTTAAATTGCTTATAGTTTGAAGCAAGCTGTATTACAGTCTCCTTTTTCTAAAAATATTTGATACTATAGATGGAACTTTGAAAGTGGGGAGAAAGGAAGAGTGTGAGACCACAAGATCTACTTTTCAAACTATAGAGACCAACTAAGTTTTTTTCCTCTTTTTCTAATCTATTTACATTAACTTATTTGTATTAGGAATTAACATTTTTTAATTTTATGCCGAGCAATACGGCTTATCCTGGTGAAGAGTCGATGTGTTCTATTATGCATGTCAAAAGAATGATATATGCTGCCATGACATGATGATATTTACATAATTCTGAATTATGTACTTCCATTAAAAATCCAGGATTGTTGCATGACAGAGAATGGCTTCTCAAGAGCTTTAACGGAGAAATCTTGACCCAGAAGAAGGTGAGTTTGATCATGTTCTACTTCTTGCATCAAGTATGCATGGACGAATTTTTTCTCTTCTTTTCTCTATTCATGGATGGTTTATGGTTTTCTGGGTTGGGGGTGGGGACCAGGGTTAACTTTACGCGCCTAGATGATACATATATTTTATTTGCTACTTTGAAAATTTTTGTGCAAATCAGAAATATTGGTTTTGTATTTAAGGTTCCCGAAATGGGTTTAATTTCTACACTGGTCGATCTCAAATCGGGACTGCTTATTGTTGAATCTCCCCGCTGCAAAGAGAAACTGCAGATAGAGCTTGCGTCAGCTCAAGCTATAAATAAAAGAGAAGTGATGGAGATACACTCTCAAAGGTATAAAATTTCTGTTTCGGATAAAAAAGTTTGCATTTGGTCACATGTTCATCTCTCGCTACGTATCTTAAACCATTACTCAGAGGATTTTCTACTTCAGCACATATCTTTTACCTTCATAAGGAATCTAACTTTCTAAACAGCAAAGAAAATTATCAACTTCTTGACTAGGTATGAAGTTGGAGGCTACTGGAATGAAGTCGACGATTGGTTTAGCAATGCTGTTAGTCGGCCTTGCACCCTTGTCAGAAGCTATGCCGTCCAAGATCAGATGAGGTCAAATATGGAGCAGTGTGTAATAGGGATGTGCAGAGATATGGAGACAAGATTGAATTTCGTTAATGAAGCTCAGTTTTTGCTAATATTGGAAGAAAGTGTTTCAGATCTGAACAACAGATTAAGATCAAGTACGCCCCTTCCTATCTTAAAATTTACTATCACAAAACCGAAAATCGTGCTTTAGGTGTTTATAGGTGTATTATAAAGTTTCCAGGCTCCATTTCATTTCAGAAAGTTGTGTCTCCATAGATAACTGATTTCTCCTCTAACTAGAAGAGTAGCGTTTATTTAGATATTCGACCCACTATTGTTACAGTCGCAAATATATGACGTTATCGCTATGGTGACCACTAATTTCCTTAGGAATATGTCTGATTTTTTATCTCATTCTATTTCTTTTTGTAAATAGAGTCGCGTCATGGCTCACAAAACCCGCCCGATGAGGTTAATCCGATGAGATTCCGACCAAATTTAATCATCTCTGGTGGCAAACCCTATGCAGAAGATGGATGGAGAAGTCTGAAGATTGGGGAGAGAAACTTTAAGGTATTTTTATTTTTAGTATATCAGTTATTTTGTTTTAAATATTTAATTCGTGTTAGACGATGTCCTGATCGGGGATCCTTCCTCCACTCACAATACATTTCACTAGCTTTCTTCAAACCCTTGTCGACTTTAAGTATGCATGTTTATGTGGGACGGATGGAGTATCACGCAATATAGCAATGAAATGAGTGACTCCGAAAAGCTTCTTTGTGAAGACACTATTATATTACTCACGTTCGACAATACTGACTTCTCTGCAGTCTTTGGGCGGTTGCAACCGTTGCCAGATGATCAACATGACTTCCGCCAGCGGGGCAGTGCAGAGGTCCAACGAACCATTAGCAACTCTAGCATCCTATCGAAGATTAAAGGTCAGCGAAATCAATACAATGCATAGTTATCAAAGATTAAAGGTCTGTGAGTAAAACAACTACATTCTACATTCTACTATACAGGGGAAGATATATTTCGGGATACTGCTAAGATTGTGTGATCTCATCAATCACGACGCATGGATTTCCGTGGGGCAAGAAATGATCCCAAATACGGATTGACTTTATGTGCACGCGGTTAGTAATACCGTATACTAAAACACTGTTGAAAAATACATTTTGGTTTGATTTTATGTTATATATTTAGGTTCACTTATCTGTTCCCTATTCACCTTTGATGCTACAAATGAATTAAAGACCATAAGGCCCCATTGCTTAGAAAAAACATTGAATGCTCTTAGCTTAAATCTCCACAATAAATGAATGATCACATCTTGGAATAAGTCTTTTTCCAGTTCTTCTCCTCTACAGCGAAAGGTAGATCTCTCTACGTTCGATCCATGACCATATATATCTGCTGCCTGTAGAACAAGTCTCGAGCCTAGACCGTGTCCTCTTCTCGTTGACCGGACTTGTTATAGTCTCGATGATGTAGGACAAAGTGCAGATATTAATTAGGTAGAAGATTTGGATTAGTCTTTTGCAGGCCGAGGCGAATTTGGATTATTGCTTGCATAAATAAAAACAATCACAAGATTATTGTTTTATTTGAAGAGTTAGAATGTGTAAGAAGGGGACATGATTCAATATTCTATTGTACGAAGATTCACGGGATTTTGTGTGTTTCTGTCTGAATTTTGGATCATCGTTGCTTGCAATTACAAAAAGACAGTTGTGTTATTATATTAAATCGTTGAGAATTTCTTTTATCGATTGTTTTAAAGGTTGTTATCGAATGTTTTTATGAGTATGACTTAGTCTTTTCTGTTTTAATTTCGACTGTTAATGTTAGGTATTGCAGTCGATCGAGTCAAGGCTATATAAACATCCACAATTATTTTATAAATATAGCAACAGTGGCGGACGCAGAATTTTTGCTCCGGGGTGCTCCACTATAAATATTAATTCATATAAAATAATAAAAATATGTGGAGCAACGATACAAAAGTTATAATATTAACCAAAAAGACAAACATATAAATATTTTTTACATTAGAAGTAGTTCAATACATTAATATTCACTCGAATATCAAAGCATAGAGAAATTATAACTATTTTTCTCTAGGGAAGTGACGACAACTGATATTTACGTGTAGCCATCGTTTGAAAATACTGCAAAATCGACTCATTATCAATTGTTGAAATATACACAACTAAACAATCATTCAACCATTCATCACTCATTCGATTTCACAAATCATTCTTCATTGTTTTCATTGCTGATAGAAATTAAATATCATTGTAATATTTATATTTTTTATAACTTTGATAGAAATTAAATAAATGACTTTTAAAGTTTTAATTGTTTATTTTAGGATAACCAAACGGTCCCCACCTTAAATAACCCCTCCAACCATTTGTCTCAATGAGCCCACTTACTCACTCACTCACTCACATAGAAGACAAATAATTGAAAATTTGAGAGAGACTTAGTTGTTGTATGGGTAATCTCAATACTTTGCTGTAAAAGAAGAAAAAAGAGTAAATTCTCCATTACACTACAGTGCTCACCGCTTATTTTTGCTGAGTTGAATCCGGCTTCATCCAGTTAGATAACAAGTTAACAACTAGTCTGTGAAAAATGAGGGAAAACATTTGGGCAACTCTATGTGAAGAAGAAAAGCAAATCAAATACAAATATGCAATAATTATTGGGCTACTTCATGTATTTGGGCTGGGAAGAATTAATTTTAAAGTTAAATACACAATTTAAGTTATTGGGCTTTAATTATTTATGTTAAGGTTGAATATGATAATAAAACGTGGGCTTTTTTTAATTGAATGGTATATTTTAATTAATTTTGATTAATTGAATAATTAATTTTTTATTAATATTTGTTAATTTAAAATAATTATTTAATTAGAACTTGATGAGGCGATTGACGGTTCTACGTGCCGTTCAACGCGATTAATTTTTGAAGAATCGAGATGGTAGGGGAGCTATTCGTACCACAGCAAAGGGTGCTATGTCGAAAATTTATCATCGAAAAACTAAAAAAAAATATTTTTTTTTGGATGGGGTTGCTTCAGCCTACCCTAGCACCCCTGCGTCCGGCACTGTATAGCAATGTTTGTGGAGATATATACAGACAACTTATTTCATCATGTAAATATTCATAAATTAACGCATTTCGAGTATTGAATTTCTCTTTTTAGTTGAGTGAAATTGTTCTCTTCTATAAAGGATATATTTATGAAGCAATAAAGACATAATAAATGTGGTCGCGCTGTTAATTTATGACCGATCGAGTTGAATTAAATTTTCGGTGTTTTCGATTTCGCTATAATTTAATGATCCATTATTATTATTATTATTATTATTATTATTATTATTATTATTATTAT